>JARHVA010002548.1:745000-1240000 GCA_037957365.1 Torreya grandis | reverse complement strand
ATATCTTAAATAAGTTAGAATTTGAAAATTATCATATAGAAATATTATTTGAAAATTGTCATATAGAAATGCTATCAATCAATTTGTAAAGCTTACCAAACTTTTTGGGATTAATAAAATATAGATTTCAAGCATGTTTTAAAGCTTACCAAAATTTTTGGGTTTGATAAGGTATAGATTTCAAGTGTGTCAAGGTGCTTTTGTTCAAGGTTTATGAGGTATAGATCTCAAGTATGCCAAAGTGCTATATGTGAAGATTTAAGGAAATCAAAGTAATTTTAAAGGCATGTGTTAGAACTTGTGAATGATATAATTATTTTTATAATTTTGAAGATTATTGAATTATGATAAATTGTATAAAGGAAATAATTTTAAAATATAATTTGAATAGCCTAGGTAAAACCCTCTTTCTACCTAAAAGTGTTCTAGATTCAAACAATAATAACTACTTTAATAATTTTTTGATGTGTATGCTTCAAGATAATTAAAAAAAAATTGTTCAAAATAATAAATAATATTTTGTAATATTTGATCGACAATCTTTGTCAACTAAGCTACAATTTATCTATCAAGTATATTTATAGACATTAAATTTATAATAAACTTTACCATGATTTGAAATAGACCAAAATAAACAACAATAAATGATAGAAACATTTTTCACAATTGTTAAAAAGGTAAAGCTCACAATAATGTAAGGAGCTTGTAACACATAAACCCAAAAATATTAGAAAAAAGTGAAATAAATATATAAATAAATAAAAGAGGAAAATTATTTGAAAATTTACAAATACACCTAATCTAAACCAATAATTGATAAATAATAATTTAAAAAAAAAAAATAGTTGAATAACACCACCTAATCTAAATTAATAATTTAAAATATAATTAAAAATATAAAAATTGATTAAAAAAAATGCAGAACCATTTTTAGGTATCTATACCATCAGATCTAAAACACCAAAAAGGAGATGAAAAAATATTAAAAAAATAACTTTACTTTATACAAAATAGGATTTTCAACTTTTAAATTTAATATATACAAAAACCATCATGAACTAACTAGCTTTAATCTGAGTTAATGGAAAAGGTAAGTGCTATACACCTAACCTAGCTTCGAGAGGGAATAATAATTGGTAAAACGCCACTCAAATCAACATCACCCTGGACTCTTCCTGCCATTTTTATATAACGTGGGGACTTTTTCTCCGAAGTAATCCATTAAAGTCAGCACCGACGCATTGTATGCAATATCACCCAATCCTCAGCAATCGGAAAATAAATGCATCTTACTGTTAATCAATATATGCATTGAACCTGGAGGCGACCTTTGGGAAACAGCATACCTGCAGACAGTTCGGTACAGCATGCGTCACCCATGTCCACTCAACGAAATTCATGCCAGTAATAAATTCAGAGGTCTCAAAAAAATTTCTGTTCATTTTTATGTCTTTACGTACTTTATTTTAACTAAGGACAGATGTAATATGTGGCATTCAGAACGATTGTTGGGTATGTATTACTTTCTGGTTTGACCTAAATCCTTGTGAAACTGCGTTTGAAGCGGAGGCTCCGAGAATTATCTGTGCAGCTTGAATGCAGGAAATGGAAGAGAAGGATAAAAATGTAACAGAGGAAGAAACAGTTGGGTGTAAGATATATAGAGGGGTCCGTCGGAGGAGGTGGGGAAAATGGGTGTCTGAGATTCGGCAACCAAATAACAAACGAAGGATATGGCTGGGTACGTACGACACTCCCCACATGGCGGCTCGAGCTCATGACGTAGCGGCTCTGAGCCTCAAGGGCACCACTGCTTTGCTTAATTTCCCTGATTTGGCGAACGCTTTCCCTCGCCCTTCTTCCATGGATCCGCGCGATATACAGTCTGCAGCTGCCCAAGCCGCTCGTGCCTGCTGCTTCCACGAAACTTCGTCTTCAGAGGGAAGCATGGATACACATATAAGTATTATCAGTCCAGTTTCATCAAATGAGCAAGCGACAGGGAAAAGTGCTACAGATTCCAAGGACCGTACAGACCTGGAATTGCGTTTGGCATCATTTTGACAGCAATGATAGAGGAATGCATTTCCGATGAATTAGGGTATGATGTCAATGCTCACATTGCCTAGTACAAGGCCGTTCGTAATCTGCTAATTTGTCTCCGCAGTGCATGATTATAAATAGGAAGCATTTCATCACTTTTTTAAAATAGAAAAGCAATCCATGTCATTATTACCGGATACTATATCAAGTAATGGGTGAGGTAGGTTTTTTTAATCTATGATATTTGGAATCCTCGGAGCAGGCTGTCTTTAGAGAAACCTGCTGGTGTTATCACTGATCAGAAATGTTGGCATGCTGGTGTTGAACAGAAGCTTTAGTATCTAGTTATGGATTGGATTAGGTGGTTTATTACCACAAGTCAAAGGCACAATAACTCAAGTCGAAGGCAAAAAACGAAATATTTATACTACTTTTGTTTGGGTCTATTTTCATATCAATTATCATTTTGATCGAGTGTATAATATTTTTATTTATTAAAATATATAGTTGATTTTGATAACATATTGTTTATATTTGAAAAGTTTGAATTGTGAATACCAATTATTTATGTTGTTATGTTTTTAATAATTATTTAACTATATTCATTAATTTGAGATTTTATTTCATCTAAAATTATTTAAAACTCTAAGCAAATAAAGATATAATAGAACAATTATCTTAGACGAGTTTTTGTTTGTATTTTTGAATAGAGAAAATTTTAGTGGTGAATATTTGTAGTTAGATGAATATTGAAGGTTTCCAGATTTAGGATTGGTTATGTGGATAATGTCGAGTCACACAATAATTTACAAAAAAGAAAAAAATGTATACATATTAGCAAATCAATGGTTCAATATTTTAAATAATATTTTGATCACCACACATTTTATGGGCTTTGGAATCACTTTAATAGAAACTTTAGAAGGAAAAGTGAAATATAATTAAATTCATCATTTATACTCAACCCACATATATATATATATATATATATAGAGAGAGAGAGAGAGAGAGAGAGAGAGAGAGAGAGAAAATGTTTTCATCCCTATGAGTTGAAAACATTTTATAATTATCACCGCACATTTTATAATTATAAGTATAAAACTTACATTGATTAGCATATAATTATACAATTAGAATGGGAAAGAACATAACATATATTTACTTTTGTATTTTTGAATAGAGAAAATTTTAGTGGTGAATATCCGTAGTTAGATGAATATTGAAGGTTTTCAGACTTCAGATTGGTTATGTAGATAATGTCAAGCCACACAATAGTTTAAAAAAAAAATGCATGCATGTTACTCTTTTCCTTTCAAATAGTCAAATGATTTCTAATTCCAATGGGGTTTTGCAATTGAACTACCATCAAATCAATGGTTCAAGATTTTAAATAATGTTTAGATCACCGCACATTTTATGGGCCTTGGGATCATTTTAGTAGAAACTTTAGAAGGAAAAGTGAAATATAATTAAATTCATCATTTATACTCAACCCAAAGGTATTGTGCGCGTGCACACACACACACACACACACACACACACACACACACACACACACAGAGAGAGAGAGAGAGAGAGAGAGAGAGAGAGAGAGAGAGAGAGAGAGAGAGAGAGAGATGTTTTCATCCCTACAAGTTGCAACTTTAGCAATATGTAGTGACTTTGGCAGTAGTGACTCAGCCAATATAAAATAATCTAGTAAATTCATAATTCAACATACAAATATATCAACCACTTTTGGATGAAAATCAACTAACATATTGATCCAACGTTGTAGTTTATAACTTACTAGTAAATATATTGATCTAATTTTAAACATGTTTATGATCATTTTTAAAATTTTATAGATCTATGCACTTTTATTAGATAGAGATGTTTTTCTATGTCTCATTGATTTTTTCATCCTTGTGAAACTTGTTTAGGCTTGTGACGTTTTTCATCACTACGAATGTTTTCTATATATGTGATATTTTTTCATCCTTAGCATGTTATTTTGTCCCTACAAATATTTTCTAGATATGTGATGATTTTTCATCCTTTAGAACTTTTTCTAGACTCATGATGTTATTTTATCCATGTGAAGCTTTTTCTAGCCCCACGACAATTTTCCATAATGCGATGATTTTCTTATTTTTAGATGTTTTCCAAAATGTGATGCTTTTATAAGCTTGTGATGATTTAAAATCAATGCAATGTTTTTGTATCACTATGATACGTTTTCTAAGCTAGAGATGATTTTTCATTAATGCAATGATTTTCTTTAATCTAAGTTTGTGATGCTTAAACACTCATTTTTTTACTTTTTATTGTCTATGTACTACTTGTCCTCTCAGAAGAAATCAATGCTAAATCATATTATTTAAAAAATTATGAAGATTATGATTGTTCATCTACTTTAATTGAACATTCCTTGAATGTTAGATTATTGTTTCCAATTAGAAATTCAAAAAACTAGAGGGAATAAAACTACAATGTTTTTTAAACATTTTGATTTAACCTTTTGGGATTTAACTATGTAAATATTATGTTTAGATTAAAGGGCTGAGATGTTTAAATCAATTAAATAAATATGCAATAACTAAGCACAAATTTGTTATAGCATTTGACCTTCTTTGAATTTCTAAAAATATTAATAAATAAGCATAAAAAGAGGCTTATCTGAAAACTTGCTATTGTAGGTGATTTGTATTCTAAAAGTTTAGATCTGGGTAGTTGTAAGAATCATCAATAGAATTCTAGTGTTCATCTACTCACTGGACAGTAACAACTAGTATAGACAATAGATCCATGTTTGTGTAGTGTCCTCCATGTGGTAGTAGTGTCCCCTTTGTGGGACTATTTCTATTTTTTTATGAGCACCTACATATGTTTTTAAGTCATGTTCTTGCATGCACGAAACATGGAGCTTTGTGTTGTGCCTGAAAAACCTAATTTAGTGTGCAAACCCCTCCTTGCAAGTATGACATGAGCAATAATTATGTGGTTTTTGGTAGGATAGGTTGGACATTCTCAACACCCTACTATGAAGAGAGTTGTTTACATACCAATACTCTGAAGAGGAATCAAGCTAGATGTAGTTATCTCATCTAAGTGAATACTATAATGAGAGTGGACTTGGATTCATTAAATATGCTTGAACTTTGAAATCTTTGAAAACTAGGCTTAGGGATATTGTAGATGGTAGTATTCATAAGTAAGAAAAAATAGGGATCAAATACCTTAATTTTGCTCAACATGTCTTTGATTTGAATGTTCTTTTACATATATTTTCCATCCAGTGAATAGAGGTGAATTAGACTTGTATTTATAGATTTATGTTGCTTATGTAGATAATAAAATATTCTTAAGCCAACCTTATGATGGGTACATGTTTAAAAAGTATCCATTGGGAAAAACTAGGGCTAAAGATAGTAGTGCCCAATTGGGGACACTAGCGCCATATGGTTGTAGTGTCCTAAATGTGGAGCTAGTGTCCTCTTTGTAGACTATTGAACAAGTTGGATTGGGATCTGAGAGAACAATTATGGGACTATGTTTTGACTGATTGTAGGTGACTGTGATTTGCATAATGATTTAAAAAGTATGTCTAAGTCTCTAGAATGGGTCTAGGGCTAATCTAGGAATAGGGTAACTCAAGTGACACTCTAAACATCTAATTACCACTTTTATGTGATTACATTTACCACCCCTTTATGCTAGTAATTTAGCAAAGCAAAATGACTAGTATAAAGGAAAAAGAAGCATACTTGGACTTATCTTGAAAGTGAAGACCACATAATTGAGTTTGAGTATGTGAATCTAGGTCTACATATGTGGAACATGATCCAAAATAATATCCTACAATGAAACATGCAAAAATTAGTCCTTACTTGATAAATAATAAAATACTATGTTGAAATAATGTAATTGAGTAAAGTTGAGTAAAGAGAGAGGAAATGAATGAATACACCTCATTGGATACATGAACCAATACATGAACCTGGTGGAAACCTATGTGTGTGAGTGTATATAGTGATAATATTGTTGAATAACTTGGATTGAGCTTATGGATTGCTTAATCCTCATATGGGTGGCTCAATAACTTAATCCATTTTTTCACTCCATCATTTCCCACCCCTAATCAGTGGATCATGATCTCTGTGAATAACTTGAATAAGATTATAAGTATGTCTAACACTCTCATATAGGTGGCTTAAGAACTTAAGTAGGCCATGACTCCATCATTGCCCACCTGTGTGAATTAGATGCATATGTAATTATAATACAAAAAGTGTTGAAAGTATCTAAGTAAATCTAACTTTGTATTTAGCTTGACAGCCACTCAGGTATATTAGGTGGATCTAAGCCATTTAGGAATCCCAATCACTATATATAGAGTAAGGCATGAATATGGTGATAATTTGGAAAATGATAGAAAGTGTATATAGCATAGAGAATGACATAGAGTTTTCCATTCCATCTAATCAACCTATGTGTATCCGAGTGTATAGAAAGTAATGTGTCATGCACATGCCCCCAATTTGGTATCTAAATATATTGAATTTATGTAATTAAACTGAATGTGGGAGTGATCATGTCATGCATGATGCCTCCAAATCTAAACAACTGGTATGAATTTGAGCTGAAATGAATGAATCTAAGTAAAATCTAAAAATAACTATCAAATATATGATTGTATCTATGAAAATATATATTGTATCTGGTGTACTGGTCTGAATGATCCAGACTATCCTAAAATTAGGGATACTATATGGTAGCACCCTGTAGTAGATAGTAGTGCCCTATGGTGCTAGTATCCTAATCTGGGTGCTAATGTCTACCTAGTTTGATTTTTGAGTGACATGAACTAAATTTTGAGACTTTGTTGTGTTATATGTCTACCCTAAGTTTGATCTCTAAAACTGAGCCTATGTGCTTAAATGTATCTATGAATAAAAAAGTAAGAACCTGATCTCTATGATAAACCCTTATGAATGCCCCTTCTTTTGATGATAGTTTTGAAACCTATGTAAGAACTTCCCTCTAAAGAAGTAGCTCTATAAAATATGTTAGATGGAGCATGTGCATGATATTCCAATATAATTTATAAACATAACATTAGAATGTAAATGTATCTGAGCATAAGTAGGTAATTTAAGATGTATGTTTATGATCATTTTTAAAATTTTATAGATCTATACACTTTTATTAGATAGAGATGTTTTTCTATGTCACGAAGATTTTTTCATCCTTGTGAAACTTGTTTAGGCTTGTGATGCTTTTCATCACTATGAATCTTTTCTATAAATATGATATTTTTTCATCCTTACGATGTTATTTCATCCCTACAAATATTTTATAGATATGTGATGCTTTTTCATTCCGTAGAAGTTTTTATAAACTCATGATGTTATTTTATCCATGTGAAGCTTTTTCTAGCCCCACGATGATTTTCCATAATGTGATGATTTTCTTATTTTTGGATGTTTTCCAAAATGTGATGCTTTTATAAGCTTGTGATGATTTACAATCAATGTAATGTTTTTGTATCACTACGATAATTTTCTAAGCTATAGATGATTTTTCATCAATGCAATGATTTTCTTTAATCTAAGTTTGTGATGCTTATACACTTATTTTTTTACTTTTTATTATCTATGTACTACTTGCCCTCTTATAATAAATCAATGCTAAATCATATTATTTAAAAAATTATGAATATTATGATTGATCATCTACTTTAATTGAACATTCCTTGAATGTTAGATTAATGTTTCCAACTGGAAATTTAAAAAACTAGAGGGAATAAAACTACAATGCTTTTTAAACATTTTGATTTAACCTTTTAGGATTTAACTATGTAAATCTTATGTTTCGATTAAAGAGCTTAGATGTTTAAATCAATTAAATAAATATGCAATAACTAAGTACATATTTGTTATAGAATTTGACCTTCTTTGAATGTCTAAAAATATCAATAAATAAGCATAAATAGAGGCTTCTCTAAAAACTTATTTTCACATATGATTTGGATTTTGAAGGTTGAGATCTAGGTAGTTCTAAGTATCATCAATAGGATTCTAGTGTTCATCTACTCACTGGACAGTAGTGACCAATATGGACAATAGAGCCATGTTTGTATGGTGTGCTCCATGTGTCAGTAGTGTCCCCTTTGTGGGACTATTTTATTTTTCTATGAGCACTTACACATGTGTTTTTAGGTCATGTTCTTGCATGCACAAACATAGAGCTCTGTGTTATGCCTAAAAAACCTAATTTAATGTGCAAAACCTAATCCTCCTTAAAAGTATAGCATGAAAAATAATTGTGTGTTTTTTGGTAGGATAGGTTAGACATCCTCAACACCCTATTGTGAAGAGAGTTGCCTACATACCAATACTCTGAAGAGGAATCAAGCTAGATGTAGTTATTCTACATAGTACTTGATGTAAGTGGAAGTGAATGCTAGAATGAGAGTGGTCTTAGATGCATTGAATATGCTTAAGATTAGAAATCTTTGAAAACTGGGCTTAGGGCTATTGTAGATGATAGTATGCATAAGTAGGACAAAATAAGGATCAAATACCTTAATTTTGCTTAACTTGTCTTTGATTTGAATTTTATTTTGCATCTATTTTCCATCTAATGAATAGAGGTGAATTAGACTTGTATTTATAGAGTTATGTTACTTGTGTGGATAATGAAATATTCTTAAATTGACCTTATGAGGGGTACATGTTTAAAAAAGTATTCATTGGGAAGAGCTAGGGTTAAGGACAGTAGTGACCAATTGGAGACACTAGCACCATGTGGTTATACTATCCCAAATGTGGAGCTAATGTCCTCTTTGCAGACTACTGAGTAAGTTGGATTAGGATATGAGAAAATAGTTTTGGGCTTCTATTTTGACTGATTATAGGTGATTGTGGTCTACATAATGATTTAAAAAGTATGTCTAAGGCTATAGAATGGGTCTAGGGCTAATCTAGGAATAGGGTAACTCAAGTGATATTTTGAACATCTAATTACCAATTTTATGTGATTACATTTACCACCCCTTTATGCTAGTAATGCAGCAAAGTGAAATGACTATTATAAAGGAAAAAGAAGCATACCTGAACTTACCTTGGAAGTGAAGACCATGTAACTGAGTTTGACTATTCAAATTTGGGTCTACATATGTGGAACATGATCCAAAGTAATGCCCTATAATGAAACATGCAAAAATCAATCCTTAATTAAGAGATAATAAAAAATAAAAGACTGTGTTGAAATAATGTAGTTGAGTAAAGTTGAGTAAAGAGAGAGGAAATGAATGAATACACCTCATTGGGTATGTAAACCAATGCATGAGCTTGGTGACAACCTATGTGTGTGAGTGTATATAGTGATAATATTTTTGAATAACTTGGATTGAGATTATGGCTTGCTTAATCCTCATATGGGTGGCTCAAGAACTCAATCCATTTTTTGACTCCATCATTACCCACCCTTGCTCAATGGATCCTGATCTCTGTGAATAACTTGGATAAGATTATAAGTGTGTCTAACACTCTCATGTAGGTGTATTAAGAACTCAATTAGTCCATGACTCCATCATTTCCCACTTGTGTGAATTAGATGCATCTATAATTGTACTACACAAAGTGTTGAAAGTATCTAACTATGTATTTGGCTTCATAGCCACTCAGGTATATTAGGTGGAGTTGGGCCATTTAGGAATGCCAACCACTATAGATGGAGAAAGGCATGAATCTAGTGATAACCTAGAATGTGATAGAAAGTATATATAGCATAGAGAATGAGGTAGAGTTTTCCATTCCATCTAATCAACCTGTGCATATCTGAGAGTATACAAAGTAATGTGCTATGCACATGCCCCCAATTTAGCATATAAATATATTGAATCTATGTAATTGAACTAAATGTGAGAGTATTAATTTTGTGCATGATGCCCCCAAATCTAAGCAATCGATATGAATATGAGCTAAAATGAATTAATTTGAGAAAAATATAAACATAATTATCAAATATGTGATTGTATCTATGAAAATATATATTTTACCTGGTGTACTAGTCTAAATGATCTAGAATACCTTGAAGCTATGGATACTAGATGGTAGCACACTGTAGTGGACAGTAGCACCCTATCATGCTAGTGTCCCAATCTAGGTGCTAATGTCTACCTAGTCTGATTTTTGAGTGATCTAAATTGAATTTAGAATTTCTATTATGATTTATGTCTTCCCTAAGATTGATGTTTGAAACTGAGCCTATGTGCTTAAATTTATCTATGAATATAAAAATAAGAGCCTAATCTCTATGAGAAAACCCTATAAGCACTCCCTCTTTTGAGGGTAGATGTGAACCCTGTGTAAGAATTGCCCTCTAAAGAAGTAACTCTATAAAATGTGTTAGATGGAGCATGTGCATGATATTCCAATATAATGTATAAACATAATATCAAAATGTAAATGTATCTAATCACAAGTAGGTAATGTAAGATGTATGTTTTAATCTAAAATTGCCCAAGGGTGTCAAGATAGATGCAATCAATGTGTATAAAAACAAATCTAAGTAAATACCTATGGGGATGGGGCATGATGTCCATCATGGTTCTCAAGTAGGAAGGGTAGATTCATGAGGTCTTTCATGGCATCAAAAATTGGTGTGTGTGTGTGTAACAAGCAAGTACAAATGTAATGGTGTAGAAGCATATAAATAAGCATTCATACAAGCACATGGCGTACACAAAATATAGGCCAAGGGTACAAAATACAAGCAACATGGGCACATGTCACTAATTTTAAGAATGAATACATACAAGGATACATTCAAATGTCCACATATGCAAGCAACAAGCAATTTGGCATGGAGCCAAATAGAAGGACATGTTAAATCATCTACATATAGAAGTAAGAAATTACACACAAGGGACATGGGTATATGTCCAAGGCATACAAATAGAGAGGTGGTTTAGAGCCAAATGAAATGGCATATTCAAATGCCCTCGAAGATGGAAGAAGCATAGGAACACAATCAAGTCTAATCTAGGAAAACTAGAAATGAAAGTATGTATAACTGTGTAGTACAAATCTATGTAGATATTAGGATGCATATATACTGAGTCTAACTAGTGATAGTAAAAAATCTAAGTAATGAGAAGCAATGATCAATATCTAGATAAATCAATGCGTAAATTGGAATGTATAATATGTAAAGATAGAACCTGGTAATAGCACTATGTAAGAGATGCCCCCAAGTGGGTGGATATATCAAATTTATAAATTTGGATCAATGTAGATGCCCCTGATGGGTATAAGATAGTTGGTCTGGATCAATGTAGTGGACTGGATTCTTGTCTAGAATCTATAAGCATTCAACAAGAACAAGTGAAGCCTATGTGTATAATAAAATTGACTATACTAGGATAACTAACAATATGTAATATCTGGTAAGTAGTAGAAATGTAAACATAACAATGCATATAATTTGTAAATTGTGTATTTATAAAATATTTGAATGTTTTTATATTTTGACATGTTATATTATTTTTTTGTTTTTTGAGTATAAGTTGTGTACAGGCAAATGAAAATAAACTATGTACAAAGAGCAAGGGATTAGAAGTAATTATATACAAGGGTAGGAACCATAATAACCAATAAGTTTCATGGGAGACTCATTATCATTGTGGCCTGTGTCAAAAATAGGAATGATAATCTCTTGTGTAGTGTGATTATTATGATGTATTTGAATGTTGTTACAATAGGAATCTGAGTATTATTCATCATCAGAATCATAATAACCTGGTGTGCTAAAAGGAATTGCCTGATACTATGGATTTGACCTTTTTAAATTATGCTTTGGCATATTGATTATGATTTTACCCTTTGAAACAATGCCTATTGTAGACATAATTTGTTGTGGAGGCTCTTTTGCTAGAAAACCTTGTTTGATAATGTTTATTGGTTGAGCATGATATTGACTCTAAAACTCAATATCTTGTTCTTTTTGTAACATGTCCTATCTATTTAGATGTTTTGACTTGATAAATTATATCTATGACTGATGTGCCTTAAGATGTTGAATAAACACCAAACCACATTGACCAATATTATCAAATGCTAGAATAAGAGAAGTGATGCCTTGGGCCTGTTTGCCCAAACCTTGACTGTGATAATCAAACTGTTGTAGATATTTGTGACCAAAATTATACCATATTAAATGTTGAGCCTTTTTTTAAGAGGTATATTTTCTTGATTTATCTATGATTTTTGTACTATTTCTTGTTATAATTTTGATTTTGAAACCTTTTATTATTTTGAGTTATGCTTTGGTAACCATTTTTGTATTGTTTCTAAATTTGAGCCTTATTCAATTGGTAGATGTGCCAATGTATGTTTTTTGGGTGAAGTATCACTGTGTGAGTCATTTGTATCCATGATATTTTATATTTTACTCTTCAATGCTAAACATGAGTTGGTGTGGTGCCCATGCATTCTATGATATGCATAAAAATACCTAGATCTACTCATTGGGTGTAGAGGAGGTAGGTTGATCAACTTAGATTTAATCATTTCCTTTAGTGTCTCACTTAAACTCTTATTTGACCTTTGAATGATTTTTGAATCACTAATTGTAGATGTAATTTACTATGATTTCATGTTCTGATATGTAACACTATTTTCCACAAATTGACTAGTTGAAGATGTATAAACATGATTTACATTATTATGCCCTAGAGGCCTTGGTCTTGTAAATTATTTTTTCAATGTTGTGATATTTTCATGTAGTAGTTTATTTTGATTTTGTAAACCTATAATTATCTTGTTCATACTGATAATTTTACCACATAAAGTTTCACAAGTGCAAATGCTATCTTTTTTTATTTGAACATGTAGGTACACACCTTGTAGGGAGGAGGTGTAAATAGGTTGATTAGGGGGATTAGTGATAGTGTTATAGGATACTTCATCTCATTGAGGAATGATATAATGGACCTTGCTAGAGGTAAATCATCTATCACCCTCATGGAGATGAGGAGGAGTAGGAGATTATTTCTTGTGCATAAGATATGACATTGAATTTTAAAACATAGGTGTTAGATTATGTGATAAAATCTCTATATGTTTATAGGTTTGCTTGTTAATGGAATTGCATATAGGATAAAGATAACATGTTATGGGATATGACATATATTTAAATTGATATAAATCATCATCTATACGTGTGGTTATGTCTTTTCTAAGTTCATTCTAAATTAAAGGGAACAAGTATGTAAATGAAAGTATTAGACTTTGCAATAATAAGTGATTGATTTCTTCTATCATTATGATCATGATTATATGAACTAGAAGATCAATGAATCTAAAATATGAGTTTTCTAATAATATATGAGTATAAATATAAAATGATACAAAACTTAAGTGTGTCTAAGGTTAGGGTTTTTTGAATCTAAGGTTTCTTTGCAAAAAATTTATAATATATTCAAATAAAGTGAAACCCTAATATGAAATTGATTTAATTAACTAAGTTGCATAAAAAAATATAAATTCAAATGTTTAAAACCTTGATTTATTTCATAAAAAATTATATTGATGCAAATTAGGGTTTGAAGCAATATTCAAAGTAAAACGGGTTCACCAAATGATTTAACCTTTTAGGATTTAACTATGTAAATCCTAGGTTTGGATTAAAGGTATGATATGTCTAAATCAATTAAATAAATATGCAATAATTATGTACTAATGTTTTATAGCATTTGACCTTCTTTGAATTTCTAAAAATAGTAATAAATAGGTGAAAATAGAGATTTTTCTGAAAATTGATTATTGCAGATGATCTGGGTTCTTAAAGTTGATATTTGGGTAGTTCTAAGTGTCATCAATAGGATTCTAGTATTTGTATGCTCACTAAATAATAGTGTCTAGTATGGAAAATAACACCATGTTTGTGTAGTGTCCTCCAAGTGGTAGTAGTGTCCCCTTTATGGGATTGTTCCTATTTTTAATGATCACATATGTCCATGTTTTTAGGTCCTATTCTTGCGCACATGAAACCTAAAGCTATGTGTTGTGCCTAAAAAACTTGATTTAGTGTGCTAACCCTAATCCTCCTTGTAAGTATGACATGAGCAATAATTATGTGTACATTAGTAGGATATGATGAACATCCTCAACACCCCATTTTGTAGAGAGTTTCTTATATACCAATACTCTGTAGAGGGATCAAGCTTGATGTATTTCTCCCACCTAGTGCTTGATACAAGTACAAATAAATGATAGAATGAGAGTAGACTTGGATTACTTGAATGTGCTTTAGCTTTTAAAACTTTGAAAATTGGGATTAGGGATGTTGTAGATGGTAGTATGCATAAGTAGGGAAGAATAGGGATCAAATACCTTAATTTTTCTCAAATTATTTTTGGTTTGAAAGTTTTTTTGCATCTATTTTCCATCCAGTGAACAAAGGTGAAGTAGACTTATATTTATAGAGTTTGGTTACTTGTGCATAAAAGAAAATAAGCTTAGGCTGACCTTAGAAGGGGTACACATTTGAAAAATTACCCATTGTGTAGATTTAGGGATAATGATAGTAACACCCAGTTGGGGACACTAGCACCATGTCACTATAGTGTCCTAAATGTGGTGTTAATGTCCTCTTTGTAGACTATTGAGAAATTTGGATTGGGATTTGAGAGGATAGTTCTAGGACTATGTTTTGAATGATTGTAGATTATTGTGGTCTACACAATTAATAAAGAAATATGTGTAAGGCTCCAGAATGGGTCTAGGACTAAGTTAGGAATAGGGTAACTCAAGTGACACTCTTAACATGCAATTACCACTTTTAGGTGATTAAAATTTGTATGTAAAAAAATTAATTGAAAATCTTAACATGATAAATCATACATGCATTTAAAATAGTAATCAGGTCTGACTATTTCCATAGTGGAGACATCGTTCATATTAGTAGTGGCATTAGACAAATATTTTAGCCCATGTATGTCATTTATTTAAGTCAAACTCAATGCCCATTATTGGAGAATATTTATAGAAGGCTCCACATATTTCAACACATTATGTCTCTATGAATTTAAAACTTGAGTTTCCATATTCAATTTAATTATTTTAGAGAATAAAAATCAATAGTAGGAAAATTCCTGCCAAATGAGAAGTCCCCTCCACATATATATTTTGAATTTCTTTTACTCAATCCACCAAACCAAAAAATTATTTCTTAAGAGCTATGATTTCCAATAATGGAACTCCACCCCCATTATCCCCACTTGGAAAACTAGAATTGTGGAAGACGAAAGAATCTAATACAAAGTATAGAACAACTATATACATTTCCTTTATGAAAATTATTATAATTTTATTTAAAAACCTTTGTCATGGAGGATAGATGAGAGTTTACAAATAAATATCAACTCCACTTCATAATTAACCCTATTTCATATGTATAGCTTCAAGTGTTCTACACCTAGGATAAGTTTTATGGAAACTTTCACCTTGGTATTGTAGACATTAAATATAGTTGCCAATTTATTTCTAGACATAGGCCCTAGAAATACATATCTTATTTTTAAAGTCTCATAAAATTCAGAGACCAAATCATCCATTAATCAAGAGAAAATTTAGTCTAAAGACACCAAATAAGTGATTAAACATAAGCCTCAAATATAATGGGAAATTAGAATTAATATATACAATCTTCATAGATAAAGGGACACATTTGTTTAATAATACCCCATTCAATCTTATCATTAATATCAAAATCACACTAATCTTCCTATGCAAAATTATACCCATCATTTCAAACCTAAATTCACTATGATTTAATTTTAAAAAGGATAATTCTATTTTAAATAAAGCAAAAATGGCCATGAAGAATGTCAAATCAAACCCAACCAACAAATAGTTTTATTAAATGACAATGAATAATATCAAAGCAAACCCTAGTTTTTTCACTCTAGGAGTGATTAGTAAAAATCAATTAGTGGGAACATGGTGTCAAGATACCCCAAGGACCCCTCTATTAGTAAGCATTGCCTACATGGCCACTAGTCTAAAGAGGGCCTCATACTTATGTAGTTATCCCCTGTATGTTGGCTTGTATGTGTATAATGATGCAATGTGTGATAAGCATGTGCATAGAGTGACCTATCTTGTTACTCAAGGTAAATATGGTTCATTTAATGCTCCTTTAGTAATTTAGACTTGTAGATTGGTTGTCCCTATGATTTATATTTAAATAGGAAGGAATAGGGAGATTTTATAGCTTGAATGTTTGATTAAGTGCTTTTGGTAAGTTTCCTTATGAGTTGTTAGGTATTTGCTAGGTGAGGAATAAATAAGGATTGATCTTGTATATATAAAAATCCATTTTGTAAGTATATCACATTAAATCACTTAGGCTGACCATAAAGATATGTATCATCTACAAGTTTGATGACTCTGTGGATTTCAAAACTTAGTTTGGCATAGGGCACTAATGTTGATGTAGGAGTTTGGCTAGGATGTAAGTTTGCAGGAAGTTGAAAAATAGGTACAAATCCAAAACTTGCTAAGGATGATAATAACCAATTTTATAGCATTTTGAGTAACATAGAAGGCCTGGTATTAGGAACAAAATATATTTGGACTAGAGATAAGAAATAAGCACAAAAGATAGTATGTGTGAGCCTTTCAATAGTTTAAAAGTCTAGGAATTGAAGGGTACATCCATGATAAGTACTTACCAAGTATACAAGATAGAGACCTAATACATATTTTAGATTTAGTGTCTACGTTTGTCACCCCCCCTTAATCTAGTATTAAAATTTCTAGTTTAAAGGAAAAAGAATGCATATTTGGGTGTGTATAACACACCTTGTCTTTATGTGAGCTCAACTTGAGGGCTTTACTGGTAATTGACCTGTAACCAAGAACATGTTATAGTATATAATTATTGCATGTAATCTAGAATTGAAATACTCTGAAATGATTTAAAGTAAAGATAAAAAGGTTATGAGTACACTTTTGTATCGATGTAACCATTTTGCCTTCTGGAAATTTAATTTGAAATTATGCTTCATCATGAGTAATTAAAACTGAGATTAGGACACATGTAAAACCAAAAAGTGCATTATATATGTATGTATGTATAATATATGTATATGTATGTGTGTGTGTGCACATATCTATGTGTGTGTGTACAACACACACACACACACAAATTAGACATTTAGATGGATTTTCCCTATGATTAATAATGAAATAGGAAGGAATAGGGAGATTAAATTGCTTGAATGTTTGATTGAGTGCTTTTGGTAAGTTGCCTTATGAGTTGTTAGGTCTTTACTAGGTGAGTAATGAATAAGGATTGATCTTGTATATATACCAATACCTTTTGTAAATATCTCACATTAAATAACTTAGGTCAACCATAAATATATGTATCACCTACAAATTTGATGACTTTATGGCACTAGAAACTCTGCTTGGCATAGGACACTAATGTCGACGTAAAAGTTTGGCTAGGATGCAAGTTTTTAGGAACTTGAAAAATAGGTATAAGTAAAAAACTTGTAGAGGATGATAATATTCAGGTTTATAGCATTTTGAGTAGCATAAAAGGCCTAGTATTAGGATTAAAATATATTTAGACTAAGAGATAAGCAATAGGCACAAGAGATAGTGTGTCTGAGTCTTTTAATGGTTGGAAGGTATAAGAATTGAAGGGTACATCCATGATAATTACTTTAAAAGTATACAATATTGAGACCTAATATATATTTTAGATTTAGTGTATACATTTGTCCCCCATTTAATCTAGTAATGAAATTTTTAGTTTAAAGGAAAACAAATGCATATGTGGGTGTGTATAACACACCTTGTCTTTATTTGAGCTCAACTTGAGGGCTTTGTTGGTGACTGACATGCAACCAAGAGCATGTTATATTATATAATTATTTCATGTAATCTAGAATTAAAATACTTTGAAATGATTAAAATTAAACATACCAAAGTTATGAGTACAATTATGTATCTATGTAATCGTCTTGCCTTTTAGAAATTTAATTTGCAAATATGTTTCATCATGAATCATTGATATTAATATTAGGACAAATTTAAAGCCAACAAGTGCATTATATATGTATGTGTGTATGTATGTATATATGTATATATTATATATGTATGTATATATATGTATGTATGTATATATGTATGTAAGCATGTACGTATGCACACACACACACACACACACACACACACACACATATATATATATACATACATATATATATATACATATATGTATATACGTGCAGACGTACATGCATGCATACATACATACATACATATATATATATATAGATATATATATATATATATATATATATATATGTATGTATGTATGTATGTATGTATGTATGCATGTACATATGCACGTACACACACACACACACACACACACACACACACACACACACACACACACACACACACACACACACACACATATACATATATACACATATGTATGTATGCACATATATACATATATGTATATGTGTATATATATATATACACACACATATATATATATATATATATATATATATATATATACACACATATATATATATACACATATATATATATACACACATACATATACATATACATATATGTATATGTATATATATACATATATGTGTGTGTGTATATATATATGTATATATGTATTATATATATATACATATACATATATGTATATATGTGCATACGTACATGCATGCATACATATATATATATATATATATATATATATATATATATATATATATATATATATATATATGTATGTATGTATGTATGTATGTATGTATGTATGTATGTATGTATGTGCATATGTACATGCATACATACATGTGTGTGTATGTACATACGTACATGCATACATACATACATATATGTATATATACATATATACATATATACACACACACACACACACACACACACACACACACACACACACACACACACACACATACATACATTCATATAATGATGCAATATGTGATAATTATGTGTGTGTGTGTGTGTACACATATACATATACATATACATATATACACACACATACATGCATACATTCATATAATGTTGCAATATGTGATAAGCATGTGCATATAGTGACCTATCTTATAACTCAAGGTAAATATGGTTCATGTAATGATATTTTAATAATTTATACCCATATATGGGTTGTCCCTATGAATAATATTAAAATAGGAAGGAATAGGGAGATTTGATTGCTTGAATGTTTGATTGAGTGCATTTGGTAAGTTGCCTTATGAGTTGTTAGGTCTTTACTAGGTGAGGAATGAATAAGGATTGATCTTGTAAATATACCAATCCATTTGTTAAATATCTCACTTAAATCACTTAGGCTTACCATAAAGATATGTATCATCTATGAATTTTAGAACTCTATGGGACTGGAAACTTAGTTTGGCATAGGACACTAGTGTCAACATATGAGTCTGGATAGGATACAAATTTTTAGGAGGTTGAAAATAGGTATAAGTCCAAAAATTTTAGATGATGATAATAATCAAGTTTATATCATTTTGAGTAGCATAAAAGGCGCCTGGTAATTATAAAAAAATATATTCGGACTAAGAAATAAGCAATGGGCACAAGAGATAGTGTGTGTGAGCCTTTCAATAGTGAGAAGGTCTATGAATTGAAGGGTACATCCATGATAAGTACTTTCCAAGTATAAAATATTGATACCTAATACATTTTTCATATTTAGTGTCTACATTTTATCCCCTCATTAATATAGTAATGAAATTTCTAGTTTAAAGGAAAAAGAATTACTTGGATGTGTATAACACATCTTGTCTTTATATGAGCTCAACTTGAGGGCTTTTCTGGTGACTAACCTGAAACCAAGAGCATGTTATATTATATAATTATTGCATGTAATCTAGAATTGAAGTAATTTGAAATGATTTAAAGTAAAGATATCAAGGTTATGAGTACACTTGTGTATCGATGTAACCATCTTGCCTTTTGAAAATTTAATTTGAAAACATGTTTCATCATGAATCATATAAATTGAGATTAGGATAAATGTAAAACCAAAAATTGCATTATATGTATATATGTATGCATATGTGTGTGTGTGTGTGTGTGTGAGAGAGAGAGAGAGAGAGAGAGAGTAAAACTTGCCCCCAACCTTGGATAAAAGGTGAATTACCACTCGACGGTTGAAACTAGCTCAACCGTACAACCCAATCATACTTATAACCTAGTGAATGTGAGTGATCCAAGTCAAATCAAACCATAATTATGGTGAGGTTAGATGATTTAATCACTTCATCTTATAACCTTGATAATATTTAGTGATGTATTCACCTCAACCTTTCCAAAAAATTGAACTAACAACTATAGTAGATTGAATCAATAATAGTTCATAAAATTCCATCCTAGTGTATGTTAAATCCATAGAAGTATTTGAAATTTTAAAGATGATTTGATTTTGTAAGTTAAGGTGCTCTTTTGCATGGCATACACACCTCATATATGTCTCAAGTTGAAACTTGGGTATACCAATGGTACCAATCTATAGAATGTTTCCAAAAATGTGTATATGAATCATATAAATGTGCAATTTGGCCACTTTGAAATTTGAATAAGTATGGAATACATGTTCCCATGACATGACCCAACTAAATCTAGAAAATATATTTATTGTTTCATGTGTGTAGAACATTTTTCCATTAATTCCCCCTCTATAATATGAAAATGTTGAGTATTGAATAGTTGTGGAGGTCGTTCTTTTTTTCATGCCACCACTGAAATATGAAATTATGAAGGTGTGAAATCCATGCCTCTATGACATTCCCCCACTAATATTTCCCCACTTTTAGGTGAGGGGAAGTAGAAACTATGATTTACCTTACATCAAAAGGATAAGATAACTATATAATCTATGTATGGATCATGTAGCATATATGAGTAACATGTCTAGGTAGATATATAAATGAGGCACATAATATTTGATCACATCAAATCCTAATATGCATGATGTAAACCATGGTAATATGTAGGTAGTAAATATACAAACTAAACAAGCAATCAAGCACACACACACACAAGAGCACTCAAAAGTAAATCAGAAGTTAATGGTCTAAGGAGATCTCAAACAAGGGACATGTTCAAATGCCACATAATTGAAGGAACATTACTTAGCCAAATGTACACAAGGTAATCAATGACATATTCTGTAGACAATCTTGGCCACCTCTATGCCTAAATTAGAATTCAATTTATATCAAATGACATATTTTAAGCCTAGAATTCACCTAAATTGCCTATATTCATCTATTTAAGGGATTTAATTATCCAAAAATGTGATGAGGCTAGATCAAATGGTGTATTTCCCTATATGCACTACTAACCTATTTTAGTCCTAACCCTAGTCAAATTACAACCTAGTAATTTGGCACATTTGGCATGTTAATCTATTAATTCATGACAATCAAATCAATTTCCAAAAGATGAAAAATCACTAAGAGAGACTAATTATATTTCAAATCCCAATTAACATGCCTAAACATAAAATCTAGATCAAATTAGTGAGTTTCATTTACTAAAAGGGAATTTGCACCAAAAAATGAATTCAAATAGTCAAATGAGATAATAAAGTAATTTTATATCCAATAATTATTCAAAAACATGACCCACATCTCAAAAATATCGAAAGTGAGTTGTCATGCCTCATAAATATCAGAAATATAGGTGTTAAGATTTCATGAGTGCCTTTAACCCTTCTAGAGTTAGACTGACCTAACCAAGGTTAATTTTGACTCAACCCAAGTTGGAATTTAACCTAACTTACCCATGATTAGATTTAGTTCTCTAATTTATAAATATAAGTTCCCACACCATTGATCTATAATATTTTGTGTGTAAGGTTATTCTACAAGAATGCCTTCTTAAATTATTTAAGATTAAAGTTATTATGCCAAAATTGTGACAAACTTCAATAACAAGCCACAAATGACATTGGAAAGATGATACCTCCATGGATGAGCATTGTTAATATACTACAATCATCATAAGTTGAGGATGAACATTCATATGTCATCAAGTAAGCATCATGTTTGACAAGGGAGTTAAGAATTTGTATTGCCTTCATTTATTTTTTGTACTTCTACTTATTATGTTATGCTTCCCCTTAGTGTTTAGGAAAGAGAGTTTAGTATTAGTGCATTGTTGTTCTTATGTTTTCTTATTTTGAATTAATAAGAGACAAATCTACATGTTTGTTTCCTCTTCAAACTCCTAAGATAAAAAATGGCACACCAAGTGGAATGTATGGAGGAAGTGGTTGTTGATTGGGTGAGGGTATATAGCTAGTCAATATTTGCACCATATGAATGTGGCATGACTCAATAAATCCATTGTTGATAACATTATTATTGTAGTTGGAGGGTTTAGGTATTTTATTGTTGTTTGATTGAGGTGGCATCGAATCCAGTATTTGAACAAGCCTATTGTCTTCAAATTGGCCTCTAGACTAGAACATGACCCCTTAGCAGAAGATGATTCATGGATCTACATCAATGAGTTAGCTGATTGTTACCAAAGTGAAAAGTATCCTATTCCAAATCAAATTATGGATCACCTAGGTTATGAAGGTTGAGACCTCAGGTTACATCAATAAAGAACTATCAAACCAATTTAAATAACTAAGTACAAGGGAGCTCATGATATCATATTTAAACCACCTAGGGGTGACCCCACATACCTAGTTTGCATTCTAGCAATAATGACTAGTGATGAAAGGTGTGATTATAGAATCTATGATTACCTTTCTGCTAAAAATATATTTGACCCCCACACCATCTCCATCATTAAACCCATTTATCAACCTTAAAACTTAACCCTTTACCATCCACAATTGATAGATTAGGACCTTCAAGAGTCAATAGCACCATTGTCTGAGTTCAAAAATGATGAGGCCATATACAACTTTATGGGACTTAGGAGTCACATACCCCTTGGAAACCAAAAGAAGGGATTTATTATTAGATTAAATCCTACTACCTACTTTGGAGAGCAGGTGAACTTCCCTAGCCAAAAAAAATCAAATCAAACACTGAGGTTTGAAATTGAAAACCTCTTTAGGGTGCTTTCTGACCAAGGGAAAAGTAAATAAAAAGGCCATTCTTTTCATGAAAACCAATTTCTAGGGCCATTAGATGGGGATGTTCAACCCTATTCCTATAAAAGATAGGAGATATTTAGCCCACAACATAATTATGGATTAGATATCATCATCAAAGAATAGTGATTTTTTACACAAATTATTCAAAATTTCCCTAAGGTATTTGTATCATGGTTGATGCCACCATTAGGAGATTTTGATTCATCCTACTTAGGAGTATTAAAAGAGATAGATTATCTAGAAGACTTTTTTATTGTCGATCAATTAAAATCCTTGACAACTATTGTAGATGATGGTTCTACACTTTTAGTGCAGGAAACTTTAGAGGTGACTATGAGGACTTCAGAGGACCCAACGTAGATTAAACTAGGTGCATCCCTCACTGAGGAGGAATGTGAAGCTTTTACAACCCTTTTGATATAATTTGTTGACATATTCATGTGGGCCTACTTAGATATGCCAAGTTTAGACCATGGTTTTGTTATGCATCATCTTATTGTACAACTTGATGCCAAGCCTATTAAATAGAATTTGCATAATATGCATCCTCATATTGATCTATTAGTAAATAAAGAGTTAAAAAACTCTTTGAAGAGAAATGCATCAAGACAATTGAGTATTCATAGTGGATTTCAAACATTGTGCCAGTAAGTAAAAAGCCAAAAGGGATTCAAATTTACACTAATTTTAGAGACATAAAAGAAGCTTGCCAAAAAGATGACTTTTTCTGCCTAATATTGACATGATAGTCGACTCAATGTCTAGTATGAAATGCTTTCACTAATGGATGATTTTTAGGGTATAATTAGATCAGGATAACACCATAAGATCAACATAAGATGGTGTTCACCACTCTATGGGGAATTTTTTGTTACTAGGTAATGTTGTTTGAGTTTAAGAATGTTGGAGCCACTTACCAAAGAGCTATGATATTGAATTTTCATGACATGATGCATGACATTATTGAGGACTATGTCGATGATATTTTGGGTAAATTAAAGACCTATGCCAATCACCTATTTGTGCTATGAATAATATTTGAGAGACTTCATGAGTACAACATCAGGATTAATCCAAATAAATGTGTATTTGGCATCACTTCTATAAAATTGTTAGATTTAATTATCTCTCTTAGGGGCATTGAAGTTGACCCAGCCAAAATTTGTGTAATTATAGAAATACCACCACCATCTACATTGAAGTAGCTCCATAGTTTGTAGGGAAATATTTAATCTATTAGGGGATTCATCTCATAATTAGCTAATAAATTCCATCCATTTATGCACTTACTAAATAAATGTGTCACATTATCTTAGAATGAAGATTGCCAAAAAACATTATATTAAATTAAAGAATATCTTACCAACCCACCTATTTTATTTCCAATTATGCTAAACAAGCCATTACTTCTTTACATGTTAGCAATCAAGAATGCACTAGAGGCACTTTTGGAAAAACATGATGAATAGGGAAAGGTGCATGCCATATATTATCTAAGCCAAACTTTTCTCATGTATAAATATAAATATACACTAATTGAATAAGCTTGTCTAGATATGGTGTTCACAACCAAAAAACTACATCATTATATGTCAAACAATAAGACCATTTTTATTGACAAATTATATCCACTCAAATATCTACTTTCCAAATCATCTCTATAGATCCATATGGAAAAATGGATCATGATATTAAGAAAGTTTGAAATTAAAAATGTCAACTAGAAATCTATTAACGTGTGAGTAATCATATATAAGCTTGCTAAATATTCTCTTCAAGATGCTCAACTTCTCACATTTGGATTTTTGGATGAGGCCATTATGACTATTGATAAATCAAATGCACCTCTTGAGGCTAAATAGTGGAAGATTTACTTTGATATATCCTTCACGACATGTAGATCAGGGACTAGAATATTGTTTGTCATGTCGTAAGGGGATATTATTCCCAAGTCTTTTCGTATTAGATTTCCCTATACCAATAACATGGATGAGTAAAAAGTTCTCATTATAGGGATTCCTTAAGTATTATAGTGGAACATTCAACATTTATTCGTATATGGTTATTCTTAGTTAATCATAAATCAAGCCACATATCAATATCAAACCAAGTAAAAGAAGTTGGTACCTTATAAAGGTATGGTTAATACTCTCAATAAGCATATTGATAACATCCAATTTGAAAGAATACCTTGAGCCAATAAAAAAATAGTGGATTATATGGACACTATTGGTTCCATGATCTAGATCACTGATAGATTTAGGGATTATTAATTTCTTATTGAGAGTCTCTTAGCACTGACACATGAATAATCAGTCATCGAGATGGTTTGCGACATTATTGGTCCCATGTCTCCTTGGTACTTTGATATATATATATATATATATATATATATATATATATATATATATATATATATGCCTATCTTCAATAATAAACCATGACTCCTAATTTATCACGTAAAAAACAAAAAGCCTTGACCCATAAAACCTCTCATTATACCCTACTTGGACCAACCTTGCATCCTAGAAGCTTTTATGGAACTTTACTTTGTTGTTTTCCTTCATTAGAATATGAACTAGCATTGAGGGAAGTACATGGAGTGTGTGGGTCCCACACAAGTGGGGTAATATTATCCAAAATGTTACTACGTACTAGTTATTATTGGCCAATGATGGAATTAGACATAGATACATATGTTAAGAGGTGTGTTAAGTTTTAGAAGCATGTCAATCTGATTCATGTTCCTACAAAGACACTCAAATCATTGATGACACCATGGATGTTCTCAATGTGGGGTTTAAACCTTGTTGAGAAGATCAACCCAACTTCTTTAGATGGCCATAAACATGTCCTAACTTCTACCAAATAATTCACTAAGTGGGTGGAAGCATTCCATTCACTTACATCACTGGTAAGTAGATCTCCAAGTTTATATTCAACCATCTCATTCACCACTATGGTATCCCCTCAGACATTATATTTGATAATGGTGAATCATTCAATAATAAAGATATGAAAACACTTTGTTCTTAATACCACATCAAACAACATTTCTCTACCACCTACTATCCGTAAGGCAATGGCTAAGTTAAGGCTTATAATAAAACTATTTTCAATATTCTAAAGAAGATTGTCAATGATGTTGGTCATAATTATCACTTGCATCAATTTAGTACCCTTTGGGCATACCATAACACGTTTTATACTCCAAAAGGAGATACACTCTATTCACTTATTTATTAAATTTAAGCCATTCTTATCATTGAGGTTGAGTTACCTTCTCTCTAAATTTTGTTGCATCACATCATCAACAATGAATATTATAGAGTGGCTCTCTTATAAGAGCTAGACTTAATTGATGGTAAACATTTGGCCACCTTAAATAATCTATAGGATTATCAGAACTAACTCAAAGGCCACTATAATAGGTACATTAAGCATCATGAATTTGAGCTTGGTGACTTGGTACTAAAAGAGAATTAAAAAAATGTAAATGTTGAATCCAAGAAAAAGGGAAAGTTCCAACCAAACTAGTTATGACCCTATGTAGTTGTTGATAACTACAGTTTTGGAGCATACAAGCTCACTACACTAGAGGGAGATGAACTTGATGAACCCATTAAAATAATGCACCTCAAATTTTTTTATGCTAGAGGGACTCATTATTATCTACAAAAATCATCTAAGTTATGCCATATTATACCTATTCTTTGTACTATACCCCTTGTCATTATACCATACCCTTAACCTTTTTCCTACCATTTATTTTCACCTAACCCCACCTATCATGTTTGTCCTTAGTTTTAATTCATTTATACTTCAGACACATTCAATGGTTGATTATAGATTAAGTTCTAGAAGTTGTTTCAAAATTACATGTTGGAATGATAGTATATGAAAGTAGTATGATAGTGGATCTAGTAATTACATCTTTCATTTATTATTACTCTTGATTGGTGCCATTGATTATAACCACCTTTGGGAAAATTAGTGTTCCACTGTATGCTATTAATTATAACCACCTATGGGAAAATTAGTACCATAAACCCTTTTCTATTATTTTTATAATTATAACCACCTATGGGCAAATTAGGAACACCACGTTTACCATGCATTACCGCATCACCTTGCCATTAGTATTCTCATTTACCTTGCTATTTTCCTTTTACCTAGAACTTGTTGGTACTTAATTAGATACCTTTTATGTATGTGGAACTATAGTGACTTGAGGCCCTAATGTGATTATGTGGGTAACACTCAATTCATGTTGAGGTCATCTCAATCACCCTTTTTCCATGCTCTTGCCATTTTGTGAGTTTAGACTATGTTGTATATCATAATTATTGATCAGGTTGAGATAAAAAAATCACCAAAGACATTTGAAAGAATTTTACCACCTTGTGTAGTCAAAACTTTAGTAATTTGAGGTCTTATTGGGATTATGTAGGCAATGATCAATTCATGTTGAGGTCACCTCAATCACCCTTTTGCCATGTTCTCACCATTTGGTGAGTTTGGACCAGGTTGTATCTCATAATTCTTGATCAAGTTGAGATACCAAAAAAACTAGAAACTTTTGTAAGCATTTCACCACCTTATGTAGGTAAAACTATAGTGACTTGATGTCTTAATAGAATTATATAGGTAGTTCTTGATTCACATTGAGGTTAACTCAATCACCCCTAAGCCATACTCTCACCATCTTCTGAGTTGTACTATTATATGTCTCATAATTCTTAATTTAGTTGAGATGCTTAGAAAATTCCAAATACATTTTAAACAGTTTAAAAAACCCTAAACATTTGTAAAATATCTAGAAAATCCTAAACATTACAAAATCATGAAAATTGGCTTATAATTTCCACATGAGATATAAAGCTATCAAAATTTTTGGGATGGGCCACATTTTTTGTTTAGTTTATTTCTAGACCACCTTGGTCTTTTTCCTCCCATTTTTTTGAGAAATACATCAGCCTAAGATCCACATAGACTATGTAGGCAACACCTAGATACATGGGGTATCTTAAGTTAGCTCACTATACCTTTTTTTCCTTTTTGACCACTTATTTGCCTTAAATATCTTGGGACCCATAACTATTTTATAACCACTTTTCATTTAGTTTCTCCATATTTCTTAGCCTTAAGTCATATGCTCTCATCATTTTGCAAGTTGATATTGTGAGAATTATATATTTGAATTCGATACACCAATGATCACTCATATTCATATTATGCTCTCATTGTTTTGTGAATACTCTTTGTTACAAAGCTCTAAACATTTTGTGAGCTCATTCTCCCTCCAAGCCTTAAATGTAGTAGACACTATGAATTACCATTTCAATTTATTTTTGGATATTTGTTTCTATACTTTTAGTGTGGTTTTAGCCTAAACCATATTCTCTCATGCTTACACAATTTGTTTGTGTTGACATTTTCATGATTTTGAAATGTCATCCCCTATTTTATCGTGCACTCAAAATTTTGTGAGACCATTCATTTTTCCTTTACACATTAATCTCCTTTTCTTGTCATTCATTTTATTCTATCCCATATCCTAGGATAACTACATTGGGTTTGAAGTTCATGCTAGATCTTGCATCCATGGAACATTATAGGTAGCATCCACTTGCCTAGTGCATCTAGAGTAAGATCAGCTATGCCTTTTTTATCTTCTACTCCCCCCCCCATGGTGATTTTTTGTCTCATTTTTTTGTTGTCTCATATGATCTAGGGGAAATTTTTATTTGTCATGTTTATGTTGTTATTTTTCTATAGCCTAAGGGAAACCTTGTGTCAATTGTTCTTATGTTAGGATACTTATGTCATTTCTACCTAGCTTAGGGGTCACTGTATTTCCAAGAGTAACATCTTTATTACGAATGCATGAATAATTTGTTTTATGTTTACACTAACATTAATATTAACCATTATTTTTTTCATGTCATTTGTTTATTTTTGTGTGTTTATAGTAGTTTGATTACTGCATTTTTCTTTGCTTTGGATGTTTAATTATTTTGATTGTTTTGTTCACTTTTTTTGTTTTTTTTGTGTTTTTATTATGTCTTTATTAGTGTTTTGTTGTGTTTTTATTTATCTATATTTTTGTTTGTTTTTTTTGTTTGCTTCTCGATTACTGTAATAGTATTACATTTTGTTTACACTTAATTCTTGATTATTCATATCATGTACTTTGATTGTGAACTTTTGTATTTATTTTTACACTTGATTTATTTGTTATATTTATGCTTGGGATTTGATTATTATTATCTTATTCCTAGGTTATTTATCATTACTTTTAGATAAAGTCTACCATGATTATGATATGAATTGTCATTTTAGCTATTCATAAGTATCATCATAATATCAAAAGTTAAAGTAAAACCATGATCATGAAGTCTTTTAGAAATGAAATCATCTCTCTGATGGTCACAAAATAGCTAACAACCCTCACCCATGCCTCAATTCATGAGTAATCAAAAAGTGCAACAAATGATTTATTATATTTTTATATAGATGAGCATCTTTGTATAAGCATCTATATGAGTCATATAACATACTAAGATGATAATTTCCAAAGCACATCTACTAACCTTAACCCAACATTTTTTGGGGTTCCCTTTGAGACGCATTTCACAACATGATTTCTCAGCCTATATTTTGTTTTTGTTCAAATGTGCATCTTTGAACTCATATTTAGGCTAGAAATGTGTTGTTATCCTTTGTTAACACCATATTTTTGGGCCTCCCTCTGAGACCTATTTCACAACATAATGTATCACCCTATATCCCATGTTTTTTCAAACATGAATCTTTAAACTCACATTTAGGCTAAAAATGTTTTGTTATCCTTTGCTAGCATAATAATTTTAAGCCTCACTCTGAGAGCCATTTCACAACATGATTTTTCTCAACCTATATCCCTGTTTGTTCAAACATGCATCTTCAAACTTACATTTAGGATATAAACATGTTGTTATCCTTTTCCAATATATGTGTTCCTAATTATAACCACATTTAGACAAATCATTGTGTTTTCCTTTCTATTCCTAGTTATAACCACCTTTAGGCAAATCAGTGTTTCATTTTTTTCCTTTACTGATTATAACCATCTTTTGGAAAATTGGTATTTTCCATTTGGTTATCTATTATAACCACCTTTGGAAAAATTAGTATTTATCCCATCACCCTATTGGTCCATCCATTAGTGCCATTGCTTATAACAACCTTTGGGAAAACTAGTGTCATACCCTTCATTATTGATTATAATTGCCTTTGGATAATTCAGTAAATCCACCACTATTACTATTTATAATTTCCTTTAGGTAATTTAGTAAACCCACCCTCATTACCATATAAGTTATGTCATTTTCTTCATTTTTAGAGAATGTTTGATGATTCTATTTTTATTGTCCATTCCCTCAAGGGGATATCAAGGGATTATTGACCATTCTTTGGGGCATTAACCATTTAGATTAATGACTTCTTAATTATTTTAAAATACATTACTATTAGTGTGTCTTGTAATGCCTTCTCAAATAGGGGCAAATTGTAAACACCTAATTTGGCCACCTCCATGCCTAAATTGGCATTCAATTCAATTTTTATAAAATGACATATTTTAAGCCTATAAATCACCTAAATTTCCCAAATTCATCTACATAAGGTATTTAATTTCTTAGAAACATAATGAGGATAGCTCAAATGATGTATTATTTTGTATGCACTACTAACCTAGTTTAGTCCTAGCCCTAGTCAAATTATGACCTAGTAATTTGGCACTTTTGGCATGTTAATCTATTAAATCATGAAATTAAAATCAATTTCCAAAAGCTTAAAATCACTAATCTAGAATAATTATATTTCAAATCATAACTAACTTTCCTAAACACAAAATCCAAATCAAATTAGTGAATTTCATTTACTAAAAAGAAATTTCAGCCAAAAATGAAGTCAAAGAGTCAAATAAGCTAATAAAGTAATTTTATCTCATAAATATTCAAAAATATGACTCACATATCAAAAATATATAAATTAAGTTGTCATGCCTTTAAAAAATCATAAATAGAGGTGTCAAGATTTCATCAGTGCCTTTAACCCTCCTAGAGTTAGACTGACCTAACCAAGGTTAATTTTGACTCAATCCAAGTTAGAATTTAACCTAACCTACCCGTGGTTAGATTTAGTTCTCTAAGTTATAAATAAAATTTCTCATAGCATTGATCCATAAGATTTTATGTGTAAGGTTATTCTGTAGGGATACCATCTTGAAGTCTTAAAGAGTAAAGTTATTATGCCAAAATTGTGCCAAACTTCAACACCAATCCACAAGTGATATTGGAGAGATGTTAACTCCATGGATGAGACTAAAATAATCATAAGATGAGCATGAAAATTCATATTCCAATAAATAATCACCATTGTGACAAGGGGGGTAATAATTTGTATTGTCTTCATCTCTTTTTGGGTACTTTTGCTTATTATGTTATGTTCCCCTTTAGCTTTTAGGTAAGATGGTTTAGTCTTAGTGCTTTGTTGTTATTATGTTTTCTTATTTTGAACTAACAAGAGACTAATATATATGTTGTTTCCTCTTTGAAATCCTACGCTACATATTCAAATGTCAAAATAATATGTAATGACATATTCAAATGTTATAAAAGACAAATAATTTACAGTAGATACAATCAAATGAGTAATCTAAATTCACAAATAATCAAGGCAAATTCAATTAAGGAAGTGCATAAATAGAAATAATAGACATAAACAACCAATAAAAATATATCATACTAATCCATGGATATATGGGTTAGAAAAAGATGTTAAGTACATAGCATATTAAGTACACTACAAAAGATATAAGTGTTTAATTATATAAGATCAAACATGATAATGGAAAATGATCATATAATGATATTACCTAGATATATCATGATCAAATAAGAATATACTCCCAATGTCCATATGACATGAGTAGAGATAAGGCCCATAATTTTAAAATGCATATATCATGTCCCTCAATATGCCGATATCACACTCAAAATTTGTGTGACATTCATGTGTATATATAAATAGATGATATTTAATCCAATAACATGGAACTAACAACATATATACCAAGGATATAATAAAACATGTAAAAGATGAAAATATTTTTGGATTTATTAATTTATTATTTTTTTAGAATATTGGAAAAGAAAAGACTATCCTATGATCTCATCTAAAGTATGCTCATAGGTATCTCTGCATTACAAACTTGGTGCAATAAACTAGGGATACTACTAAGGAGCATGTATAGGTGTAGTGTATGGCACTGTTGGATATACAATACTCTATTTATGTATAATAAGACTATGTGGTCATGAAAAGACAATAATAAGAGTAGGGATTTATAGAGCCTATTATTTAATGCTTTGTGGTTTCTTTAAAGTAGCAGTAATAGGAAGAAGTTTAGGTGCTCTAGATATTTGAATATGGTGTGTAGAAAATAAGGATTACATGAAATTCACAATGTGTCTTTGATGCAATTGAATCTCAAGTTATCACAACCTAAGAAATGGGATTGACTTTTTCTTACCCTTTTACAGAGGATTTACCTTAGTAGATTTAATTAGCTACCTTGATATAAAATTTTCTTGTTCAATTGGATGTTCATGTGGAATTTTGGAAACCATAATTACCTTGTTGGAATGAATGTATTTAGCACACCTATGTACTACATAAGGTATTTCATAAAGTGTATGTATCTAAGGTCATCCCAATAAGATTCAAAATCACCCATGTAAGGTATAATGGAAAAATTAATAACCACATGTGTTGGGCCCACCTATAAAGGTAAGTTAATCTCACCAAGAACTTGTTGTGAAGTCCCATCAAATGATCTAAATTTTATAGTCAAAGTATTTAAATCAACATGTGTATAACCCAAATTCATAATTAATGTCATGGTGAAAACTTATTACTTGCACCATTATCAATCATAACACTATGGATAGGTTGGTGATCAAGGTATGATCAAATTAATAAGAAATGAATATCTAATTCATCATCCAAAATATCATTATCATTAATAGTATTATAAGGTATTTGAACTATAAGAGGTGTATGCCACATATAAGTATCAATAATACCATCTAATGGGTCCTCATAATGTGATAGACGAGGATGTGCATGATATGTCATTTTCACTTCTAGTTCCATTTTAGAATGGTCTTATAAAGGATTGATAAATATCCTCTAATTATGGTGATCACCAAGCTATGAACCTGATTCCTTTAGAGGATCATTAAATTTAATGTTTTGGTCATCAATAACATTTGAGTTATTATTATTCAATGTAAAACATGAGTTCTTAGAATGCCCAAGGCCTTTGTGATAGTCATAATAAACATTTGAATCATATCCTTTGGGTATAGGTCGACTCATATCAACTTCCATAGGATAATGGAGATATAGAAGGTGACACTCCACAAGATTTAGAAGTAACAAAGCTAGATATTTATGTAAGTGTGTGAATTGTCTCCTTGGTGCATTAGATAAGAAAAGTCGATTAAGTTGTTGTGACACCACATTAATTGTATTAGTTGTTTCCTTTTTATTTTATGTGGGTTTTACCTTATAACTTAGTTTGATATTAAATTTGGTATTTGATGTAGTTGGTGTTTTTATTACATACTCAAGGTTTTTAAATTAAATAAGTTTCATTTCATGATTGTGAACAATATGGCATAAGTCATTGAAGATTTTCACTTTTTAAAAATAATTGACTCATATAATGGGGAATTAAAAATTTGCTTGAATATGTTTTAAATATATTTATCTACCATTAGATTAGTCATTTTATCCAATGTTGTCTTGTTCATTAAGACATATTTAATTATGGGTTCATTGGTTCCTTGATTGATTTTTGAAATTAGGGCATAGAAAATCTTTTTGATAATATTGATAGATAAGCATGCCAATAATGATCTACAAAAGGTTTGAATGATTTTAATGATTGGATTGGTGAATCATAGAACTACCTTAGAGCATAGTCCTTGAGGCTCCTTGGAAATAGTTTACTCAAACCATTTATCATTAGAGTCATAATTAGGGCATTCTCATATAATGATCAAAGAAGTTGTTTATGATCACCCTTGCCATCATAAAATGTGAACTTAGGTACAACATTCCTAGCTAGAAATGGGTGAAAAGATATTTTAGGTGAGACAGGGATATGTAACACCTCTTTTGAATTAGTAACATAAGGTGATATCATGGAATTTTGTTTAATATTTTCAACCTTAGCTTATAAATTTTTTATAGTTTAGAAAGAGCTTTCACTTATTATTTATTAATTTTTGAATCTTGGTAAGTCACCAAAGCAATTATACCCATATTTTGAGTGGATATATACATTAAAACTAGTAATTGGGTTGAAATATTAATGTTTCCCATGTAATATGTGAAAATAATAGGATTTGTTTCATGGAACGATGGTGAAAATACATATCCCATGCCCCCATTATAATTATGAAGATGTGATGTTCCAAAGTGTAGGTTTCTTGGTATATGGGGATGTTCCATAACTCTAAACTCTAATAGCATGATCATTAGATGGACCTACTTGTTTGTCTACACTTTCTACCTTTTTAGTTTCTAATATGGTTCTTAGGATGTCATCAAGATTATCTAGGTTTTTCCAGATATGGTTTCAAAACATGGTAGGAGCTTGTACTTGCTCTTAGTCTATTTGTTTATTTTAATTGCTTTCACTAGATTCATCATTTTCATGATCAGAATCATCTTATATGATAACCTCTTTAGTATGTAGTTCAATTTACTTATTGGCACCTTTGTTAGGTATATGATTGATTTCTTAATTGGTTTTAGCCATATTAGGTGAAGAATGAGGAAGCTCTATATGTTTGATAGAAACATTATCTAATCTAGGGATACAAATGATAGAGAAAAACTAAAAAAAATAGTAATGAAAAACCTCAAAAGGATGGATACCCCAAGATAATCTAGGGTTTGCATAAATAAAAGAGTTAACCAAATGTTTTACCTTAAATTTAGATGGATAAATTTAGTATAGGCTTAATAAAAAATAAATGAATAAAAAAAGGGTTTTAAATAGATCTATAATAGGCCAATTAATTCTAAACTCAGATAAATAATATTTTGAATTTAAATGTTGAGATATGCTAAAAATAGTAATTACAACTATTGATTGATATTAAAAAAAATGAAAAATAAGAGTACTTAGCTAGTTTACTATGCACATTAAATAATATTGGGAATGAATTTATGATGAATCATGGTATGATATAAATGCTCACATTACCTAATATAATGCTATTCATAATATGCTAATTTGTCTATGTAGCACATGATTATAAATAGGAAGCATTTCATCACTTTTTTAAAACATAAAAGCAATCCATGTCATTATTACTTGATATTATATCAAGTAATGGGTGAGGTTTTTATTATCTATGATAAATTATCTAGAAAAATTAATCCATCCTTGGAGCAAGGTGCCTTTAGAGAAACCCATTAATGATATCACTAATCGGAATTGTTGGCATGCTAGTGTTAAACAAAAGCTTTAGTATGTAGTTTTGGATTAGGTAGTTTATTTCAATAAATCAAAGGAACAATAAATCAAGTTAAAGGAAAAATAATAAACTAAACTAATGTTTCCTTAATGCCTGTATGTTATTTATAATTGGCTCATAGTATTTTGTCATTAGAATTTTGTTATCAAAATTAAGCCCATTTTATTTTTTATAGTACTTTTTTTTTAGTGTATTTTCATGCCATTTTTCCTTTTGATAAATTATTTTATATTAGTATCTATTAAAATATATTATATGCTTAAAATATATAATAAAAGTTGATTTTGATAAAATGTCATTTATATATCATATTATATTTGAGGAGTTTGAATTATAAATACCAACCAACTACATTATTATGTAATTTTTTGCATTTTTCTTTTTATAAATAACATACACTAAAATGTTCTAATATTAATGTATTTATATAACTATATTCATTAGTTTGATATTTTATTTTATCTAAAATTATTTAAAACTCTAAGAAAATAAAGATATGATGGAATAATTATCTAGCTTGGACAAGTAATTATTTGTTTATAACCAAGCCTACAAAATACTATTATAGAAAATTACAATAGTTTGTAGAAAATAAAATAAAAATTACAATGCTTCCTCTACAATCTTGAATAACTTTCCATATCCAAAAACACAAATATTACATCAAGAGGATCCATAAGTGTAAAAAATACATTGATTAGGATATAATTATAAGTATAAACATTACATTTATTAGTATATAATTAGTATAGGAAAGAACAAAACAAATTTTTCCTTTTGTATTCTTGAATAGAGAAAATTTTGTAGTGAATATACATAGTTAGGCAAATATTAGAGAATTTTAGACTTAGGATTGGTTATGAGGATAACATCGAGTTGCACAATAGTTTTTTTAAAAAATACATGAATGTTAATATTTCCCATTCAATTATCCAAATTACTTCCAACCTCAATGGGTTTTTGTTCTTGAATCACCAAAAAATCAATGGGGCAGGATTTGAAATAATGTTTAGATCATCATACATTTTATGGGCCTTAGGATCACATTGGTAGAAACTTGAAAAGGAAAAGTGAAATGTAATTAAATTCATCATTTATACTCAACCCAAACCTATTGAATATATATATATATATATATATATATATGTAGACACACATGCATACCCACATGTATGCAATCACACAACACATTCACAAACACACACACACACACACACACACACACACACAGATTTTCATCGTTGCAAGTTGTAACTTTAAAAATTTGTAGTGAATTAGATAATATAAAATGATCCATTAAATAGGTTGAGATCACTTACAAATAAATCAAGTAATTTTGGATGAAAATTAAGTAATATATTGATCCAATTTAAAACCTTTCTAACATTACAGTTTACAACTTACTAGTAAATACATTGATCTAATTTTAAACATATTTATGATCAATTTTAAAATTTTATAAATTTATGCACTTTTATTAGATAGATATTTTTTTCTAACTCATGATGATTTTCCATCCCTGTGAAGCTTATTTAGGCTTGTGATGCTTTTTTGTCACTACAAAACTTTTCTAGAAATAAGATAATTTTTAACCCTTGTGATGATTCTTAATCCCTTAGAATTTTTATAGACCCATGATGCTATTTCATCCATGTGAAGATTTTTTTTAGATCAATAATGATTTTCCATAATGTGATGATTTTTTTAAATTTTTGGACAATTTCCAAAATGTGATGCTTTTATAAGCTTGTCATGATTTAAAATCAATGCAATGTTTTTGTATCACTGCGAAGCTTTTCTAAGTTAGAGATAATTTTTCATCAATGTGATGATTTTTTTTATTATAATATTATTATTATTAAACACTCATTTTTTTAAAAAAATTATTATCTATGTATTCCTTTCCCTCTTAGTAAAAATCAATGCTAAATCAAACTATTTAAGAAATTATGAAGATTATGACTACTCCTCTACTTTAATTAAACATTCCTTGAATGTTAAAATAATTTTTCAAATTTTAAATTCAAAAAACTAGAGGGAATAAAAATAGAATGGATTTTTAAACATTTTTATGTCAAAAAATTACTTTAAAATCTAACATGAGAAATAATACACACATTTACAATAGTCATCAGGTCTAACTACTTCCATAGTGGAGTCCTCCTTCATATTAGTAGTGGCATTAGATAAATATATTAGCCCCTGCATGTAATTTATCTAATTTTAAAATATTCCCCATTGTTGGATAATAATCATAGAATACTTTACATCTTTCAACATAATCTATCTCTATGAAATTGAAACTTGATCTTCCATATTTAATCATTATTTTAGAGAAGAAAAATCAGTAGTAGGAAAATTCATGCCAAATCAGAAGTCCCATCCACGTATATATTTTAAATTTATTTTAATTAATCCACCAAACTATAAAAAAATTTCTTAAGAGCTCTAAATTCCAACAATGGAATTCTACCCCCATTATCCCCACTTAGAAAAGTATAAGTGTGGAAGACAAAAGAATCTAATTCAAACTCTAGAATAACTCTATACTTTTCCTTCATGAAAATTAATGCTAAGTTTACTACCAAACCATTTTCATGGAGGATAGATAATATTTTACAAATAAATATCAATTCTACTTCATAATTAATCCTTTTTCAGATGTATAGTTTCAAGTATTATACACTTAGAACGAGTTTGATAGAAAATTTCACCTTGGTAGTGTAGACATTAAACATAGTTGTCAATTTATTTCTAGAGATATGACCCTAGAAATCCATTTCTTATTTTTCAAGTCTCATAAAATTTAGAGACCAAAGTAGCCATTAATTAAGATAAAATTCAGACCAAAGACACCAAATAAGTGAGTAATCAAGAGCCTCAAACAAATAATGGGTAATAAGAATTGATATATACAATCTTAAATAAATAATGGGACAAATTTATTTAATAAAATACCATTAGATCATGTCATTAATGTCAAAATCACACCAATATACTTACATAAAATTATACCCATCATTTCAAGCCTAGATTTCTAATGATTTTAAAAAGGCCAATTTTATTTCAAATAAAGGAAAAATGACAATGAATAATGTGAAATAAAACCAAACCAAAAAATAATTTTAGAATCAAAGCATTAATGACCAAAAATAATGTCAAATCAAACCCAATTTATAAATAATTTTATAATCAAATTCTTAATTCTTAAATCCTAAGAAGGGTGACATCATCAAAACCCACCTAAACCATCCCATCAAAATCCATTTAAATTTACATTAAAAACTTCAAATGATTATATATTTAATTTTCATCTTGTTAATCATAAAATCAAGTGCATTAATTATTATTTTTTATTTTTAGATTGTTTTATTATTTACAAAAAATTGTCACAACATTTCAATGAATCAAAAACATTTCTATCAAGGATGTAACACTAACATAGTATTACAAGCATGCAATGTTGTCCAAATAATGTGATGATTTCCATATATATGCAATTACATCCAAATCATGCAATTATATTCCAACTATGTGATGAGTTTAAAAGCATCATCATGCAATGGTTACATAATATGCAATGTTTTAATGGGAAATAAATACTTGCCACTTGTCAAACATGCAATTAATTTGCATGCTTTTGTATTTGTGCCATGATTTTCAAATCATGCACTAATTTTTAATTTTCTTAGTTCATTTGAGACTAAATGCAACATCATTATTTAATCTTCATTCATTAATGCATTTCATTTTTAGATTCAATGATTTTTTATTAGACTTGGTAGATGTTTAGTATATATTGTATATGCATTAACTTCACTTAAGGAATAAGTCTTTAAATTTTTTTGATATAATAATGTGATTAAATAAAATGTTAAGTCATTGTGTAATAAATTAAATTCACTAATTGATGATTTTATGAAAAATGGTGGCATGTAAGGAAATTTTATTATAACATCCCCTATATATAATTAGTAGTTTTGGTTCTATAATATTTTTTTTGTGTTCCATCTTTAATATTTCATGGTTGTCTCTAATTATCAATTTTTAAGATTTACTATTAAAAAATTACAAATATCCTAAGCAAATTTCAAATGCTACCAAGTAGCTTTCAAATTTTGGTAATTGTCTCAAGCATGTCAATAATTCAATTTTTAGTTTGGCTTCAAATGGCAGAAATTTGGTTTGCAATCCATTCGGTCTTATGCTTTGACATACCTAGAAGTGACCTTCCTCTTTAAACTATGGGCATCTACCCAAAAAAATGATAGAAATGACATCTTCTGTGAAGATTAGATTCTAAATAAAAATAACTATGAAAATTGAGGATTTACTTAAACTATTTTCATGTTATTTCACAGAGATCTAACACATGAGCATGACACCCATGTTTGCATCAGATGTATCCTTCATTTTTACATCCTAAGGAATTGAGAAAGATGATTTTTTTGGTGTGGTATCCCTCACCTCAACCACATATAAATCCATCATTATAGATATATATAGAGTTAAAGCATGCCATGGTGGTATTTATGACCAAAAACATTGTATAAAAATAAATCCAAAGAGATATCCTCTAATGTGACATTGTGATAATAGTTAACATAAAACTAAAATTATTTGTTATTTTTTACTTAGTAATTATTTAAATTTTTTTACAAAAACTACTAGATGTAATAAGTTATTTTATCCTAAATTGAGATGGGTCAATATAGGATATGGTTAAGACTATAAAAATGAATAAGTACAATGGTAATAAATAGATATATAACAAACCAATTAATTTTAAACTCAGATAAATAGTATTATGAATTTAAATTATAAGATATGCTTTAAAAATTAAGTATAACTATTTATTGATATTACAATAAATGAAAAATTAGAGTACTGAGCTAGTTTGCTATGCACGTGTAGATCTAGGCTAAAATAGGCTAGAAGTAGACCTAATCTAGATTCTAGATCAATTTTCAAATTATATAAATTTACACTCTATGGCCTTAGACACTTACATCAGACATAGTTAGTTACATTGATGTTGGTATATGAATTGGATGCATGTGTCTAATATATAATATTGATTATATTTGGATGTGATAACCTAGAAACTTATGGCTTTTCTAGTATCCTTGATTTCGTGTGTTCATAAATAGTGAATAATCTATCTCTCTTTGTCAAATGATCAAACCCTAGCTTCCTCACCTTTGGAGTGACTATGGTAAAATGGGTTAGTGGGAACATGGTATCAAGTTGCCCCAAGGACCCCTCTTTTAATGGGAACTGCCTACATAGCCAATACTCTTAAGAGGGCATCATAATTCTATAGTTATCTCCTATATTTTGGCTTGTGTGTATAAAGATGTAATGTGTGATAAGAAAGTACATAGAATGACCTATCTTGTAACTTGGAAAACATGGCTCATGGAATTCTCCTTTAGTAATTTAGACCCATAGATTGGTTGTCCATATGACTAATATTGAAATAGGAAATAATATGGTGCTTTTCTCTCTTGAATGTTTGATTGAGTGATTTTGGTAAGTTTCTTTTTGATTTTATAGATCTTTACTAGGTGAGGAATGAATGAATATTGATATTATATATATACCAATCTTTTTTGGAAATTTATCAAGTTATACAACTTAGGTTAAATATAAAGATACATATCATTTTCAAATTTTATATACTTTATGGTATTGGACACTTAGTTTGGCATAGGAAATTAGCATTGACGTAGGCATCTAGTTGGGATGCAAGTGTTTAGGAAGCTATAAAATATTTATAGATCTAAAACTTCTAGAAGATTATCATAATCATGTTTATATAATTTTGAGTAGCATAGAAGGGTTGTTAATAATAATAACATATGGTTGGAATAAGAGATAAGTAATAGGCACAATAGATATTGTGTGTGAGCCTTTTAGTAGCATGAAGTTCTAGGAACTTAAGGGTACAACCACGAAAATTACTCTCCAAGTATACAAGATTTAGGTGCTACATAATTAAGATTTGGTATCTACATTTGTCCCCCATTTAATCTAGTAATGAAATTACTAGTTTAAATTAAAGGAATGTATACTTGGGTGTGTATAACACACCTTGTCTTTATGTGAGCCCAATTTGAGTGCTTTTTTGGTGACTAACCTACAAAAAATAACATGTTATAGTATATAAATAATGCATATAATATAGAATTGAAATAGTTTAAAATGTTAGATAGTAAGGTTAGGAGTACACCTATGTATCGATGTAACCATCTTAATTTTTAGAAAATTGATTTGAAAATATGTTTCATCATGAATCAATGAAACTAATATTAGAAAAAATGTAAAAATTACAAGTGTGTGTGTGTGTGTGTGTGTGTGTGTGTGTGTGTGTGTGTGTGTGTGTGTGTGTGTGTGTGTGTGTGTGTGTGTGTGTGTGTGTGTGTGTGTGTGTGTGTGTGTGTGTGTGCGTGTGCGTGTGCGTGTGCGTGTGTGTGTGTGTTGGAGGATAAATTTCCCATAACCTTGTATAAAAGGTGAGTTTCCATGCGATAATCAAGATTAGCTCAACTATAGAAACCTAATCATACTTATAACCTGGTGAGTGTGAGTGATAAAAGTCAAATCACACTATAAATATGGTGAGGGTGGATGATTTAATCATTGTATCTTATAAACATGGTAAGATTGAGTGATGTAATTTCCTCAACCTTAACAAAAGATTGGACTAAATACTATAGTAGGATATCTTAATAAAAATCTATTAAAGTCCATCCTAGTGTATGTTAAATCCCATAGAAGTATTTAAAATTATAAATCTAATTTGATATTGAAATTTAAGGTGGTGTTTTGCATGGCATATGAACCTCATATATGTTTCAAGCTAAAACTTGGGTATAAAAAAGGTATTAATCTATAGAATTATGCCATAAATGTGTATCTAAATCATATAACTATACAATTTGACCACTTTGAAACTTTTGTAATTGTGGAAGACATGTTCCCATGACATTCCCCTACTGAATCTAAAAAATTTGAGTATTGGTGGAAGTGTTGAGAACATGTTTCCATAACATTCCCCCACTATAATCTAAAAATGTTGAGTATTGAATAAGTGTGGAGGTCATGCCTTTTTTGCATGCCCCCACTAAAATATAAAATTTTTAAGGTGTGTAATCCATGCCTCTATGACATGCCCCCACTAATTTTCCCTCTCTTATGAGGTGAGATTAATTTTAAAATGGGAGTTACCTTACCTCAAAAGGATAGGAGTAGCATGTCTAGGTAGATATAGAAATGAGGTACATAGTATGTGATCACATCAAATCTAAAGATGAATGATGTGAATCATGGAAATGTATATATAGTAGCATTATAAACTCAACAATTAATCATACACACACACAAGATCACTCAAAATTATGTCAAAATCCAATGGTTGAAGACCTCAAAAAAGGGGAATGTTCAAATACTACACAATCTAAGGGACATAACTTAGCCAAATGTCCACAAGGTAGTCAATGACATATTCAAATGTAAAAACAATAAGTAATGACATATTAAAATGTTATAATAGGAAAATAAAGGCACTGGGGATGAAATAAAAGGAGCATGTTCAAATTCTCAGACAAGCAAGGAAAGACACTGAATGGAGTGCATAAATGGAAAGTATATACATTACCAACCAATAAAAACATATCATACTAGTCCATGGATATATGTGTGAGTAAAAAAATTTAATTACATATCGTATCAAGTATATTGTGAAAGATATAAGTGTGTAAGTATATAATCTCAAACATTATAATATAGAATGATATAACTTAGATGTATCATCATCAAAGAAGGAGATGTTTCCAATGTCCATACAAAATGAGTAGATTAAAGGCACAACATCCGATAATTCATATATCATGTGCTTGGGTATGCCTATATCACACTCAAAATATGTGTGACACAATGTGTATATATAAATAGATGATATGCTATATACCAACATGAAACTAACAACATATATGCCAAGGAGCTAATAAAACATAAAAGTTGAAAATTATTTTGGATTTTTAAATTTGTCATTATTTTTGGAATATTAGAAAAAAATACTATCCTATGATCTAAACTAAAGGATGCCCATAGGTATCTCCTCATTGGTAACTTGGTGAAATAAACTAGTGATACTACCAAGGAACATGTATAGGTGTAATAATGGTAGTGTTATATATATAATGCTTTACATATGCATAATAGGACTTTGTGGTAATGAATATACAATAGTAAGAATAGGGTTTTATGGAATCTAGAACTGAATGCTTTGTGTTTTATTTAATGTAGTAGTAATAGGAACATATCTAGGTGCTCTAGATATCTAAATATGGTACGTAGTAGATAAGGATTTCATGAAATCCACCATGTGTCTATGATGTAATGGTCTCTCAATTATTATCCAAAAAGTAAAGTTTATTTCCTTTTGATTACCCTTTCATAGAGGATTTACCTTAGTCGCTATGATAATTAACTACCTAGGTATAAAATTTTCTTATTCAAGTGGATGTTCATATAGAATTCTAAAAACTGTAATTACCCTATTGGCATGAATGTATTTAGTGCACCCATACAATATACAAGGTAATGTGTGAAGTGTATGCATCTAAGGTCATCCTCATAACATATAAAAATCACCCATGTAAGGCATAACATAAAAGCTAATAACCACATGTATTAGGCCCACCTATAAAGGTCAATTAATCTCACTGAGAACTTGTTAAGAAGTCTCATCTAATGCTATAATTGATCTAGTCAAAGGATGTAAATCATTATGTGTGTAAACAAAATTTATAATTAATATCATGGTGAAAACAATATCTCTTAAACCATTATAAATCATAACACTATGTATAGGTTGGTGATCAAGATATGATCAAATGACTAAGGAATGAATATTCGAGTCATCATCCACAATCTCATTGTCATCAAAAGTAATAAAATTTCTATGAACCATAGGAGGTGTAAGCCACCTGTGAGTACCAATAATCCCATCTAATGGGTTCCCATAATGTGATTGAGGAGGATATGCATGATATTCCATTTACACTTTTGTTTCCTTTTAGAATGGTCATGCAAAATGGTTGTTAAATATCTTTTGATTATGGTGATCACTAAGTTATGAACCTAATTCCTTTAGAGGATCATTAAATGTAATTTTTTGGTCATAAATAATGTCTTGGATCTTATGCTTCAAGGTAAAACACCAATTTTTAGAATGTTGATGGCCTTGGTGATACTCATAATAAGCATTTGAATCATATCCTTTGGGTATAGTTTAACTCATATCAACCTCTATATGATGAGGGAGAGATATGAGGTAACACTTCACAAGCATCAAAATTAATGAAGATAGATATTTAGGTAAGCATGTGAATTATCTCCTTGGTACATTAGATAAAATAATTCGATTAGTTTGTTATAACACTGCATTAACCGTAGTAGTTTTTTTTTCCTTTTTAGGTTCTAGATAGATATTTAGGTAAGCATGTGAATTGTCTCCTTGGTGCATTAGATAAGATAAGTTGATTAGTTTGTTATGACACTACATTAACCATAGTATTTTTTTTTCCTTTTTTGGTTCTATAGGTTTTACCTTATAAAATGGTTTGGTATCAATTTGGTATTTGATTTAGTCAATGTATTTTTTACATACCTAAGTTTATTAAAAGAGATAGGTTTAATTTCACAATCACAAACAATATGATATAAATCATTAAAATATTTGAACTTTTTAAAAAGAATTGACATATAAAAAATGGAAAAAAATCTTTTCTTGAACATGTCTTAAATATATTTATCTTCAATTGGATTGGTCATTTTAGCCAACATTATATTATACCTTAAGACATATTCAATGATGGTTTCATTGTTTCCTTGTTCTATTCTTTAAATTTGGGTATAGAAAACATTTTGGGTAATATTGATAGATAAGTATGCCAAAAAATGACTTATAAGAGGTTTTAATTCTTTTATTTATTGTATTGGTGAATCATAGAACCACCTTAGATCATAGACTATAGTCCTTGAGGCTCATTGGAAAAATGTTTAGTCAAATGTTTGTCATTAGAGGCATAATTAAGGCATGATGCATATAAAGATCAAAGATCTTATTTAGGATCACCCATGCCATCATAAAATGTCAACTTAGGTGAAACAATCCCATTTGGAAATGGTTGTAAAGATATTTTAGGTGTAAGAGGGTTATACAATACCTCTTGCAAATTAATATCATAATGTGACGTCATGGAATTATGTTCAATATTTCTAACCTTAGCTTTCAAAATTATTATAGTTTAGACAAGGTCTTTCACCTATTGGCCATTAAGGTTTGAAGTTTGGGAAGTCACCAAAGGAGGTGTACCCATAGTTTGAGTGGAAATAGGCATTGAAACTAGTAATTGGGTTGAAGTATTAAAGTTTCACATATAAGATCTATAAAAAGTAGGATTTATTTTGGAAAACAATGGTGTAAATACATATCCCATGTCCCCATTATAATTATGAAATGGTGATGTGCCCAAGGGGAGGGTTATTATTATATAGGGATGGCCCATAGCTCTAATAACATGATTAATAGATGGAACTATTTGTTCATCTAAGTTTTTTATTTTTTTAGTTTTTAATATGGTTCTTAGGATCTCATCAAGATCATTTGGGTTTTATCAAATAAGGTGTTAAAACATGGGAAAAACTTGTACTTGTTCTTGGTTTATTTGTTTGTTTTAATTATTTTCATTAGATTCATCATTTTCATGATCAAATTCATCTTCTACAATAACCTCTTCAGTATGTATTTTAGTTTCATTATTAGAATCTTCATTAGGTATAGGATTTATTTCTTCATTTATTTGGGCCATCTTAGGTGGACAGTGAGTAAACTCTAGGTGTTTGATAGAAACACTTGTTAATCTAGGGATATGCCCAGATTGCATATAAATGATAGATAAAAACTAAAAAAAATAGTAATGAAAAACATAAGAAGGATGAATACCCTATGATAAGCTAGGGTTTACATAAATAGACAAGTTAACCAAATTTTTTACACTGAATTGAGATGGATCAATATATTATAGGATTATGAACATAGAAATGAATAAACATAAGGATGTTAAATAGATCTATAGCAGGAAAATTAATTGTAAACTTAGATAAATAATATTTTGAATTTAAATGTTGACATATGCTAAAAATAGTAATTAAAACTATTGATTGATATTGAAATAAGTGAAAAATAAGATCACTTAGTTGCTTTAATGTGTACATGCAAATCTAGGCTAAAATATGCTATAAGTAGACTAGATCTAGATTCTGGATAAATCATCAAATTCTATAAATTTTCACTCTATGGCCTCAGATGCTTCCATTAGATTCAGATAATTACATTGATGTTGGTGTTTAAGTTGGATGAAGATGTCCATTACATAATTTTGACTAGATCTAGATGCAACCACCTATAACCTTCTTGGTTTTATTTTGCCTTTACTCTAATGTGTTCATATATTGTATATAAGCATTTTCTCTTTGTCAAATTATCAAACCATGGATTTCTCACCTTTGTATTAACTATGGGGAAAATGGGTTAGTGGGCACACAGTGTCAAGATATCCCAAGGAAACATCTTTCAATGGGAGCTACCTACATATCCCATACTCTGAAGAGGGCCTCAAACTTATGTAGTTTTCCCCTATGTGTTGGCTTGTGTGTGCATAAGGATGCAATGTGTGATAATCAAGTACATAGAGTGACCTATCTTGTAACTTGGAAATTATGGTTCATGTAATGATCCCTCAATAATTTAGATCCATATATGGGTTATCCCTATGAATGATCTTGAAATAGGAAAGAATAAGTAATATTTACTCACTTAAATATTTTATTGATTGCCTTTGGTAAGTTACCTTGTGAGTTTCTAGGTATTTTATAGGTAAGGAATGCATGATGATTGATATTGTATATATACCAATCCTTTTTGGAAATATCTCACATTAAAGCACTTAGGTTGAGCATACGGATATATTTTAGTTGTAAATTTAATGACTTTATGTCACTAAACACTTAATTTGGCATAGTAAAGTATCATCAATGTAGGTGTCTAGTTGGGATGCAAGTGTGTGGGAAGATAGAAAATAAGTATAATCCAAAACTTGTATAAGATGATAATAAGAAATTTTATAGCATTTTGAGTAGCATAGAAGGACTAGTCATAAAAATAACATATGGTTTGACTAAGAGATAAGTAATAGGCATAAGAGATAGTAGGTGAGAGACTTTCAACTTTAGGAAGGTCTAAGAACTAAAATGTATGGCCATGAAATTAATTTCCAAGTATATAATGTTGAGGTGCTACATAATTCATATTTAGTGTCTACATTCATACATTGGTGGTTTATTATATTTAGTGATATGTGTATTAGTATCATGTTTTCCATAATATGTGGTGGTACCATAATGTTTTAAAGTTATCATATTTAAATATATTATGTTTGTATTAACTTTTAAGTTTTGATTTTGTCTTCTACTCTTTGAAAAAAAAATTAAATTCGCCAAATGATTTCACCAAGTTATAAAGATTAATCAAGATTCATATTTATGTACAAAATGATATTCAATAAGTTTTTTTTATTTTGACCACAATCACAACTTCCATTTATCTCAGATTCACCACACTAATGGGTCCCTTCTAACATGATACACTAACAATTTTTTTAAATTTTTTTGGCAATTTTATTTAAAAAAACCCTTGTTCTTGAAGTACACACAAAAATAAAATAAAATGGTCCTTAATAATATCACACTTGGGATTCACTAATGGGATGTGTTCGATCTATTGATCCAAAGTCATATGTTTTTGTTATTATTTTTAGTATTGGTCATGCATCTCCTAATTATACCCCATTTTTAGGGAGTTAGAAATAAAGTAATATTTTTTTAGTATTTTAGTCAAAATTAGTTAAGTGGGTAGTTGTAGGTAGTTGTGTCCTATGTAAATTGGTTTTCTTATATATAATTACTATTATCAAGTGTTTTAATAAAAAAATGTAACCTAATTATTTATCAATTAAATTAAGTGGCTAAAATCCACTTTTACATATCACTTTTTCCCATGTTCATAATTAGTATTAGGTTTGTGTTGAAGTTAAGACTATGAGGACCATGAGAGAAATGGAAGGAGAGTTAAGGAAGTAGATACATGAGAGTGCTCAATTTTATAATGTATTAATTTTTACATAAATAAAATTGATGGAGGAATGGTATTTTTAGATTGTCTAGTTTCCTTAGAAATGTTATTTTTTACTTGTAGTGAATCTACTTTATCTAGAACTATAATTAAAAGGTGATTTAACCTTAATTAAGATAAATTAAATGGAATATAACATAATTTTATAAATGGATTTGTGATAATAAAAATGAAATTAAAATATTTAATTTTAAAAAGTTCCTTGTAATATTTTTTTAGTATTTTAGTCAAAATTAGTTAAGTGGGTAATTGTAGGTAGTTGTGTCCTATGTAAATTGGTTTTGTTATATAAACTTACTATTATCAAGTGTTTTAATAAAAAAAATGTAACCTAATTATTTATCAATTAAATTAAGTGGCTAAAATCCATTTCTACATATCACTTTTTCCCATTTTCATAATTAGTATTAGGTTTGTGTTGAAGTTAGGACTGTGAGGAGCATGAGAGAAATGGAAGGAGAGTTAAGGAAGTAGAGACATGAGAGAACTCAATTAGGTAATGTTTTAATTTTTCCTAAAATAAAATTTATGGAGGCATGGTGTTTTTAGATTGTCTAGTTTCCTAAGAAATGTTAGTTTTTACTTGAAGTGAATCAACTTTATCTAGAATTATAATTAATATGTGATTTAACCCTAATTAAGATAAATTAAATTGAATATAAAATAATTTTATAAATGGAATTGTTATAATAAGAATGAAATTAAAATATTTAATTCAAAAAAAATTAATTGATTGAAATAAAACTAACTATGAAATGAAATGACAAACTTCATTATTTCTAGTTGATATCTAACTATGTCAACCTGACTAAAGATTGAAAATAATAAATAAAAATTGGGTCTACAAGTACCTAAATTCTATAACTAAAATGGATTAATTACATGATCATACAACATGGGATAAGATTGAGTGCCACTAGATTCCCCTGCTAGTAAATATTGTCCTTTGACAAAACAAAGGAACTCAAGTCATGATCATTTGCAATAACTTGAATTAGGTCTGTATGTGGAAATGTAAACTTTGAAAGTGAGTGGAAGACCTAAAAATTAATTATCCATATTTGAACTCTAATTGGGCTTGCAATTATTATAAACCTAAAAAATAGAAAAAGGGGGAGCTTAATACGCTGAGTTGACCCCAATCATCCATGTGATGACTAAACATTGTCTACATATCCAATACTTCAAATAGGTAATGTAAACCCACATAGTTATCCAACTTATATTTCTTTGTGACAATTTTCTCCTTTTCCCATATGAACTCATATTTATTTTTATTTAATACTTGATCATTCTTTAAAAAGTCTTGGGTAAAGTAGACTTTTGACATTGTTGAAGATTGATTGAATTATTTAGTATCAGAATTGGTAAGAATAAGGAAACTTTACTTAATGTGTATTAGTGTAAGCATGCCTTTGTATTAAAATTTCCATTTAGTATAACATGTGACTTAAGTGTGACTTTATAATAATCCAAAAGGAGATACCACATGTTAGGTGTAAACACGCTAATTTGGTCAAGCAAACACAAGCACTATGTCTTTTGTTGCTCTTTACACAAAGGGTCTTAGTGATGGTTATATTCCTTATTCACATGGTCATCTTGAGTCTTTTTATCTTTCTTATCATTATTTTCCCTTTTTTCAACACCCCCAATAGTCACAGGTCACCTTTTCCTAGTCTTAGGGGGCCCTCACCTATCATCCCTAATTTTTGCCCTATTTTGAGCCTTAGGGAATTAGCATCACTTTCAAGATAGTAGTGTTACATGGTGTTACTATCTAATTTTGTCTTTAGTGTTTGATAGGCCCTTTCACCTATGTTTAAGTCCTAACCCCTCTGTGACCCTTCTTTTATGTTTATCATATCTTTGTCATGACTTGTCATCAAGTGAACAAGGTATTATAGTCCAAATAAAGATCATCTTATATAAAGAGCCTCATAAGTCATTTTACATATATCACTCACTATTTTGGCACTTATTTACATAAAATCAACTAATATTACAACTTAAATACTTTGCATACTACTCATCTTTCACACTTAGACATTTTCATGCTTGATTAGAGAAGGGCCTAGGCGAAATTCATTATAGCATACCATGCAAGTTGATGGTACACATTACCTAAGGGAAAACTACATGTGATCTAAGACCCCTAACATTAGGGTTAACATAGGTAGTAGCCTAGATAAAAGGGGTTCTGATATGTGCAATCATAACATCCTACAACCTAATTTTTCCTTTACTTTTGCATTTGATTAGTTCATTGTTTCATGTGTACAAGTGTTCATTAGGGTTTTGAATAAGAATCAATCAAAATAGTAGCCTAGATGAGCTCCTGCACAACACATAATCACCTACAAGATCTCTAATAATTCCTATAGCTTCCTTAAAAGTTACATAAAACCATTATAAAAAGGACACTAGTGCCACATGGTGCTACTATCCTAAAGTAGGAACTATTGTCGAGAGCTGGATCTCAAAATATAGTCAACAAATGAAAGATTCCTCTATGTCTACTCGACTATCTCTGTTACTCAAATCCACAAGATACTCTTTGTATATCCAGATAAGTCCCCTTTCTCCTTATATCTACTATTTTTGGAAAGTTACATAGAATCAATAAATTCTAATTTTATTCTAGATTAGTAGCAGACCTATCCCTTTAATCTAGCTTATGATTTACATAGTTAAACCCTAAAAGGTTAAAACATTTGGTGAACTCGTATTACTTTGAATATTGATTAAAAACCCTAATTTTCCTTTGGGTTTACCTTATCTAAATTTTTCACATTAAATTAGGGTTAAAAAAATATGATTTTTTGAATTAACCTAACTAATTTAATTAATCCTATACCGGGATTTTATTTATTTAATTAAATTTAAATATTTACAACACAACCCTTAATTCAAACCCTGGATCCACATAATAGGTCCCTATACACACAAACATTAGTAATTAGGGTTTCAATAATAATCTTATTTTCTATTACAAACTTTTCTCAAAAAATTTAGACATTGCACACATACTTATGTTAGATTATATTTTACCTCTTGTGTGTTTATTATTTCTTATTTACACTATCTTATTTGGCTAGTTTTAAATGGAATCTAAAAAATATTCTACCCCTCATCCACTTTATGCAATCTTTAATTTCTCTCATGATTATAATAATGAATGGACAAATTTTCAAGATTGTACATTAGAACATGATAATGATTTCATTTATAATGATTATGATGACTATTTTTATAATGATGGCCATGAGGATTATTATGAGCATGAAAATACAAATGAACATGAGGATATATTAGATACATCATATTATCTTTCCATTTACTCTTATATTAATCCTAAAATCAAATTAATAATATAATGCCAAAAGAACCTCTTGTTGGCAGTGTTTTATTCCAATGTGATCCTAACTTTTCAACTACTTTTGCTACTTCATTGTTAAAAATAAATCAATATAAGTGTACTATATGAAAATCACTTTTGCATGATTCAAGTAAAGTAGATAAGAACAATGCATCTTCTTTACCCTTCTCAATTGCATGTCAACAAGAAAATATAAAGGATATTACACCTTTTAGCAATGCAAAAACTAAGGTAGATGAAATTCCTTTATCACCTTCATTCACATTTCAAGCTCAATACAATAATTCTTTGCCACAAATAGATAATGAAAATGTTTCTAACTCTTCTCCTATATGTCATAATGTGAAAAAAGAAAACATAGTTGTTACTCTCCTTCCATTGATTCCAAAATAGAAAGTGATAAACATTCTTGCATTTCAAAAATGACTTGTGAACAAATGCCTTTCATTACACCTAAAAATGATGATATATTGCATAGTAGTAAAAAGTTAAAATCTTCTCCTTCTCCTTCTCATAATGAGCATGTGGATGATAATTATTCTACTCTTACCTCTTCAAATGAATTAAATTCTGATTTTGATGAAGCATGGGATAATGATGATTATTGTGATTATGATGAAGATGACATAGAATCTACAACTTCTACTTCTTCTCTTACCTCACATATCTCTATTATTCAACCAAACAATAGATCACATGTTAAAATATACATTCACTTATTCTTATGTGCATAATTTAAATTTAGTAGAGAATAAAACACCTTCTATTCAACTAGTATGCGATACTCCTTCACAACATAACAATATAAAATATATGAATGAGTCCCCCTCAAATCCCCTTACTAACATAAAACCCATTTCTCAAACAAACCCAAACTATGGTGATAGCTCATTTACCTTTAACCAGATCCAAAAAATCACACTCTAAAGGTTATTTAAAGGACACTGATCCTTTATAAACAAGAACTATAATCTAATATGCCAATGGATAAATAAACAATAAAATTCAAACATTAAATGAACCCCTTGATAATGATAATACACCTTCACAAGTGCTAATTTATTTAATGCATGTTATGGGTACTTTGAAAAAGTAAGTATATCATTTCACTTTAGAAAATGAAACATATAAATCCTAGATTGATGCCAATGTTATTCATAATAACCATATTCCATGTTAAATCTCAACAATGAGGTTGCCACATAACTTTTAGATACTGATCTTACCTATCTTTTCTGGATAAGGAGATCCATATCTACACCTTTAGGTTTATGAGAACCCCATGACTCACATTAAAAACAAGTTAATTCTACTATAAGTGTTTCCAAAGTCACTAAAGTATAAACCACTAGATTGGTTCCATTATACACTCCCTAGTGGATCTTTACACACATATGAGAAACTAGAGATAGTCTTCCTTGGGAATTATATATAGAATAAGGGACCTATAGTAAAACATGAGAATTTTTCCTCACTACAATAGGGTGATATATAACCTACATCAAAATACATTCTATAGTTTAAAGCTCATTTGCATTAGTTAATTTATCAGTGAAAAGATTTATAAGTGCAATACACATTTACTAGAGGTTTAATCTCTTTTATCAAGGATAAATTGTTATATCATACATATAAGTCATTTAAACATATATGAAATGTAGTTATATCCTTAAAGCCACATTTGGGATTAGTAATTACATAGTCAGAGGTAGATTTGGCTATAGATCCCTTAGAACCTCAGCCATCAAATTTGGTACAAGAGCCTACTCCACTTCTAATTTAGAAACTAGTGGAACACAAACAACCAATAAAAATAATCAATAAGTGAAAAGAGCCACTCTACACAAAACATTATTTAATGAGTATCACATAAGATATATGTATATGGGTTATATAGTTTTAAGATAATTATGGGCCTCATTACATCTTTCTTACACTAATATTTAAGGGGATTATCCCACTTCCTTCAACTAATCATCATCCACCACACCATTTACACCAGGTACCACAAAAAATATTTTCATTTTCACTAAATCAATGGACATTTAGATGATCATTATTATACACTTATAGTTCACATTAACTAACATGTTAGCAGAGGCATCATAGAGTTTATATAGGGGGCATCAATCCCTAATTCTCCATACTCTTCAAGATCACACTCCTCTAAGATGGAATTATCACAGGATGTTCCTTTTAAGGAACCATTGGTTAATCATCATATGAGCCCTATGACTTCTAAGAAAACTATTTATCAAAAATATTGTATACCACATCCTCAGTAGCAATGGAAACTAGGTTGTAGAGTTCAGAATGCACCTCTAGTGTGTATGTTGATTAAGATATTTGGGAATAATTAGAGAACCAAAGGCATAGTTTTGGTAAAAACACCAATAAAAATATTTGGAAATAACTATAAATCTAATAATGTCACTCTAGTGTGCACATTGATCAAAATTTTTGGTAATAATTATCGACCTAACAGCATAGTTTTAGTTTGACAACTAATAAAGATATATGGCAATCATTACATAGATCAAAACCTAGCTTCAATGCACACATAAATTAAAATATTTTGAAAAAATTAGATAATTGAGAGTTCAATTTCAGAGTGTCAACCAATCAATATTTTTACATCAAAGTTTACATAGTTATACACTAACACTATATCATAAGTAACTCTAGTTTCATAGTCTACATCTATAATAACACAACATGAGTAGTATGGTCATTGGTTCTCCATGCCATCTGGGTTTAGATAGGGCATATCACCATCACATGTTATACATGTAGACATCTTATGAGATATAAATAAAATACCATATACCAATATAATACAAAAACTTAAATCTCTTGCACATATGCCTAAAACATTTATAACACATATACATTAATTAACATTACTCCAACCAAAACAAAAGTGAAAACATCAACATTTAAAATAATTAAATGAATTTAAACACATAAAAAATTATAAAATATAACCATATCTAGATGCCAATACATAATTCCAAATTAAAATAATCATATGTAAATATAACTCAAAAGATCATTTCAATACAAATATGATGCATCACTCAATGATGTGAACATGACTATTGGAACCATCTCCCTCACTCTCACTACCAAACACATTAAAACTAGAATTAGAGGCCCTAATATCTTTACAAGACCTTGATCTATAGCTATAGCTAATCTCTATCTCATGATACATGCCCAAATCAGCCCTACACTTAGCATACTCCTACTAAAGTCATATGTAGTAGTCTACTATATGATTACTCACCCCACCTAGAGCATCAAGAGATGGCATTGTATACCTATACAATTCTACACATAACTCATATATATATCTATTGTTTCTCACCTGAATGTTGTAGTAATTATCACATCTTGATCAAACAAATGGTGATGTACCCTAGCTACATTGGTGACCTGATCTACTAATCCATCATCTATAACATCATCTAGGATATGTCATTTCAAATCACATAGTATCAAATCAATGGTGACCTCCCAATACTCATCATCTCTTACACAATAAAGTATCCATACAAATTCATAAGAATACTATTAAATTAAAACACATAATCAACATTACCTAGAACATAAAAACAAACTATCTCACTTACCACCCACAACCCTTAGGGGCTCTACATCTAGTACCTCCTCTATGATCATCCCATATCTCAGAAAAATTGGTGCCCATCTATGCTCACTCAACTAGGCCATGTAAGCCTCAATCACTCCAAAATCATCCACATATGCATAGATTTATTCAAACATATAGATTTACATTCAAATTTTTAGACATATGGGTCTAAAAAGGTTTACATATACATTCAAATGTACAACTTATTTAGATTTAAAGGCACACAAGTCTACACAGGTTACACATGCATCCAAATTCATAGATTTTTTAGATATATAGATAAACATGTCTACATAGGTTTACATAGGCATTCAAATGCATAGCTTAATCAGATATATAGACACACATGTATACATAGGTTATACAGGCATACAAATTAATATATTGTCACACACACGCACACACACACACACACACACACACACACACACACACACACACACACACACACACACACACACACACACACACACACACACAAAGGTATACACATGTTTACACAAGAATTTAAATGCAAAATTTATTCATATATACAAACACATGGGCCTACACAAGTTACACAAGCATCTAGAGTCACTAATTTTTAGAGATATAGACACACAAATCCACACAAGTTTACATGGACATCTAGAGTCACAAGTTTTTAGATATATAGATGCACAGGCCTACACTATTTTACATAGGTATCTAGATGTACACATTACATAAATATACAAATTTGACAAAGGTATATCTATTCATTTAAATTTATAGATACATAACTACATCACTTAGATATCAATATTAGGGGGCACGATGTAGAGTAAACATTATTAGTCCCTATTTTCATATTTATCAGGTTACACCAATATCATCACCAAGTTTTCACTAGTTTGGGTCATAGGACTATTTACAATGGTTGATCCATAGCATTACACTAGACCCAATTTAAATTACTTATATTTAGAGTGGGGGAAATCAAGCCTTGATTCTCCACACCTTTTGTTTATATTATGTAGATTTAGAGTGGGGGCAAGCAAGTCTTATTTCTCCACACCTACAGTTTATAGTACTCAGATTCATAGTTGGGGCAAGTGAGTCTTATTTCTCACCTTAAGTTTACATTACTTAGATTTAGAGTGGGGGAAATTGAGCCTTGTTTATCCACACCTTCAGTTTATAGTACTCAAATTTAGAGTTGGGGAAAGTGAGTCATGTTTCTCCACATATTTAGTTTACACTCTAAGTTTCAGTGCAAGTGGCATTTACATCATAGGTTTCCTTTCACATGTTACACTCCATATCTCATATAATTTTCTATATAATAAGTGGGAAAAATCCATATTACATTCATATAGGTAAGTATAGGTACACATTTATATTTTTTGTAAATCTAATACTTTTATTTCATTGCATTGCTAGATTAAAAGGGTAGTAAATGTAAACACATTAATTTGGTCAAGAAAACATAATTACTATGTATTTTTTTGCTCTTTCACACAAAGGGTCTTAGTAATGGTTATATTCCTTTTTTCAATTGGTCATATTGACTCTTTTGATCTTTCTTATGCCTTATTTTTCCTATTTTTAACACCCCCAGCATTCATAGGTCACCTTTTCCAAGTCCTAATTGCCTCTAGCCTATCATCTTTGATTTTTGCCTTGTTATAAGCCATAGGAAATTAGTGCAAGTTTTAATATAATAGTGTTACATGGTACTAGTTTCCACTTTTGGCTTTAGTGTCTTATGAGACCTTTCCCTCATGTTTGAGTCTTGACCCCTTTGTGACCCTTATCTTATGTTTTTTATATCTTTTTCATGACTTCTTGGCTAGTGAACAAGGTATTATATTCCAAACAAATATCCTCCTATATAAAAAACCTCACAAGGAATTTTACATATAACACTTACTATTTTAGTAATTATTTACATAAAATCAACCAATAGTAAAACTATAATACTCTATATACTACTCAGATTTCATAGTTAGACATTTGAATGCTTGATCAAAGAAGGGCCTAGGAAAAATTCATTCTATCATAACATGTAAGTTGATGGTACATGTTCCCTAAGGGAGAACTACATGTGATATGAAACCCCTAACATTGGGGTTAATGTAGGCAATGACAAGGATAATAAGGGTTCTGCTTCATGCAATCATAACATCCCACAACCTAATTTTTCCTTTCCTTTTATATTTGATTAGTTTATTTTTTCATGTGTGTAAGTGTTTATTAGGGTTTTAAAGAAGAATCAATCAAAATAGTGACCTGGATAAGCTCTTGCACAACACATAATCACTTATAGGACCTCCAAGAACTCTCATAGCTTCCCTAAAATTTACATAAAGCCACTATAAAAAGGACACTAGCACCATAATTGGAAACTAACACCATATGGTGTTACTATATTAAATGGGGTGTTACTATCTAGAGCTAGATCTTAAAAAATAATCAACAAATGAAGAATTCCTTTGTGTCTGCTCAACCATCTTCAGTACTCATATCCATAAAAAACTCTGTATATATCTAGATAAGTCCCTTTTCTCCTTATATCTACTATTTTGGAAAGTTTCATAGAATCAATAAATTCCAATTTTATTATAGATTAGTAATAGACCCAATGCTTTAATCTAGATTAAGATTTACATAGTTAAACCCTAAAAGGATAAAACATTAGAAATCCTTAAAATACTTATTACAAAGTAATAGAGGGTTAAAATTTAGAAAATTACCATTAGAGGGTTAATTAAAATAATATCTCATAGGGGATAATAACATCTTCCACTATTATCCTTGTTGTATGTTTCTATCCTTTAGGGAAACATGTGAATTTTGGGTTTAGATCTATATGTACATATGATAATGGGATTTTTTATCAATTAAAATATTTATTTATTAATTAGATGGAAATTTAGAAAATAATTCAGCCCATACAAGTGCTTAAGATAGAGTGAAGTGGTCAAATAGGCATAAATTTGAAACTTAATATTGAAATGTAACCTGAATTTGAATAAAATAAGCAAGAAGTACATGTGTATGTGTTAAACCAATGTTAATATTTTTTATTTTCTTGGAGATGATATTTCCTTGAAGAACTGGAGAGTTGGTTCTTCCCATGAAGCACTTAGATACTTTATGCTTCCTATGAATCAATTGGAGAGTTGGTTCCTTACTTAAATTAATGGATGATTTGAGGGTGATCAAACCCAAAATTGAATTGAAATTGTATATAAAATAAAACCCATTAAGGGATGTAGAAGCCTCAATATATCATGTTGGTATTTTTTACCCCACGACATGAAATGAGTTAAAATACATAATGGATATTTAAACATAATGCCAGAGGGAACTAAACCTATCAAATATGTATTATGCACTTTAACTAATCAACCATTACAAATGGCTTATAGATTCAATTTACACTTTGTTTTTTAATTCATAAATTCATGACCAAAAGATAATGGCAAACATACATACTCATACCATGTCCATAGATAGAAAATAGTATTAAAAATAATTATTGGAATTTGTACCATGTCCCCTAAATCTTTAAAAATAACATAATTTGTAGAATTTTTAAATTTATATGGATGCAACTTGTGAATTCTTATTTGAAACATGTGATAAAATAAAAATGACTAAGAGGGAGGGGGGTAAATTAGTCTTCAAAACCTTTATTTTAATTCCACTTAATAATTCATGCACATTCATTCAAGCAAGTGGATTAAATAATGCATAAGAAATCAATTATACAAGCATGAAACATAAGAAAACAAGATAACATAACTTTGTGTGGGAAAACCTCAAGGGGATGAAAACCCACTTATATATATAGATGGATTATAGTCTTATAAGAAAAAATCAACTTTAATGAAGCACCAACTTCACATGGATCACCAACCCCAACTAGTTAAACACCAACTTCACATCGATCACCAACCCCAACTAACTAAGCACCAATTCAATTAGGCTTTAACAAGCACCCATTTTCAAGGAGGAACCAACCCCCCTAGATGACTAAACACCAACTTAGTCACCTAAAACACTTGATCACGTTTATAATACCTTACTTCATGCATACCTCATTCAAATGAACTTAGAACACAAGTCCACTTCTTAATATATATCAAGATTAGTCAATAACCTAAATATTTCCCCCTTAAACCAAGCATCCACCATGTTTCTGCTAATTGAAGAGTGTCTTCATGAAGCCTATTTAAGTCACTCCTTTCCATAGGGTACTAAAATAACACCAATTTAGGGGATTCCCATATCTTCATGCTCTCACAAGACTGAATGTTCTTCAATATCCTTTTTGGCTTGATTGGCACTATAGGCTTGATCTCTTCATCAACCATTTGATCATCAATGTGGGATGATAACATGCATTCATGACCTGATTTCACATATGAAGCATGATCTATCATATTAAGTATCCCACTTGAGTTTTTAGACCTTATAGCATTGGGTTGTTTGATAGGTCTTTTCATGTTGACCTTATTGTCTTCAAAATTATCATTTTTAACTTGAGTTTCCTCTTTTTGGTCTTCTTTGAAACAAAGACCTGTCTTGTCACTTACAGACTTTTAACTACTCAAGATATCATCTAAAGCCTCAGTGTTATTTTTAAACTTCACAAAGGTCCTCACCTTATTAGATACTTGATTCAACTTAGCTTTCAAGATTCCACTTTAGTTTCATATTTGATTTATTGGTTCTCTTTATCCCTTAGGCTTGCATTGACTATCTCCATTTGTGATTCAATTTGATTGATGATCTCATCATATTCCTTAGAATTATTAATTGATCTCTCCTCAAACAAGCCAATCTACTCTTCATAGTCCTTTATTAATGAAATTAGTTTATGATTATTTCTCCTTTAAAACTTCAATTCCTCTAGGGCACTTACCAATTTTGCCTTAAGATTTACTTCAATTTCTTCTTCATTTGATTCTATATGAACCATAAGGCCTTTCCCACTTGAGCAACCCTTGTTATTTGATTATATGGCCATGAGCAAGGTTTTATTATTGTCATGTTTTGGTTTATTACTTCCATCATTAGTATTAGATGCACTTGAGTCACTTACATTAGAAAAGTTATCTTCTTAAGTATATAAGCTCCTCTCATTCTTGAAAGTTTCTTTCTTACCTTCATACTTCTTAAACTCCTTATTTTTGTTAGGCTTATAGACCTTCTTATCATCTCCATGATTTTATTCATTATGCTCATATCTATCCTTGTTAGTACACTTAGATGCAAAGTGACCAATCTTTCCATAGTTGAAATATTTAAGGAATAATTTACCCTTATAGTTGCCAGATCCAAACCTCAACTTCCTTATAAACATGGCTATCAGTTGATCATCATCAACATTTGATCATTACTCATCCTTGACCTTCTTGGATTTTGAATTTTTCTCAGCTTTTAAAGTTGATTCCTTCTTAGGATGTCTTCTTTCATTAGTTCTCATCTCATAGGTAGTCAAGATGCCATGAATCCCATCCATCACTAGCTTGTCTAAATCTTGCATCTTTTCTACTGCAGACACCTTAGAGTCAAATTTAGGAGTTAGTGATATCAAAACTTTTTGAACAATAGTAAATTATTCACTTCTTCTCCCAATCCTATAATGTCATTGACAACTTCATCAACCCTCAATAGGTAAAATACAATGGTTTTAGCTTCATTCATCTTCAGGCTTTCAAACTATCTTCAGTGGGTCTACAACTTAGCCATCTTCACCTTAGTGTCTCATTCATAGATGGTCTTTAGTTTGTCCTGTATCTCATTATTTTATTCATATTTCATTACCTTCATAATTTATACCTCTGATAGGCCACAAATAATAGAATGTATTTCCTTGGAGTTGTTTTCACTAGCTTTCTTACCTGTTGCATCAATTGGTGGAATAGGAGGAGCATTATAGCCATCCAAAAATGACTGCCAAATATCATGACCTTGAGACATAAAATATATATTCATAATAAAATTAAAAAATTCATAATTAGATTCATTAAACAATAGAGCCTTACTAGTAAAGAAACAACCTTGAGCTTGTTGACTAGTAATCCTTGCTTCTAAGATCTTCCTTTAGGATTTTAGACCTGCTTCAAAGGGCCAAGATCTGATACTAAATGTTGGAATAAAAATAAATGAGAGGGGGGTTGAATAGTTTTTAAAAAAAACTATTTAAATTCCACTTAAGCATTCATGAACATTCATTCAAGCATGTAGATTAAACAATGCATAAACAATCAACTATATAAGCATGAAACATAAGAACAAAGATAACACAAATTTTGTGTGGGAAAACCTCAAGGGGATTAAAACCACTAATATATAAAAATCTAATATATTATTATAATAAAAACATCAAATTTAGTGAAGCATAAACTTACACATGGAGCACCAACCCCAACTAGCTAAGTATTAACTTTGCTAGGCTTTAGCAAACACCCACTTGCAAAGAAGCACAAACCCCCTAGATGACTCAACACCAAATTATTATCATAAAACACTTGATCACATTTATAATAAATTTTTCCTCATATAATATATTATGATCTCCTTCCTCAGATCTTCACACACTTTTATCCCTATCAAATTGGTCTCTAGCCTTCTTCGCTTAACTAGGCCTCTTCTTGACTTGATTAGGTCATATGACCTTGATCCTCATATTTAGAACCTATATTAAAGATTAATAATTGATCATATATTATATTATTATGGTCTTTAATACCTTATTATACTCATCAATGTGTTATCTTATTTGATTACTCTCTCACACACCAAAATAGGTCTAAAATTGCTTAGTATTTATACAAATCTCTTATTCATATCCTTCTTAGTCAAACAAATAGATTACCCTATTATTTATGACATTAAATGGATATTAAGACATATTTTAGACATGGATAAAATTTTATTTGTTTCCCTTTAGGTCTAGCATATCTCAATTAGACCTTATCTCATCTTTAGGTCTCATAGAGACAGAATCCCATTAGGTCTATTTTAGGATAGGTTACACTTTATCTTCCTTGAAACACAATAAAACACTTAAAATGGTAGTAAAACATAATATGGAATTAAAATATACCATTTATAGGATAATATTTGTTCCATGACACTTTTTATCTCAAACCACTACTTGAAGGACACCATTTGTACTATTCATATTAGGCATGTGCATACTCAAAAAGTATATCTTAAATAACTAAAGTAAAAACATAATTTTGAACAAAAAACATATAAAAAAATAATATATTAATAATATACATTGCATTATTTTCATCATCATATGTTTTTTACTTCACAACTTAGGGCAAATGTATTCAAACCCTTCTCTATAAGTAGCCCACCTAGAACTACCAACTAGCCTCAAAACACAATCATGAACAACTTCATATTAAAAACCTAAAAGAGAACTTCCCATGATAATTAACACCTTAAAAATATTATTTTAAATATATATATAATTATAAATTAAAAATATCACGAGTTTTAATTTCAAATATTGGTCTTGCAGACCAATCTTTTGTCTTCAGTATACACAGTCAGACCTGAATCAATTAACCCATTTTGGATTCAATATTTCAATAAATTTAAATAGTTATCAAATCTTATTAAAAGAATTTATATGACATGAATGTCTAAAAAAACAACATAATATTAATTTTATTCTTTATCTTAGGTCATAGATCCTCAAACTCATCATTGTAACTCGCTTACCTAGAATTGCTAGTTTGCCTTGAATACTAGTCATAGTGATTTTGACCTTCAACACATATATGACTAATTTAAAATAATTTTTATTAATTTGAATGTTTCTAATTTATAATTATACCATATATATATATATATATATATATATATATATATATATATATATATATATATATATATATATATATATATATATATATATATATATATGTTTAAATTACAATATTGGTCTTTTAGTCAATCTCATAACCTTACACCTTCACTATATCATCTACACTAGACATGTCAACTTATGAGTAACATTTTCATCATATATACTAAACTCAAAAAAATATATACAACATGAAAATGTATTATATGTATTTAATAAATTATCCATGCATTTTTATTCATCCCTAATCCATGATAACACATCCCTAATCACCTTCTCACTTTTGCCTAGTTTTCTCACTATTTGCACCATTAGGTCTATTAGCAACTGGTCAACTTGGAAAACTGATTTAGTACACCTAAGGTATATAACCTAATAAAAAACTACCATGTACATATAATAAAAGTCTAAATCTTTAATATTAATCCATTTATCAACTTTGACATGGTCAACTCTAACTACTACAATAAATCTCTAAGAAATAAGGTCTTTTATGTAGGGTCCACTCAACCACCTAATAAACAAATCATAATTATAGGTGAATAGGAGAGTTTAATACATTATATAATAGCTTAAATATCCATACAATTCCATTATAATCACTTTAGATCAATTTATTTCACATTGGGTCACTATTAGGGTTCTTTGAGTGTTTAAACCATCTTCTAGTCTTAACAATCATTCATAAAGCTTAGCCCCTCATACCAAAAACCAATTCTTGGAAATTTGAGCTAGTAATATTCCCCATGTACCATGAATATATTATTTTATCATGTAGGGGTTACACATTCCAATGAGTACTTGAAAGTTCTTCTCAAATTGAGAACCCTTCATTATGTACACTAAAAAAACCTCAAAACCACTTTTCATGCCTTTTATTATAAAATTTTACCTTAGAATTGGTAAAAACACCTATGAAAACCTATTTCACCATTAAAAATTCTCACATGATCATTATTTCCTTGTAAACTGATCCTATTACCTCATCTAGCCACCATCTTTCTCTTTGCCCTCTAGGCCTTGACTTGCAAGTCACAAAAGGTCTTAACCTTATAGCCACTGTCCAAGCTATAAAAAATTCATATACATGTAATATAACCTATTATAATTATAAAAAACTCCCATAATTTCTTTGTATGCCTTGACAATACCTCATGACACCTTATTAGGTCAGACAAGGTCTAGAATTGGTCTAGTTGCATACTTGGGTTTAAGGTATTACTCTTATAGGCTCACCTTGAAACTCTCTTAAGTGATCCAAAACATCGTATTAATGCTTAAATAACCTCATAAAACATATTATTCCTCTATTAATTTATCTTATCAGGCCACCAAACTCATATCTTCTTACAGGGTCTCTTCATGCCATGACTAATGTCATGACTAGGATTTTCAAGTACTTGAAGCATGAAAACTTACCTTAAAACACTCCTTAATGCTTATAAACCTTGATCACATTCCTTTCATGATAATTATATAATGTCATACCTATGTTCATACCTCTCCATGCTCATCATGCACATGCTCATGATATGACTATGTTTGTTATGACTAGGCTTCTCAATAACCTTGTCCTTAAGGATTGGTACTTAAACATACTTAACCTATACTAAACCTTAACATCAACCTTAGAAGAATAATTAGGTTTCCTTAAAATTATATCTCAATAAATATATAATATGTTTCCTTTAAATTATCTCTTGTCACATGGCTTCCTTGTCACATACCACTTCACCATGCATCTTTACTTGATGCACATTGACATCAATGACATCAACCTTGACCTTGACATCAATGACAACACTTCTTAATGACTTGTGCATGAACATGTATCATGCACTAAAAATTTATGAATTTTTACTTTGATCTTTTAATGTGAGAATATATGCAAGGCATATTTCCCCATAATCTATGACAATTATTGAATTTTGACCATTATGAAACCTTGAAACAATATTTTCTACCAAAACTAATTTTGCTCTTAAAAAGTTAATTATATCATGTATGAAAATCCCACTAAAATTCCTACCTTTTGTGGTGTGAGAATTTATCTTGAAAGTCACTTATCTCAAAATAAAATTTAACTACTTCATGTGTTATAATATGTAATCATTAAATAATGTAGGTTATTTGAAAATAATGTTAGCATAGTAATATATGTGTTATTTGAATTATCTATTTAACATAAGAGGAAAGACCTATAGAAATGTATCAATGAATCTCAAAGTACTAGAATGTAGATTTATAATATTATGCATTAATTATTACATGATATGGATCATGGTACTCATTTTACAAACTCAACAATCACACACATACAACAATTATAATACCATATAATAAGTCCAATGGCTGCATACAATAGACATCTTCAATTTTTATATAAGTAAATATTTCACATACAAGGCCAAGGTCCACACATAAAGGGCATGAATAATTTCACAAACAAGGAACATTTTCAAATGTTGCATACAACAAAGGGCCATGGAAAAATAAGAATGGACATGTTTAAATGACATACATACCAAACAATATCTCATGGATATGTTTAATCAATTGCACACATGGACCATGGGCCATACACTCTAGACAATCAATGATCTATTATACTATGTATAAGTGATAACATCAATGGAACATAGAATTATAAATAGTATAAACCATCTAAATGTAATGTCATAACACCTTATAAAATAGCATATACATATGCATAATTGTAATACAAAGATGTTAGTAAGACATTTGTAACTAGTATATAACTCAATATTACAAGAGTCATATAATTATGTCACATGTAAATATTGTAACCTATGAATAAGATATAACCATTTTAGCAAGGATATTAAGGCAATTCTAACATCATAGTCCATATGAGATCTGTATGTTCTACATAATACTCATAAATACTAGATAAATCCATGTGTGATAGAAAAAAATTATGTTATCTACTAATAATGAGATAAATTATATATGAAAATGATGTATACTAGATATCTAATCATAGTCAAGTCATGATTTTATATTTTTGGAATATTTTAAATGTTTTGGAATTCTTGTATCTTTAATCTATTTTGTACTTTTTGAATTTAAAACTAGAAACTATAGACACTATATATAAATTATATAACACCTTAGTCTTTTACACTTGGAAAATACATATCATGGATGTACCTTAATTTTATAAACCTCCCACTACCAAAATACTCTCATACACTATTTATCTATGCCTAATTGCTTATATCTCAGTCTATCCTTTATTACTGTGATGACCTAGACCTTTTATCTTTCCCAAAGTGTTATAAAACTGCTTATCTTCCACCTTTGTAAGTTTTGGACTTTTACCTTCTTTCATGATTATTGGACACTTGTGTCTCACTTAGATGCCTATATTGACACAAATATCCTTACCTAGCACAAGCATCGATTGCCCTAAATTCATCTAACTTTCAAATGAAATGTATCCTAAAGGTCAACATAAGTGATTTAATGTGAGATATTCTTCTATATGATTGGTATAATTATAAGGTCAATTCTCATTCATTCCTCACCTAGAAAATTCTTACCTACTCATAAAAAAAACCTATCAAAATCATTCCATCAAGCATTCAAATGATAAAAAACTTCCCTATTTTTCTTATTTCCACATCACTCATGGGGACAACCCATATATAGGTCTAAAGTACTGAAGGAGTAGTTTGAGATATATATTTTCCCAAGTTATAGGCTAGGTCACTTTTATACTTGATTATCACACATTTCATGATTCACACACAAGCCAACAATTAAGGGAGAACTACATAAATCAGAGGATGTATTTAGATTATTGGCCATGTAGACAACACTCATGGATAAAGGGGTCTTTTGGGTAGCTCGATATCATGTCTCCACTAATCCATTTTTGCCATAGCCAATATGAATATGAATAACCAAGGTTTTTCTTCTTGATAAGGGGTGATAATCCATGACCTAGATCTGAATGAACCAAAGTGCAGGTGATGAAAAACCTAAAATCATCTATGTGGTCACATCTAATTTTAGTAGATATTCCATATTGTACACCTACATTTGATCCAAATAATAGTGTTGACATAATTGTCCCAAGTCAATGCAAGTGTCTATGGCTACATAGGTATAATTTATAGAATTAGGTGACTATTCCAAAATCCATATATAGTCCACTTTCTACCTATTTTAGATCCATATATGTATTAGCATTATAACCAACTAATTATCTTATATTAATTATTATTTAAATATATAACATATATGTACTTTCCATCTGTGGCATCTCAGAATAATAAATTTAGTATTTGTCTATCTAAGCTTCACAAATAATTGGCATTCTTCAAAGATAATCTACCATCCATGTCACCTAGGCTATCTCTACCCTTTTAATCCTAAATCCCCCATATATAATTTTTAAAATTATAAATTTGGTGAACTTGAATTGTGTGAATGAAAAATAATTATAATTCCTATGGTTTCTAAACTCCTAGGGTTTTAATTTGTTGTGATGGATTTTCATATTTAAAACTTTACCTCATGGTTTTACCCTGGCTCTAATCACAAAGGATTCATGTGCATATGATTACAAGGGGATTATTCCTTGATTGGAAAATTTTAACCTATAAATAGATGCATTTTAGAATTATTTAGAATAATTTACTACTCAAGTTGTATACTAAACAAACATCTTTTTGTTCACCAAAATTTGAGATGGATTTTTCATTTTTCTCAATTTAATATTTTTAGTAAATGTTTTCATAAAATTAAAATGTAATTATTTTTTAATTAATTTATAGGTTTAGTCAAAAATATTATTTTATTCGAAAACATCTCTCATATCTCTTAAATAAATTCCTTTTTAATCAAAATTGTTGATTCTTTATTGGGAATACTCTAGGGTTTTGCCTATCAAAAGTTGCACAATGTTTAGCTAATTTATGATTCATAATAGATCAAATTTAAAATTATTTTTAAATTTATAAGTCACCCACAGTCGATGTAGGACTCATCAAGGTCATATAGAAGAGTTTCACACCTATGAGGTCTTAGGCACAAATAAAAAATGCATAGCCATCCCCTGTCTATAGCCACACCCAAGATAGTCAAGCATAACTCTAAATAGTAACAAGATGATTCACACCCACCGAAACTTCCTTGATGCACATTAGTTCATAAGATTATTTAGCACACAACTCAATAAGTGTACCAGTTCTAAAATGCATACCCCTAGGTTCTAGAGGGCCAAGCAAATGAAGTACATAAGGAACGATTATAAATTAGGAAGAATGCACCTACGACATTTAGTCTTCATTTGAACTCTTAATCAAACACCTTCCTAGGCCTATCTAACATAGTTATGTGCTAGTGTATAGGATCCTACATTCATGCCATTAAACATTATAAGATGCAATCTAAAGCCACATACCATCCCTTTTCACAAACCCAAAATTTCCTAAATGGATCTAATGCACACCTTGGTGAAAGAGTACTTCCAAAGCAAGGGAGCATATGCCAAGTCTTCCACATCACATAGTAATCATATGGAAAGCCAAAATGGAGATTATGAAGCAATTTCTAGGTGGAAACAAGCTATAAAGGGGAAGTTGGAAAAGTAATTGAGTGAATCCCAAGGCCTTTATTAGAGCAATCAAATGCAAAAATCGATGTCAAACATCAGGATATGAATACACACCACCCTCTAATTATTCTAGGGAAATCTTCCATTATTTGATACACACATATATTCTAAGAGATATCCATTGTCAACCCCTAGATCTAAATCATCAAATAAAATTCAAGAAGCATAGATGTAGTTCCGTCAAAGAATTAAAAGTTGTATTTGCCACCCCAAGTGGTATATTAATTTTTAAAAGGCTTATTCATTATAAAATCTTGATTCTTCATTTTTAAAGGGGTCAACACTTTTTATAAACATCATGCTATTGAAATTTTCCATCCAAGAGTTTTTATATTGGTTAAATCTTGCAAGTTAATGAGAACTAATTTCACCTTTATTTATTCTCCCTATGCATTGTGTGTTATTTGCATTTGTTGATCTTTGTCTATGGGTATTATCCACCCCTGTCATTATTGTCCATCCCCAACACCTCTATCTAAAATTTGGAACTCATTTATAGGTCATATCTTATGCATATTTAGGTCTATGATGATACTATTTGTGGACCATTTATCATCCCTCCTAGTGTTGTATTGCATTCCTACACCTCTATGCAAAATAATTATGCACTATAGTTGCCTTGATAAGGTTTGTGTGGATGTGTCTTGTTCTCAAAGGTTTGTAGTGTGTTTGTGCCATTAAGAGAAATTTTTATATTTTTGTGTATTGCCTCTTTGTTTTTCATCACTCTCATACATTTTCCTTCCCTTTTCCCTCAAAATTTTATGTTTAGACTAGTGGTAGATTTATCTGTCTTCTCGTTAAGCCTACATGCTAATCTTAAACTAGGTGTGCATAGAATAGAATGAATCTAACCTACTCTAGAAGCTCCTCCCAAGAATTACAAGGATCGTACACCTTGGGTATGTTCCCATCATTATGATGAGACAACTAATTTTTAGAATGTATAGGTGAGCCATCATACTTCCACATCTAGCACCCAAACACCCTTGTGTCATGTGCAAGGCATTTATACTTATCACCCCACTGCAAATTATCCTTGCATAGTAAAACATCTATAGGTGCACTTTTTGATTGAAAATAGTTTGTATAATGCTTGGTGGGACCAGTTTAAATAAAATATAGGGAATTAGTGTTATCATTATCTAACAAGTGTAGCAAACACTCGGTAAGATCACCTAGCAACTCCAAACATTTTTGGTTCATCAAGATTTATCCCTATCCATATGTTAAGAAGAACAAGATCATCTATGAAAGGTATCAATTGACATTTCCTTGAGCTTTCAACACCATCTAGAAGAAAAAGAGTAAAAGAATCTTTGTCCCCTTCCAAAATAAGTGGTTTAAGTTGGGTATCTCCTAGAGCTTAGTCTACACTTCCATTTGGAAGGTTATCCATGCCTAGAAGAAGCCTATTTCCTATCCCATTCATGTTCATACCAAGGAATCAAGTACTTATAGCTTTTAATAGACATAATCCTTTAGTTCTTTCTGAGTATGATGATATTTTGATGGCAACCCTCAAAACATTATCTTATTTTATGGGTGAAAATACAACTTACCTTATGGAACATATTCAAGATATCATGAATATCAATTTAGTATACCATGTCACTAAAGATAACATTGCAATTAAGATACTTTTTTATTCCTTCAAAGGTAAATCCCTCCAATGGTATCGAGGCTTGAGACCAAATTCTATTCATAATTGGGATGAACTTAGCAAAGAATTATGCAAATAGTTTAAGGATCAGAGTGACCACTTATCCCTGATAAAATAGCTCACCACCATGAATCGAGCCCTATACAAAATGATGGTTAACTTCAACTTTAGATTCCAAAGATTCTAGGATATAATCCCACCTTTGTGTAAGTCATCTCCCAACACTACAATTTTATATTTTTTAAAAGCTCTTAACAATGATATAGCTATGATGATTCAATCTATGGGAGGTTCAATCCTCCTTGATGCTTATGAAGTCATAGTGCATGTAGATAATTATTTGATCTAAGTAATAAAGATTGCACTTAAACCACCTATGTATATTTTCATAGATTCTCTTCATAACTAAGAAGATGCATAACATATGTTAGTGACTATCCCCTTTATAGTGAGACCACCCACTTTATCCATTATCTTTCCTAATGAATTACAAGAAGTGAAAATGCTATTACAAAGTTTTGGAAATGAGCTAATTTCTCTCAAAAGGTAGTAAACCTAGCATCTTAGACATCATCAACCTTTTACTCAATAATACTAGTTAAATAGACCTCCTTTCCAAGGTGGCGTACAAGCACAAAATCATCTCACATATAATAGAATGCCTTATGCATAGAAATTTGATGTTACTAGTGCCTCTAGATCTCTTGTCCCAGTGTGAAAAAATCTAACACATGATTTTGAATGGTGTTTTCCATACGGCCAACTGCATAATCAAGATACATGCAAAAATAAAGTTATGAACCAAGTGATTATGGTTCAAAGGCTTCCATAGCCTTAAGAGTAAATGATTAGTAGAAATCCACATGAAGAAGATATTCAAGTGCTAATTCATCCACAAAATGGATCTACTTCATCAATTGGTAGGAATATGACTTTATCTATGTAAATCAAAGTGGTGTACTAAGTGGAGGAATGACTGCAACTAATTTCAATACTAGATTCAAAAGAAGATATATAGAATAATCCATACCAACATTAGTGCCTTTGCCTTCAACACCCCAATTCATTCACATAGGTACATAGGCCAAGGTGCTTATGTAACCCTTACACCCAAAGAAGGCTACATGAAAGGAAGGACCACCTCAAACCAGTACGCTAATGTTAGAAGAGGCTACTATCCCAAATCCATAATCAAAGGGACCTCATGTTCCCTTTAACATAGTAGAACAAATGAAGAGGATGAGCCTCAATGTAACTATGTGGGATGTACTTACTATTCCCTCTCAATGAAATTTATTACAATATGCTTTAAAAGGCTTCCAAGAGTGTCAGTCACCCCAATTATCACCTACCATCTCTGGGATCCTATGCCAACCAAAATTAAATGAAGCACAAGTGAATAATAATAACAAGACATCCCCATTCTATATCTTCTTAACCATTAACCAACATCTAGTACATAACTACTTGATTGATTCAAGTGCAAGCAACTCGGTGATGCCCAAAAAGATCATGGATATGCTTAGAATTTTGTATTTCCCTATTTCAAAAGGAATGATATAGCTCAATGGCACAATAATCAAAACTATAGGGATCATCAAAGATTTGAAACCTATATTGCATGCATACCCAAGCCTCTCCATTGTACAAGATATCATAACCATTGACTTACCTCCCTACTTCACCATCTGTCTCTCTCAAGACTTCACAACAAATATGGGTGGGTAATTATCTTTAGATTAGTTGCATATGTTACTCAAAACTAGGTATGGGACTAAATTGACTATCAGGGCCAAACCTATCTTTAAAAGTCATGTCAAACCATACTTTCCCAGCCTAGTTGAGTTGAACTATGCATTTTTTGATCAAGAGTAGAATTCAATTATCCATAAGGCCATGACACTGCTTAAAGAAATCCCAGATGACCTACTAGATGAATGGGTGTGTGAACATTTTGAGTGCAGTCTATATGATAATTTAGAGATAGAGCTAGGCACCTATTATATCATGGAGTAAGATTTTATTCTTCTTGAGCTCATGAAGGTGCATGAGAGCCCTAAGGGTATGCGGTAATTATACTTTGATGGTTCCTGAAGTAAGATTAGTGTAGGAGATGGTGTCATGTTGGTCTCACCCCAAAGAGAGAAATATTTTCATGCCTTTAGGTTATAGTTTTCTTTCACAAACAATTATGTAAATTATGAGATGTTGATCCAAGGCTTTCAATTAGCACAAAAGAAAGGAATCAAAGTGTTAAAAGTATTAGGTGATAGTAAATTAGTTTTTAACTAGGTAAGAGTGCAAATAATGACCAAAAATGCATTGATGAAAGATTATAATCATAGGGTATGGGATATGATTGAGGGATTCAATGTGTTCAATATCATTTCCATATCAAGAGCATAGAACATTAATGTGGATAACATTTCAAATTTAGGTGTAAATTATGATGTCCCATGTGATATAATGGATTCAAGATAACTCATCAAACTCGTGGTCAGAACAAAAGTCCCTGACAAAGTGTAAAATTGGTAGGTGTTTAAGATCAATGAGAAAATCATCAATTTCTTATAAGATGAATCAAAGTTTTGCACTAAGAACCAAGTGTATTTTTAAGACCAGTATGAAGACTAATTCATTCAACTAAATGGGAACAAGCTACCAAAATGGATAGTCATCCTAGAGAGCATCTTCAATATAAATTTACAATTTAAGGGAGAGAAGCAAAGCATGATGGTGAAAGAGGAAATATCTATGATAATAATCATTTTATAAGGAAAGACCCTAAAAACTAGTAAGGTATGATCCCTACCAAAAATCAAGAGATTTATTGAACTCAGTATAAGATATGATGACATCTTTACATGGAACTATAAGGATCTTAGATGCTTTGATTAGGGCTTATTGAAATAAATAAAAATCTTGACCCTAATGTATAATGCATTTGCCAAAATAAAAGGCCTATCAATCCAAATTTTGATCCATTAATGTTAAAAGAACTCTCAAATCTCATTGAGGCTATTATAATATTTCCAATCAAGCATTCTTCATGGGTCACCAACCTAGCCCCAATGTAAAAAAAGAGTGGGAAAATATGTCTATATGTGGACTTCACAAACTTGAACAAGGCTTCCCTTAAATACCACTATACCCTTCTACTAATGGAATAAATATTATAAAAAATTGCATGTATAGAAATATTTTCATTACTGGGTGGTTACTTAGGTTATAACCAAATCCTTGTGCAAGAGTGTGATCATTACAAAATAACATTCACCAATAAGTGGGGAACCTTTGAATGCCAATGGATGTCATTTAGTTTGAAAAATTCAATCATGACTGTCAAAGGGATATGGATATAGCATTCAAGGAACTCATCAATAAGATCATCTTGGTCAAATTTGATGACATAATTTTTTTTTTAAGTACGCATAAGATCACTTGGATCATCTGGAGAAAATATTTTAAATATGTTGAGAGTTTAGAATATCATTGAACCCTGATAAATACATCTTTGTGGTTGATGAAGGCACCCTCCTTGGGCACATTATTTAAAAATAAGGACTCATAATCAATCCATAAAAATTCAAGTCTATCTCATCTCTTCCTCTTCCAAGTCACAAGAAGAGTATCCAAATATTCTTATGAAGAATCAACTTTCATAGAATATTTGTGCCTAGTTTCTCCATCCTAAACAAACCCCTCACTACAATGCTAAATAATAATGTTGAATTTAGTTGGACTGATGAGGGTAAAAACATTTTTGAGTCCATCAAGTGCACCATCATTCAGGATCCCACTTTGATAAACCTAGACTATAGCAAGGATTTTATCCTTTGTGATTTTTTTGGATTTGAAGGCATCTCAACTATCCTTACATAACAAAACAAATATCATTTAGAGCAGCCAATTACCTTTTTCAGCCAAGTGCTGAAGGATTATGAGATGCATTGTAGCTTTGTGGAGAAGCACACCCTCACAATAATGAGAGTGCATAAGAAATTTATATATATGCTCTCCAAAAATAAAATCTAAATCATGGTTTTTCATGTAAGCATCAAAGAGTTTTTGCTCAGTAAGGACATCAATGAGAAAAGATTTGATTGGATCACAATAGTGATGGAATATGACATAGACATCTTGGTCACTAAGCTAGTGTGAGGAAAGGGACTCTGTAAGCAATTAACTGAAGTAAAAAAGTTAAAGACCAACATGTTGGAGAGTTGTAAATGATGTCATGATTATGTCATGGAAGTGTCCAAGTGAATGGATGAAGTGCCTTGATAGTCTAAGTGACAATGACAAAGTGTGTAATGTGCTTGTCTTAGTATGCTTAAATTATGCTCGGTTGATCTTCAGTTTTGACATGGATAGAGATGTTTAGGGATGAGTATGGAGTATTGATCATGTGTAAGTGGTCCTATAAGAGGTTTTATATGTTTTGGAGATATTATTTACATGAATGGTTTTCTTTTGGTTGATCATTATTTTATTCTAGACATTTTGGGTCTAGTGGCATAAAATTTGAGTAGGTAGTTTACTAACATAACCATTACCATGTGAGGATGAGTCAAGGGGAGTTGGTCATATTGTTGTGATAAAATTAGTCCCTAGTTGGTATGCAATAAATATCAGGTGATGTGCCTAAGTGTAACAAAATATATGCAATTGCAAAGTTGGGCTCCCAAGAAGTTTAACATTGTTTTCCCATACTTAACCAAATTTTCATGAGGCAAGAAAGAGTTGAATAAGCAATTTGGTGATGAAATTTCTCACACATGTGTATGTTTCAGAACATGATGATCATATGGGTTTGTTTAGTTTTGATCCTAATTAATTTATGCTAAATTTAATATCATGAATGAAAGTATGTCAAACTATATGCATGTACAAAGTTGGCCTTCTAGGAAGTTCTTGACATTATTGGCTCTATGGTAGAAAAATTTAAGTGATCAGATTAATGGGATTACATCTTGCATATACAAAGGCTTTAGGAGTAGTTTGGCACATGGTTGGATTTTCCTATGTGAGGAGATCATTGGTCCAAATTTGAGAACATGTGAATGATCAAGGTAAAATTTATTAAGGTTCAAAGTTGGCTTCTCAGACAGATTGTAATGGTTCTCATACTTAGTCAATTTTGCACAAGGTAAATTTTGATCATATCAACAAAGCACATTGCTCCAAGATATGAGGAAGTAGTAAGATGGTGCTAGTTTTTCAATGTTTAATGCTGATTAGAGATAAATATTAAGCTTCTTACAATGATAAATAGTGAGTAGGTGATCATATAGATAGAGATTAGTGGTGCACATTAAATTCAAGAGGTCAAAGTGATAGTTTTTTAACATTTTTAAAGATAAAGCTACATATAGAATATTGATGGTACATATTGAGTTAAATTTACCAGATTACATGAGATGAGGTCAACTATTTAAAGATTAACATTTGGGCATTGGTGCAGTATGCATTAAATTTGGACTAAGATAGATGGTTTGAATTTAATCTTAAGATGAAAGGACATGAGATGAAATAAATGTGTTTGATGTTTAACTATGATCATTTGAATTCAAATATTTGAATTTAATAAAGGAAAGATCAGTGTCTATTTTTTGAGCCATAAGTTTTAATCTATGAAAAATTTAACCATGTAGTGAAAAAAAAATTTGTAGAGGACTCCAAGGTTCATCAAGAAATATTAATTTAAAGATCTTAAAGTGTGTATAATAAAAGTTATGGAGGTTCAAAGTTGATTGTGTGTTCATATATGCTCTGAAAGTAACCTGAGAAGGGTAAATGAGCTTGTATTGATATTGTTTCAATATTTCATGAAGTATTAGCTATTGGAGAGTATTTTGGACTCCATAAGGAATATATATGTGTATTTTTTAGGTGTGATAAGTTGTATTCATTTTGAACAAAGTTTTAAAAGTTAATTGTGTATTCATTCATGGTGATTGTGTGCATATCATGTTATTTGAGAGAGATGTGCTTAAGTAGAAGGGTACTATGATGATTGTTGGAACTTAAAGAAGACCTAAAGATCATGTGGAATGGTTACATGTATTTTTAAAGTGTTGTTGTGTTTCTTATTTTGCTAAGAGAAGTGTCAAATATCTGAATGGGTCTCCATATGACCTAAAAGTGACTTAGGCCTATTTGAAAGTATGTTGTGCTTAAGTGTGACCCATGTTAGATGCCTTAAGTTTGAAGGCATGTGTTTTGGATTATATAAAATATTATGATCTTGATAATCATGATATCTCTATATATAGTGAAAACAAATATGATGGTTTCTAGAATTTTAAGGATACTTGTGCAAGGTGTGCATGTAAGAGTTATGGAGCGAAGGAGAGGTAGAGTGCCTTATTGATAAATTAATAAGTAAAGTAGATTGATGACTATGTGTATGATCTATAGGTCATATTTATGATGTCATAAAATTTCTCTTTTAGTTTAAGGATATGAAAATAGGTATGAGTGTGCATATGAGGATAGTTTGAGTTAAAGATAGATATTATGGCATGCCTATGTGAGAGGTCTATATGAGATAAAGAGGGAGTTTTTGTAGGGGTTATATAATCAGAGATCCATCATCAAGTGTTGAATACATCATTACTAAAGTGAAGGTGTTCAAAGGAGGGTCTAAAGGAGTTGATTTTCCTTAGGGGCAGTTGCTCTTTGTGAAATAGGTGTTTCACTAAAAGCCTTTGGTCAAAAGGATATGATCAAGTTTTTTATCTAAATAAGTTGACTAGTCTCTTGTTTTTAATTTCTTATAGGATAATTAGTCCATTGTTTTTCAATATTTAGAGTGGTTTTTATTCCCCATGAGGGTTTCCCATAAGATCTATGTGTTGTATGTTTGATCTTGTGTATGCATTGAATGAATGAGATCTCTTTTTAATTTTACTTGATCAAGTTATTATATGTTGATTGTTCAATAGTTTGAAAGGATTGGAATAAAGATTTAAATATTTAATCTCACTAATTCACCCCCACTCTCAATGATTATACCTATAACAATTGGTATTAGAATTGGTCCTTTGGTAAAGGCTTGATAGATTGAAGGCGATCCAAGGTACAATATGGGTAGTCATCAAGGAGGTTTCTCTACTAAGAAAGAAATGATGTTTAATGGATATGATTATGATTTTTGAAGTGTAAGGATGAAGACATACATTGTGTCCCTAGGGTTTGTTATATAGTAATCTATTGTGGATGTTTATGTTGTTCCTACTACTCCATCTAGTGCTATAGACAAGAAGTTGTTTGAGAATAATTCTAAGGCAATGAATGCCATCACCTATGGTCTTACAAAAATTAATTTTACCAAGGTAATCCATTACAAATCTACTAAAGAGATATGGGATAAAATTTAGATCATTTATAAAGGATATTCAAAGGTCAAGCTTGCTAAGTTCCAGACTCATAAAAGTCAATTTGACAGTCTCAAGATGAACGAAGAAGATTATGTGGCATCCTTTTTGCAAAGAGTTGATGAGATTGTTAAAATCATCAGAGGTCTTGGAGATAAACTTAAAGATGCTACTATTGTTCAAAAGGTATTAAGGTCTCTATCCCTCAAGTTTGATCCAAAATTATTTACTATAGCAGAAAGTCATGATCTTACTCAATTGAATATGGATCAATTGCATGGCACCCTTACTGCCTATGAGATGAGAAAGAATGATGATATACCTCCAAAGAAGGAAGTAACAATCAAGATAGAGATGAAGCCAAAAAAGAAGTTCCAAGGAAAGAAACCCAAGGAGGATGACATTTCTAATATAGATGAGGATGAACTAATTTCTTTGATTTCAATAAAATTAAGAATAGGTTCAAGCGAGTATAAAGGTAAACTACCCCTCAAATGCTTCAATTGTGGTGAGGTAGAACATTTTGTTGAGATAGAACATTTTCCTAATAAGTTCCCTCATAAGTATAAGAAGGATGATGATGAAGAGCATGATCAAGGTCATGATAATGGTAAGAGATCATTCAAGTCTGATAAAATCAAAAAAGGGTTCAAAAGGTTTGACATCAAGAATAAGTACTTCAAGGACAAGAAGAGTCTCTACACCAAATACGATTAAAACTCATCAGATGAAAGTGAAGTCAGTGACTCAAAGTATGATCATGAATATGATGGTCCTATTGAAGATAAAGATCTATTCATGGTTGAGGAAGGTAGTTGTTCACATCAAAAGGAGTCTACTTGGATTGATTTAGATGATGATGAAGATGAGGTAGACTGTGAGACTGAATTGATAAATTCTATTGAAGAACTAAAGATTGATAATAAGATTAACAAGAAGATAAAGTCACAACTCAAGGACTATGAGGAGTAATTTAGTGTATTTGAGGTAAGATTGGTTGAAGACTCTAGAGAGCATGAAGGTGTTGTCATGTTTCTTAATTCTAGGTTGGAATCAATATCTATAAGTCTAAGAGACAAAGAAGAAGAATACTCAATGTATGCTTCTAAGATTCTACAACCAATCTTTCCATCAAGGAGTATGGTTTGCTACAACTATTAATAGAGAGGTCACATCGCTAGATTCTACAAATAAAGGCCATTAAGTCATAATAGATTCAATCAGGCTCCTATAGTGCAAGGAAGAGGGCAAGTTAACTCATGGAAACCCAAGGTGGTAAGTATAAGTCATGATGGATCTGTTGGTTCAAGTAATTTGTTCTTTATGGTGTATAATGCTACAAAATGAGAAGATTAATAAGAATAAGAAGATCAATAAGTTGTATATCTATATGATCATTCCAATGGTTACTAATAATATGTGGGCCACTCCTAGATTCACTTTGTTTTAGAGCATTATGGTGTAGAGGATGTCTCTATTTATGCTTCTTAAAGAGACTCTTTTCAACAGAGAAGTAAATGTTGTTGTGATGTTCTTCATATGGTCCTAGAAGGCTATAAATGAGTGTTTTCAATTGGAGCAGGTATGTCTAAGTGGAAGATATGTTATGGTGATATCAAAGTGATGTCATAGATGTATATGGTTAGTTTACAATGTTACATTAAAGGTTTTCAAGAGGCAAAAGAGGATTTAAGATTTGTTAAGATGATATTTTTACATAAAAAGGTCTGTTGACCTAATTTTAGCATGTTCCAATTGGTTTTATGGTCTAAGGTATGTTGAAGTCAAATTGGAGATTTTTGTTTACTCTCAGGTTTCTTAGTTTGTGCTTAATAGTATGCAGGTCCTAAAATGGGTTATAGGATGTATGGGTTCCCAAATATGTGGATGCTTAAATTTTGGTATATAAGTGTGTAATGTTGCCTCTAAGTGTATAATAAGTTTCAAATGTGGATGTTGACCATAAGGAGGTTTGTTGACTCTATTTGTTTTTAGATTCTAAGGTTTTGGGATATGATATAAAAGTGGTATGCCTTATGATTTGAGATATGAGGATTATTAATAAGTTGAATGGGACAAATGGGTTTTAAAATCAAGTTTCACATATATTTGAAGCTTTTTGGCTTTCAAATTATGCATGTTTTTATCAAGATAGAGGCCTAATTGGTAAGTTAGTTTGTGAAGGAAGTATGTTTTAAAGGTTGAGATAGGTATTAAAATTTTACTTTATTAAGGGGTTATATGACAGTTCTCCATATATGGAGTTTTAGGTCTTGGAGGTGTGTTTACTAAAATTTGTGAGCTCTACAAATTTTAGGTAGGGCTACAAGGAGTCTAAATAGGTCTACTAAGAAGAAGAGTGTTTTTTGTTTAGTTTCTCCAAAAGATCAAGGCATGAGTATTTCAAGGTAATTTCTCAGGTTGGTTTAGTGCATGTGTCCTATTTGATGAAGTGGCATGAAGTTCTATTGGTGGTCTTTGAGGTGGCTAGTATGCATGTGTGGTGGTTTTTCATGGTGTATGGATATTTGAAGATGCTCAAGAGTCGTAATGGATCATATATCTTAGGGGTATTCCCTCTTAGATGTTTCTTGGTGAGTTTTATTAGATGTTAGTGTTTTTTGTGGTCTATATTCATTATTTATAGGGTTTGGTTGAAGGTGAATGTTAGTATGGAGAAAGAGGAAGGTGTCAAGATAAGAAGAGGTAGGCTCAAGGTAAGGGGGATTTTGTATAATATTTATAAGGTTTTCCTCTCCTATTTTATGGTATTTTTAGGTCTTTAGGATTAGTTTTTTCTTCTTTTTTCATTGTGTCAAAGGGGGAGAAAGTTCATATTATGGAGTGCTTAAAGAGAGAGAAGGTGAGTTGAATGGTGTTTGTTGACATCAATGACAAAAGGGGAGATTAATGGAGATTTATGAATGATGTCATATAAGTTTTCAAGTTAGTGGATGAAGTGCCTTGATAGTCTAAGTGATAATTACAAAGTGGGCAATGTGTTTGTCCTAGTATGATTGAAGTATACTTGGTTGATCTTTAGTTTTGACATGGCTAGAGATGTTTAGGGATGAGTATGGAGTATTGATCATGTGAAAGGGGTCTTATAATAGGTGTTATATGCTTTGTATATCTTGTGTGAATGAGTGGTTTTCTTTTGGTTGATCATTTTTTCTTTTAGACATTTTGGGTGTAATGGCAAAAAAATTGAGTAGGCAATTTGTTGACATTGCCATTATCATGTGTGGATGAGTTAGGGGGAGTTGGTCATATGGTTTTTATCACATTAATATTCAATTACTATACACTAAATATTAGGTCATACACCTAAGTGCAACAAAATATATGTAAGTGCAAAGTTATGCTCATAAGCAGTTTGACATTGTTTTACCATACTTAGCCAAATTTGTATGAGGCAAGAAAGAGCCAAGTAAGTAGTTTAGTGTTAGAATTTATTACATGTGTGGATGTTTAAAAATAATATGATCATATGGATTTATTAAATTTTGATCCTAGTTTATTTGTGCTAAATTTTATATTATGCACTTAAGTGCATCAAAAGATATGCATGTGCAAAGTTGGCCTTCTAGGCAATTCTTAACATTGTTGGCTCTATGGAAGAAAAAATTTAGTGAGAAAATTAATGGTGTTATATCTCACACATGTAAAGTCTTTAGGAGTAATTTAATACATGGTTGGATTCTATTATGTGAGGAGATCATATGGTCTAAATTTGAGAACATGTGAATGAGTGAGGTAAAAGTTATTAAGGTTCAAATTTGGCTTCTCAAATAGATTTTAATGGTTCCCATAGTCAATTTTTCACAATGTAAAGTTAGAGCATCATCGATGGAATGCATTTCTCTAAGATGTCAGGAAGCAGTGAGATGGTGCCTAGTGTTCAATGTTTAACATTGAGCAGAGATAAAGATCAAGCTTCTTTCAAGGATCAATGGTGAGCAAGTGATCTTATAGATAGAGATCAATGATGTGCATTAAATTCAATAGATCAGAGTGATAGTTGTTTAGCATTTTTCAAGTCTGAGCTACATATAAAATATTGGTGGTGTACATTGAGCCAAAGTTTTTAGATTGCACAAGATGAGGTCAACTATTTGAAGATTAACATTTGGGCATTGGTGCATTATGTGTTAAATTTTTAACAAGATCGACAGTGCACATTTAATCTAAAGATATGAGGACATGAGATGAAAGCAATGTGTTTGATGTTTAACTATGACCATTTTAATTCAAATATTTGAATTTAAAAAAGGAAAGATCAATGTTTGGTTTTTGAGCCATAACATTTGATCTATGCAAAATTTGACCATGAAGTAAAAAAAAATTGTAGAGGACTCCAAATCATATTTGGAAATATAAATTTAAATATCTGAAAGTGTGTACATTCAAAGTTATTAAGGTTCAAAGTTGAGTATGTGTTTGTGTATGCTCTAAAAGTAATTTGAGAAGGGTAATTGGGTTTGTATTTATGTTGTTTGAATGTTTCATGATGTCTTAACTATTATAGAGTGTTTTAGACTCCATAAATATGATCCATGTGGATTTCTTAGATGTGATCAATCATATGTAGTATGAATAAAGGTTTACAAGTCAACTGTGTATTCGTTCATGGTGACTGTGTGCACAAAATTTTATTTGAGCAAAGTATGCTTAAGTAGAAGGGTACTATGATGATTTTTGTCACTTAAGGAGAAACTATATATCATGTGGAATGGGTTCATGCATTTATAAAGTGTTCTTCTATTTCTTATTTTTCTTGAAGAAGTTTCAAAGAGTTGAATGGGTCTCCACATGACCTAAAAGTGACTTAGGCCTATTTGAAATTATGTTGTGATTAAGTATGACCCATGTTCAATTCCTTAAGGGTGAAGGCATGTGTTTTGGCCAAAATAAAGATTATGATCTTGATAATCATGATATCTATATATATAGTGAAGCCAAATATGATGGTTTCTATACTTTTGAGGAGACTTGTGCAAAGTGTGCATGTGAGAGTTATGGATTGAAGGAGAGGTAGAGTGCCCAATTGATGAATTAATGACAAAGTAGTTTTATGAGTGTGTGTATGACCTTTATGTCATATTTATGATTTCAAAAAAGTTATCTTGAAGTTTGAGGATATGCAAAGAGGTCTGAGTGTGCATATGAGGAGAGGTTGAGTTCAGGAGAGAGATTGTGGCATGCTTATGTGAGAGGCCTATATGAGATAGAGAGGGAGTTTATATATGGTTTATATAATCAAATATCAATCATTAGGTTTTGAAGACATCAATACTAAGGTGGAGGTGTTAAAATGAGGGTCTAAAGGAGTTGATTTTCCTTAAGGGCAGTTGCTCCTTGTGAAACAAGTGTTTCACTAAAAGCCTTTGGTCAGGATGATATGATCAAGGTTTTCTGGTCTAAAGGATTTGATGAGTCTTTTATTTGTAATTTATTATAAGATAAGTATTCCATTGTGTTTTAGGCTTTATATTGTGTTTTATTTCCCATGAGGGTTTCCCATAGGAACTATGTGTTGTATGTTTAACCTTGTGTATGTATTGAATGAATGAGCTCTCTTGTTAATGTTGCTTGATCAAGTTATTATATGTTGATTGTTTAATAGTTTTAAAGGATTGGAATTAATATTAAAATATTTGGGTTCACTATTTCACCCCACTTCTCATTGATTATACCTTTAACATAGTATAGTCTTAGTGTCACATGAAAGAGAGTAAATGAGCCAAAAAGCCACAACTAATTAGATGCAAAATATGAAGGCCTTCCTTCAACATAATGTATATCTTCTTAGCCTTGATAAATCCAAGAACAAAAATTTTAGATTGTAGGCCATTCCCTATGTGATCGTAAGTGGTGTAATTTTTCAAAAGGATCTCAATGTATTCCTCTTGAGGTGTGTGGAATTAGAGTAAGTAGGTAGGATTCTTATGGAATTCCAAAATGGCCTTGTAGGAAGCCATTATTTGCCTAAGACCACTATTGTAAAAATCATGTGATCTAGATATTATTAGCCAACTCTATTCAAATATGCATATGAATATATGCAAAATTATAATAAATTCACTTTATTCACAAGTAAAAAAAGGCTATCAGTCTTACCACTACACCCAATACAAGATGACAAACCCTTTATGCAGTGGGCCTTAAATTTCATAGGCATGATTAACCTACCATCAAATGATGGGAATAAATGGATCCTCACAACCATAGGCTATTTCACTAGGTGGATAGAAGCAATAGCATTCAAGGAGGTTAATAAGACATCTATTTTGAACTTCTATGAAGGAATTATTATAAGATTTGGTGTCCCATCCACTAGTATCTCTTATAATGCATTGGCTTTCATTAGAACCAAGAGCAACAAGTGGGCCATCAAGTATAACATCTATCTAAGTGCCTCATCAAATTATTACCCTTAAGGTAATGGTCTACCTAAGTCCATGAACAAGAACCTAATATGCATCATAAAGAGGACCTTGGAGGATAATTAGTGAGCTTGGCATACCAAGCTCAAAACTGCCCTTTGGGCTAATTGAGTCACACCCAAGAGAATGTTGGGGAATTTACCCTTCATGCTAGTTTATGTAAGGGACACCAAATTTCCCACATCCCTTGAGTTGCCTTCATTAAAAATCACACACAAGTTAGAATTTATCAAAAGTGATCCACTCATAGTAAGATTAGCAGATCTAGTAGAGCTCAAAGAGACTAGGGTACAAGCCACATGCACCATGAAACTCCAATAGGCCCAGACCAAGAATGTTTTTGATAAGAAGGCCAGTAATATAAAGTTTTAAGAGGGAGATTTAGTACTCAAATGGGATGTAGATAGAGCAAAGGTTGGAAGGAACACTAAGGTCAACATGATATGGCATGATCCATATATTGTGACCAACTACAAGCAATCCAATGCCTTCCAACTTGCTAAGTTGAATGGAGAAGAGATACCTATCTCAGTCAATGGGATTAATCTCAATCACTATCCTTGCTAACTCTTGTATAAATTTTAAATAGGTAGAGTAGGTGTTTTTTATTTCCCTAAGTGCCTTGTGTACCTTATTTTAGAGTAGTTTCAATTATTCTAAGCATTAGTGTGTATTCTTTCTATTAGCTTAGGTCTTTTTCCTCTAAGTGCCTTTGGCACAGTTCTTAATTTTTCTAGGAGGGACTCAATTCACTCAATATCTAGGAATATACAACTAGTGATTTTGTAAGATAAATATCAGAAGCTCCAAGACTTTGTGCCTAATGGATTATCTCAAAGGCTATTGAATTCTCATTTAATAGGAAAGTGACTCATAGAGGTCACTAGAAGTGTTGAATTTCTAAGTCACCCCCAATAAGCACAAGACTCATCAAGGACCTATAAAATATTTGTACACTTGTAAGGTCTCAGGTGCTTCACATAAAGAGTGCACAAGCATCCCCTATCCATACCCATGCCCAAGATAGTCAAGCACAAGTTTACATAGCAATAAGATGATGATTCATGCCCACTAAAATCCCTTGATGCTCATCAATGTACAAGATTATTTGACACACAACTCAAGAAGTACATTATTTTGAGAATGCATACCCCTAGGTTCTGGAGGGCCAAGTGAATGAATTATGCAAGGAAAAATTACAAATTAGTAATAATACACCTAAGACATTCAATATTCATGTGTTCCCTTATTCAAATACCTCCTTAGGCCTATCTAAAATAGTTTCATGCCATTGCATATGATCTTACATTTGTGCCCTAGAACATTATAAGATGTAATCTAAATCCATGTGCCACCCCTTTTCACAAACCCATAGTTTCATAAGTGTCTCTCACATGTACCTTAGCACAAGAGTACTTCCGAATCAAGGGAGCATGTGCCAAGTCTTCCACCATGCATAGTAATGATGTGAAAAGCCAAAAGGGAACCTGTGCAACATTTTATAGGTGGAAACAAGCTATAAAGAGGTAGTTAGAGAAGTAGTTGAACAAAGCCCAAGGCCTTGTCAGAGTAATTAAATGCAAAAGTTACTGTTAGAAATTAGGATATGAATACATGCCACCCTATAACTATCCCATGGAAATCTTTCATTCTTTAATACACATGTATTTTGAGAGATCTCCATTGTCAACCTTCAGATCTGAATCATCAGATAGAATTCAAGAATCATGGACATGTTTACATAAAAGAATTAAAAGTTACATCTACCACCCTAAGTGTCATATTAATTTTAAAAAGGCTTATTCATTATAAAATCATAATTCTTCATTTGTAAAGGTTTTGACACTTATTAGCAACCTCATGCTGCTAAAATTTGCCCTCCAAGAGCACTTCTATTGGTTAAATCTTGTAAGTTAATCAGAATTAAGTTCACCTTTATATATTATCCTTATGCACTATGTGTTATTTATGTTTCTTGATTTTTGTATATGGGTATTATTTGCCCCTCTCATCATTGTCCATCCCCATCACCTCTGTCTAAAATGTGGAACTCATTTGTAGGTCATATCCTATGTGCATTCAAGTCTATACTAGTAATATTTGTGGACCCTTTGTCATCCCTCCTAGTGTTGCACTACATTCTTGCACCTCTATGTGAAATACTTATGCACTAGAGTTGCCTTAATAAGGTTTGTGTGGAGACATCTTATTCTCAAAGGTTCATAGGGTATTTATGGTAGTAGGAGTGCTCTCTCTATTATCAGTGTATCACGTCTTTATTTTTCATCACTCTCTTACCTTATCCCTCCCTTTTACCTCAAAATTTTAGGTTTATACTAGTGTTAGATTTACTTTATAGCTCTTTAGGCCTGTGCATTGGTCTTAAACTAGGTGCACTTAGAATATGAAGAAGCCATCCTACTTCAAAGGCTCATCTCGAGGATAGTAAGGGTCTTACACTTTGGGGACATTCCCATCATTTTTAAAATATAATTAATTTTCATCATGCACATGTGAGCCATAATACTTTCATGCCTCGTGCTTGAATACCCTGTGCAAGGCATTTGCGCTCAGTGCCCCACTGTAAAGTATCCTTGCATAGTAAAACATCCACATGTGCACATTTTAAATGATAAAAATTACTCATATATTTTTCATAATTATGTTGATATAGACAAAATCCTCTTTTTGTTTTTCAAAATATGGCACAAAGTTTTCAAATTTAGCATTTTATTATGTTTAGTAAATTTAGCCTTATATGTTGTACATTGTACTTTTGTTTCCCCATTTTTATGGGTTAGTCTCATTTCCTATTTTTCCTAATAAACCTATTTTATATTAAAAAAATTATCTTCCATTCACTTTATATTTATTCTTAATTTATCACATTGTGGTGACCCTAACCTTTGGTCTTAAAACCCTAGTTGACTTAGGGTTCCCTATTTTTATTTTTTATTTTTTATTGAGTAATTATTTATTTTTTATTTTTATTATCATGATTCATTCATCCTTAGAATTTTTATTTATTTATTATAATATTATCATATTATTTTTTAGAACATTTGAAATGGATACAAAGGAGCCTTTTCCATCTATCCCTCTAACTAGGTCCACACTATCACTCCTTTAATGGGTAGGGTAGATGGTATATGTATGTATTTATGCATGTTCAATATGAGGTACCTATTGTTTGTGATTTTGAATGCCTGAGATATCAATTCATTAGGATGATTAAGATAATAAAATACTAACAGAATCATATTACACTCTTATAGAATCCAACACATGGTAGTGTTAATTGTGTGTTTGCATCCTCATCTACCAATGTTGTGCCAAAAAAGGTTTCACATCAAAATGAAAATCTAAAATAAATACATTAAAAATAAGTGATTCAAAAAGTGACCAAAAGGCTACTAAGATACCAAGTGAAACCTTAATAGATATGCTTCAAAATAAAGTGATTCAATTACCTCCTCCACATCCTATAAGGAGATCCAAATACTATTGTGCATATCATAGAGTGCATGGGCATCATACAGATTGTTGTTTTGAATTGAATAATAAAATATTAAATGATAAAGGTAGTGCTGATCATATCATTAATACATCAACCAATAAAACCTCTCACATTATGAGTACTCCTCAAACACAATTTCCAAAACAACAACTATGGTTACAAAAAACCAATTCAAAGTAAAAGAAGGGTCAAAAGAATAGAATATATAAAATACCATTACCAAAGGATCCAATAATATTCAAACAAATGAAAAATAAATCATGTGATAACCCTTTGTTGATCACTATAGAATAATAAAAGGGCACAATTCTAAATGATTATGATAGTGGTGATACTATTCTTGATACCAATATGGAATTTGAATGGTTTAGTAAACTTTATCTTGATCTACTCAACACCTTATCACATGATCTATTTATACCTATAAGACTAGGTACATATTGGTTAAATCCATCTCCCTAAAGTACAAAACCAAATATAGATAAATTCAAGGTAAAACATAAGCTCATGATCTTTATAAGGTATTAACATATGAGGTGCACATAGATACAAATAATGGCATACCAAAAAAGTCACAACCATAGTTTGGCATGGTTCCTTATTCATATAAAATTACTCTAGAATCAATGATAGAAGTAAAACTAGTATTTATATTACCACTTGATCATTACAGTCAATCTTGATTATTTCCATCCAAGTTTCATTGCATACGGTGATGATTTAATTACAACTAAATTTCAAATTTTGTTAAATTGTAATAATTTATACTATGCCTCATATTCATATATCCAGGGCACCTAAATAGTTTCTATATGCACATGTTTCACATATCTTTTGAGTGTGATTCAAGCATACACATATACATGATCTATGCACTCATAGATGTTGGGATTTCCCTATACTCACATCACAGGATGTTGGTGGCATCCACCTATATGATAATGAAACACCCAAGTTATATCATTTTATGGTCATTTTACATTATCATGTTTGATATCATATATGTAATTACACATACCTTCATCCATGATTATATATTTCATAGTGTACTGATATGTTATGTTCCTAAATTTTTTTCTAACACATATATCCATGGACTAGTATAACAAGTTTATATTTATTTCTTATGGTTTCATTTATTCCCATCTATGAGTGTCTAGACTTGTTATTGTCTTACTTGACAATTTGAATATGCTCTATTATTTTCAACCCCTGTGCCTTTATTTGCCTCTTAGAATTTTGTATATGTCATTTTTAATTGTATGTGGATATTTTAATATGTCATTCTTGTTTTTTGTACATTTTAATAAGTCATTTCCTTTCAATCATGTGGCATTTTAACATGCACCTTGTTTGTGGTCTCCTTGAACCATTAACTTTTGAGTGCTCTTATGTGTGCTTGATTTACTTTTTGAGATTGTATTTTTATTATTTAGACATTTTCATGATATTTAGCATGCATATAAGGCCTTAGTATTCTCACATCCTATGTGCTTCAATGATACATCTACCTAGACATGTTCCGTCTATATACTACATGGTATATTCACATATTACATGGTTATATTATCATTTTTAGGTAATGTAACTATCGTTTTATATCTTCCCTCACCACAAAATAGGGGAATATCATAGAATAATGACTTCCAAATTGGTCATATTTTTAGATATATAATGGAGGAATGTTTTGGAAATATATTCTCAAAACTTATTTAGTATGCAGCATACCCAGATTATTATGGGGGCATGTTTTAAAACCATGTCCTCCACATTAACACTTATATCAGATTTCAACATTAGATTATAGTGGGTTCATGATTTGGAAGCATATTATTCACACTTACATATTTTTGAATTGGCTAAATTATGCACTTATATGATACAAATATAAATTTATGGCTGAATTCTATACATCGATAACATTAATACACATAGTTTTAGTATGAGACATATCTAAGGTGCATATCAAATCTATAATACTTTTAGGGATTGTCACACATATCATATGATACATAGTTATAGTATGATATGATACATAGTTATAGTATGATACATGTGTATCATATGATACTATAACTATGTATCATATGATACTATAACTATGTATCATATCATACTAAAATTATTTTCAAATCTATAATACTTTTAGGGATTGTCATCACCCATTAGGTTGGAATTTTACAAACTACATTGAATCAATCTACTGGATTAATTGGTTCATTTTTTGGTATGGTTGGCATGATTAAAGCACTTAATATTTCCAATTTTATAGGTTGTATTTTATTATATAATCTAGAGTCACCAATTTTATAATTTGAATTGACTTGGTTCACTCACACTCACTAAGTTCTAAGTATGATTAGGTTGCACGGTTGAGCTAATCTTAACTACCATGTGGTAATCCATCTATTTTTCAATATTGGGGGTATTTTCCCTCCTATATATCTCTATCTCATTAGATAGGTGAAATTTATAGATTTATATTTTTCCTAATCCTAATTTCAATGATTCACAATGATACATCTTTCAAGTGAAATTTTCAAAAATCAAGATGGTTGCATTGATACACATGTGTACTTCTAAACCTTCCTCTCTTTTGAATTCAATCATTTTAATAGTTTTAATTTCATATTATATACACTAATTATATACTATAACATGATATTAGTTTTAGGTTAGTCACCAAAAAATCAATAAATTTGGACTCAAGTAAAGGCAATGTGTTTTATACACACCCAGGTATGTATTTATTTTACTCTAAACTAGAAATATCATTACTATATTAAAAGGGATAAACTTAGACACTAATTATGAATTATATAACACCTCAATCTTGTACACTTTGAAAATATATATAATGGATGTACATTCATATTTTAGACCTATTTCATTGCCAAAAGTATTATATACACTATATCTTTGTGCCTAATTTATTATCTCTTAGTATGACCTATGTTATTTTGATGAACCAGACCTTTTATCTTGCTTAGAATGATATAAACGTACTTATCTTCCACATATACAAGTTATGAATATGTACCTACTTTTTTGCTTCCTAGACACTTGTATTCTAGTCAGATATCTGCATCGACACAAGTGTCCTTACTCAATGCAAGTGTCACGTGCCCTAAATTCATCCAATTTGAAAATGAAATGTATCCTAAATTTTGACCAATGTGATTTAATGTGAGATATTCTCAAATATGATTGGTATAAATATAAGATCAACCCTCATTCATTCCTCACCTATAAACTTCTTACCTACTCATAAGGAAACCTATCAAAAACATTCTATCAAAAACTAAAGTGATCAAAATATTCCCTCTTTTGTCCTATTTTAACATCAGTCATAAGGATAATACATCTATAGGTCTAAATTATTGATAGAGTAGACAAAGAGCTATATTTTCCAAGTTATAAGTTAGGTCACTATTGTAATTGCTTATCACACATTTCATGTTTCACACATAATATAACATGTAGTGGATAGCTACATAAGTCTAAGGGCCTCTTCAGAGTATTATCTATGTAGGTAGTGCTCATTAACAGAGGGGTCTTTGGGGTAGCTCAACATTGTGTGCCAACTAACCCATTTTTCCCAAAGCCAATATGAAGATGAATAACATGGATTTTTATATTTGATGAGTGATATTCCATGACTCAAATCTAAATTCACCAAAGTTAAGGTGACAAAAAAACCCATAAACATCTAGGTTGTCACATCTAGTTTCAATAAGTATTCTATACTAGACACTTGCATCTGATATAGCTAGTAATGTTGACACAACTGTGTCAATTCAACACAAGTGTCTTTGGATATAAAGGTGTAATTTATAGAATTAGGTAATTATTCTATAATATAGATCCAATACACTTTTTACCTATTCCAGATCCAAATCTATATTAGTATTAGAACTAACTATCTTATTTTCATTATTATTACAATATCTAGCATAATTCTACTTTTTATTTTTTAACATCTCATCATAATATATTAAACATATGTATATCTAATTTTAATTAAAAGATGGCATGCATTAGAGATATCCTAACATCCTTGTGACTTGGGCTATCTCTACCCCTTCAACCATAGATTCCCCCATATCTAGATTTTAAGGTTAAACAGAAACAAAGAAGCTAGTAATAAACCATGGGTTCGAAAGTATAAGAATGGAAAGATATTTGAAAAATATACAAAACGTGTCAATTTAAAGTATGCACTATAAATGACTACATGGACATGTATTATAAATATTCCCTCATTTAATATGTGAATTATAATTTTGAAAAGCATATAGGAGATTGAAAAAGTATGTAGATGATAAATCGTACATCCTCATTTCATCAAATCTATGCTTTTCAAAATATGTAACATATATTAGCAATATAACATAAATAAATAAGGATTTTGCATGAATAAATTAATAATATGCATATTATAACTAAGTAAAATGTTTGAAAATTAGTAATACCAAGGCTCTATGTGCTCTATTTTTTATTTATAGGTGAAAATTTACACAGGACATGAATGCCCAAAGTGGGATAGTAATGGTAGATGTTCTTACCCTATACTAAATGTTATTATCCTTGTCAAAAAATGCAATTTCATTAGTTTATACTATGAAAATGGAAAAATAAATGGAAAAATGTGAGGAAAAGACCATTGTTTTAGATTATTCAAATGTAAAAAGTGAAAAAGAAGAGCCAAGAAGCCAAAAATTCAGTAAGAATCATGGTATAGAATAATTTATTAAATCAATCACATAAAAATAATATAATAAATTATCCAATAATTAGTAATCTATATAAAATTAAAAAATATTATTTTTTTGAATTATTTAAATATTTCTAACTTTTAAAATATTTGAAATTGAAAAAGTGCTAATAAATAACTTGGTCCACATGATGTTCCCATGAAGTCCTTTCATAGCATATCTAATCAGCTTAAAAATTATATGTTAATTCATAAATTGGAATGGGATGTCAATGTTAGCTAATTTTTCATTGAAATTCTCATGTCAATCCTTTGCATAATCATCATCATAACTATCTTCTTGTTCTTTAAATTATGGTATTCCACTCTTATCATATTTTATATTTATATGATGTATTTTGTAGGCTTGAAGGTTTTTTGTTGAATCTTAGTGTCTTTTAGGTGGTAGGAGGATTTTCTTGTTAGGTTCTTGTTTCATCCTATTTTTTTGTGTTGTTTTGTCACTCTTATCTTCTAATTTTCTCTCGTATGGGTATGAGACCCTTTCAACCCAGTACTTAACCTATCTAATAAAAAATATTTTATATTTATATATGAAAAATTATTATACCATAGATTAGATATATGTTCTTGATTTTTTTTATTTTTTTGAATATGTTCACTAGTTTTAGGATCTTTTATCTCATTTTCAACTAGACAAGCATCATGTATCACTACTTTCATACTAAAAACGGAACTAGTTTCTACTTTTTTTACTTCTTGACTTGAATATGTAACTATAGATTTCATAGTGTTAGCTTTATCTTATTCATCTATGCATGAAATAAATATAATGTTTTAATCCTTAGAAATCATATTTGTACCATTATATTTTTTAGGAATATTTTAATTTCGAACTTCCTTTATGAGAAACTTTTTTTAAGGATGTTTTCTTGTTTATCTTCAATTTTTCTCCAACTTCTCTAAATTTTATTTTATTAACTTCTCCTTTTCAATAAATTCCTTTTTCATACTTGATTTTTCCTTTTGTAATTATAACCTTTATTTTTCATATTATTCCTTTTGTAACCTTGCTTTATCTAATTTTGTTTTTTGAATCTTTTCTTGATCTAATGTTTCATTGTGAATATTTTCTTGCTCTAATTTTGCCTTGTGAAAAATTTAATGTTCTAACTTTTCCATTTTTAACCTTTCTTGTTTTGAATTTTCATGTTAAATATTTTCTACTCGTAATTTTCCATTTATTCTAACTGCATGTATTCTTTAGGATATGTACTCATAGTGTGAGTGGGTTTCCTAATTGACAAATTTTTTATAGCATCACCACTATCAATTATTTTTTGTATTTTTTCTTCAAATCCAAACAACTATTTGTATGATGCCCATGCATTCTATGATATGCAAAATAGTATTTTGATCTCCTTAAAGGATGGATATAAGGTAATGAGATCACTTTTTTTCAAATCATTTATCTCAGAATCTTACTTTAACTCTTATTAGAACTTTTTATAGTTTTTGAATGAATTATTGTATATGTATATTGCTTTTAAGCCCATAATTAAGATAACATATGTTGAGCCATAAATTATCTATATGGAGATACATATATATGATCAATACAAGCATGGTATAGAATTTTTTTATGTGATCTTATATTCCAATGATATTATCCTTAAACTAAAATGTTGATTTTTGTCAAAACTCTTCTATAAACTTTCTCATAATGGTTATTTGATCTTCAAGGGCTTCACAATAACAAGCTTTCAATACTTCTGATTGAATATGCATACAAAATTCATTAAGAGGATATGTGTGAAGTGGATTGGGTTGAGTAAGGACATGTAAAACTAGAGGTTCTAAAGTAGGCATTATAGCATCTTAAATATATGATTGTTTGTGCTCCCATGTGTTTAAACCTAAATTTAGATATTTTAGGTTAATTAAGGTTATGATTAGTTTTTAAAACAATGATGGTGAACTAACCTAATGATTATAGCAACTAATATAAAAACTCAAATAAACAATATTCTAAATTTATACAACTGAGATTACTAAAAATAGTAAAGTAAAACTATTGATAGATATTGCAATGAATTAGAAATAAATTATACTTAGTCGGTTTATTATGCACATGCACTTTTAATATGGAATAGGATACAAGTGGACTAGAATATGATCTTGGAACATTTTCTAGAATATGTAAATGTTATTTTTGTGGCCTTAGAAACTTTCATCAGATCTATAATATTGCATCAATGTAGGTGTCTTGTATAAAGTATTAACTAGATATAGGTTTGACCAACTAGATCCTTATATGTTTTCTATCATCTTTATTTTTATGTCTTCATATTGTCTACATAAGTTTTTATTCTTTTTCAAACAATCAAACCCTATATCTTTACCTTGGAAGTGACTGTGGGAAAATGGGTTAGTGGGCTCATAGGGTCAAGCTACCCCCAAGACCCCTCTATCAATGGGTTATGCTTACATATCCAATAATCTAAAGAGGGCATAAAACTTATGTATTTATCCCCTAAATGTTGGTTTTTATGTGTATACATATGTAATGTGTGATAAGAAAATACATGTAATGACCTAACTTATAACTTCACATATATGGATCACGAACTACTCTTGGAATGTTTTAGACCTATGGAAATACTAAAACTATGATTGGTATATAAATAGGGATGAATAGGGTAGGTTTTCTCACTTGAGTGCTTGATCGAGTGCTTCTTGGTATGTGGCCTTGTGATTCTAGGTGTTTTATAAGTGAGGAATGAATGAGGGTTGATTTTTTATATATAAAGATCCCTTTTAGAAATATCTCAGACTAAAGAAATTATACCAACCTTTAGGATATATTTATTTTTCAAATTGGATGGATTTTGGGCACTCTTAAAAAATATTACAATGCTTTTTACAGATAAAAAATATAAATACATAAAAAAACACTAAATCTATATTTTAAAATAATATCCCCCCTTTTGAAAAAAATAATTTATGACTTTTCTAGCTAAATTTAGCTATTTACAACTAAATTTGGTGGGGTGGAAATGCCAAAGTTGGTTTTTCTTTCAAAATTTGATTTGGAAGGATTTGAACCTCCAACCTACTCTTTGCTTAAAAAAAGACCTACCAACCTACCTATGCATAAATACAAGTATATACAGGATAAAACTTGTAATTAAAGACTTAAAAATTACAAACCATACCTTATGGAAAATACCATGGATTTGAAGATAGGTGGTTTTAGAGATAATTTCCAGTAAGGAACCTTTTTTTAATGGTAGTTTTGGATGGAAAGAAGGTGGTTTTCAACTCTTAAAATTTGATTTTGCTTCGTTATAAAGAAATTCAATACTCCAATGAAGAATCAAATCCTTATAACCATCAATACACTTTTTTTAATATCTTGAAGTGGATTTATCACATCTCCTTTCCTTTACCAAGCATATGAAGGCATGCTGCATATATGTTGATTTTATCATTCTAAAAAATAAGATAGGCTAGAAAAATAATATAAAATGCCTTATTTGTAGAAATACTATTATATTTTCAATAATGAGAGAAAATTATTCTCCAAGGCATGTTTTAATTCCAAAAATAAAGATATTCAATTATAAATTAAATCAATGCATATAATGAGAGCACGAGATGCTCATTCATCCTCTAGTTGTGGTATGAGGGTGCCTCGGGGCTCCACCTCCTGCAAATATCCTAGAAAAAAATTCCTTCTCTAAAACCAAATATTAAAAAATATTAGAGAATGAATAATTATTTTATGTAGCTAATGTAATAAACATTACAAAGGCTATTATATATCCATGAAATTAGTTCAAACAACCTCCAATAAAATAGCATAGAGGCATAACCAAATAACTTGGAATAAGTCTATGGGTGAAACAATAAACAAATTAATTAACTCTTATTTAGAGTTATTTAGCCTATATTGAATTAATCATTATAAAATATTATCTAACAGGCACAAGACTCTTTGTAATAAAATTGGACACTTGTATCGATGTAGGTGATTTTCTAGGATGCAAATGTCCATGAAGCTTGAAAATAGGTACATGTCTAAAACTAAAAATGAGGGATAATAATTAGGTTTAGAGTTTTTTCACATAATATAAGGCATGATCATTGAAATAATAATGGTCTAACTAAAATAAAATTAATTGGGCATAAAGAGATATTGAACGCAAGCCTTTTAGTAATGGGTAGGTATAAAACTAAAACGTACATCCATTATAGGTATTTTTCAATTGTATAATACTAACTTAGTACATAATATATATTTTATTATTTATATCCCACCTTTAATTTAGAAATTAAATAACGGGTTTAAAATAAATAAATGCATAACTGGGTATGTATAATAGACCTTGTCTTTATGTGATCCTAACGTCAATATTTTGCTCGTGACTAACCTAGAACTAAAAGCATGTTACAACATATAATAAATGTATGAAATATGAAATTGAAAAACATTGAAATGGTTGAAATTAAAAATATCAATATTAGGAGTACACTTGTGTGCTGATGCAACCATCTTGCCTTTTAGAAAATTGATTTGAAAAGATACCTTATTATGATGCATTAAAGTTGATAATAGGATAATTTTAAACATAAAAATGTATTTTCATGTGTATTCACATGTGCACTAACATGCACGCACGCACACACGCACACACACACACACACACACACACACACACACACACACACACACACACACACACACACACACACACACACACACACACACACACACACACACACACACACACACACACACACACACACACACACACACACACACACACACACACACACACACACACAAACACACAAACACACACACACACACACACACACACACACACACACACACACACACACACACACACACACACACACACACACACACACATTTTAGGACACAATCCCCTAACCTTGGTGTAAAGGTGAACTGAAACATGTACATTGACTTTGTTTCATCTCAATTGTATAACTCAAATATGTGCATGATCTAGTGAGTGTGAGTGGTTTAATCAAGTAAAAATATATATTTATTGAGGGTGGATGATGTAATCAAATATAACCTATAATTATTTTAAATTTACATTATTTAATCAAATAAAACTTATATGTTTAGTAATATTGTTCTAGTTAATCAACTCAACATTCCAAATGTGAACCAACTACTATAGTAGATTCAATCAATAATAGTCCATCCTGGGTATAACAATAATACATAACAATATTTTAAATATATAAATTGACTTTATTTTTTAATTTTAGGTTCCCTTTTTATGCCATATGTATCTCATATATTTCTCAAGCTAAAATATGGGTATAATAGTGGTACCAATGTATAGAATGTTTCCAAAAATATATATCTAAACCATATAACTATAAAATATGGTGAATTTTAAATTATTTAAAGTGTGGTTAACATGTTTCTATAACATTCCCCCATTTAATATAAAGAATCTGATAATTTGTGCAAATGTGGAGAACATGTTTTTCATAACATGGCCCCTAGTGTAATCTGGATTGAATATTGAATAAGTGTGGAGGCCATGCCTTTTTGACATGCCCCCACTAAAATCTAAAAAATTTAAAAATTTATAATTCATGCCTCTATGGCATGGCTCCATTAATATGAACCCCCTTTGAGTTGAAGGTAAGTATAATATAAAAGATGCCTTACCTCAAAATGATAAGATAACTATATAATGTGTATAAATCATGTAGCATAAATGAGTAACATGTCTAGGTAGATATGGTAGTGAGGTATGTAGTATGTGATCACATCAAGTTCTAAGAGGCATGATATAGATCATTAAAATCTCTAGAGAGAAAAAATATAAGATCAACAAGCAATCAAACACCTACACACAAGAGGACTCAAAAGTAATGCAAAAATTAAAATGGTCCAAAGAGACCTCATACAAGCGGCATGTTCAAATTATGTATAATTAAAGGGACATGACTTATTCAAATGTCCAAAAATCATATAATGACATATTTAAATGTCCAAACAACAAATAATGACATATTAAAATGTTAAATAGGTGAACAAAGGCATGTGGGCCAAAATCAATGGAGCATATTCAAATGATCAAATAATAAATGCAATATAATACAACAGTAATCAAGAAACACACTCAAGGAAGTTCATAGTATGTAAAATTAGGAAAATAAAAATTAACTTAGAAATATAGTTCCTAAACATATGTGTTTATAAGTAATGTTAAGTACATAGCATATGAAGCACGTTGTTAAAAGTATAAATATGGATAAATGCATGTGTAGTATATATAATCTCAAATATGATAATAGAAAGTGTTCATCGAATAATATAACATGGGTGTCTCATGATCAAAGAGGTGTATGCCTCCAATGTACTTAGGATGTGAGTGGGGGGAAGGATCAACATCTATATGTGCATATATCATGTATCTAGGTATGCATGTATCCCAATAAAATGCAGCGTGAAACATATGTGTATATAGTAAATTAACGATATGTTAACTAATACATGAATAAAAAACCTTATGCATAAGAAATATTAGAAATAGGGATATGTTGAAACTTTTGGGGATTTTTTATTTATTTGAATGTTTTCTATATTTTTGGGGAAAAAAAATTGTTTTTGAATTTTTGGTATATTTGAGGTTCTAAACCTTAGGTTGGAACATTTTCATTATTTAGAACATGGATTTATATGTTAAAATGGTTCATGGCATGTTATTCCTTCTAATTTATATGTAAATTTTAAGAAAAATAACCATAATGTGGTATATGGATCAATTTTCCCTCATGAAAAAAATAGATACCTTGCTGATTTTAGTCAATTTTTGCTTCCATATAATATAACCAAAGGGATCATAATATGAATGCATATTGATATTTTTCTAGCCTAACCCAAAATCCTGTTTTAATTATTTTATAACAACAAGAAATTGGTATTATTATGTTTCCCAATGATTATTTCCAACCTCCTTTATGTTGTAAGTCTTTTAGATAAAATCCAAGTTATTTCAAATGTATTACATTGCAAGTGGTTTTTGTTTGTGTAGGATTAACATGATTATGCCAAAAGTAAACACCACACATGAATAAATTGATTATTATATCTTATTATCATGGATTATTTTTTATTTTTTCAACTTGAGTTGTTTATTATTGATGTGTATCTTGTATTGGTCCCATATCTGGTAATGATTATAAAGTTGTCATGTGGATGTGAGGAACACCACACATTTTCACATAGTGTTGATTTGGTAATTCATTTCATTTGTAAGGAGATATGTTAAGTTTGTTTGGATACTTGAGTATGAATTAATCATATCAATGAAAATTTGAATATAAATAGGTAAATGATTAATATTGTTTATGTAATGTTCTTTACATCAATGGGGAAAAAAGACCTCTACTAAAGATGAATTGTAATTCAAAATTTGAAGGTATAAATTCTAAGGCATATGATGTACTTTTAAATTTAATATCATAATATTGAAGGGATTCATTATATGTTGTTTGAAATTTTTAAAATTTTCTAATGTAAGTCTAGGCACCTTGTGTATTTTAAAATTAAAAAATAAGACTTCCTCCAATTATGAAAAATTAGTTAAGGAACCCTTTTGTAAGATATAGAACCAATTATGTACTTCATCGGTAATACTCATATAAAATGATTTTAGTAATAGTTTGTAATCTTTATCCCATTAGCCAAAATAATGCACATACTTAATCATGTGACGAAGTGGATCTTTATGACAATCAAAATTAGGTAAGTGTGGTAGTTAAAAACCTTATATATAAGGATATTCAACTATACAATGTGAAAATAGTTCATTTTGAAGTGAGGTAATATTTGTATTACCATTATGGTGGGACATTTGAATTTAAATTTATACTTTTTTTAATCACCTAAAAGTGGTATTTAAGTTCTACAAGTGCTACTTGAGATTACCTATCCCTAACTTAGCCATATACCTATCTTAGAGTTTATCATCACACTTATCCAGAATTTGTATGGGCCATAGGTGCCCCTAGTCATTCCTAAAGCAATCCCAAACCCTCATTCTTATATCATGTCCCTTCATGCCTAGTGTTCTACAAATTGGACACTAGTTCCATAATAAGTATAGTAGCACCACATGGCACTAGTGTCTGAATAATGGTGTTAATTTCCTTTCCCTCTCTTTTTTATAAATGGATATATTTTCAAATATAAAACCTCCTAGGGTCATTCTAGACCTCTTTTATCACCTACACAAGCATAAAAATAGTATATATACATGAATTTTATCCCTCTAATCATTGGATATAAATTATATGAAAAATACACATTCAAACTTAGAATAAGTTATTCACAATTAAGGTTATAAATCCCTATTCTACCCTTACTTATGCATACTACCATCTATAGTATTCCTAAGCTCATATTAACCAAAATTACAATCTCAATCACAATCAAAAAACTTAAGTCAACTATCATTCTAGTTTCACTTACACTTGCACCAACACTTGAGTGGGGAGAACTACATCAAGCTTGATCCCTCTTCAGTCTATTGGTATGTAGGAAACTCTCATCATAGTAAGGTGTTGAGTATGTCTAGCCTACCCACTAACAAACACACTTTTTATCTTGTATCAATTGGATGCCATAATAACATGGAGAATTAGGGATTTCTCATAAATTTAGTCAAAATAGGAAATATATAGGGTTTCAAAACCTATGCATGTAGGAACAAACCTAATAGATCTAGACATAGGTAAACCTAGAAGTTTGAGATAGTCCTACACATACGACACTACCACCACATATCCAATAATGACACTCTTATCCAATTAGGGTACTACTATTCATGATGGGTTCTAACACTACGATCCTATTTTTGACACTTAGACCAACCTCTACCCTAGTTTCTAACCTACAAATCATTTGTCTCAATCATTTTCCAAATAATTGTTTACGTGCACTATTTATTACTATTTTAGAAAGGTTAAAGTTAGTCAATTATGTAATAAATCAATGGTTATATTTATTGCATATTATTTCCATAATTTAGTCTAATCAACTCTTTAACAACATAGGATTTATACTTGATAATTCCTAAAAAGTTAAAACATTTGATGAACCTAACTTACTTTAAATATTGCACAAACCCTAACCTTAGATAACCTAGGGTTTATGTTTCCATCCTTCTAAGACCCACACTCATATTTTAGATCCATATATCTTATAATTTTTCTTTGATATAATAATAATAATCTTGGCATACTAAGTTTATCAATTATTGTTGTAAAGTTTAATAATTTCATTTACATTCTTGTTTCCTCTTATTCGAAATGAACTCAAAAAAGACATAAATGCATGTATAGATAATGATTTATATCAATTGAAATATATGCCATATTTGATTCTATCTATAGCATTTTATTTTTATCTTATGCATAATTAAATTAATAAATAAACCCTTACATACATAAAGGATCTATTACATAAGCTAACAACTATTTTTCAAGTTTAAATGTCATATCTTATGCACAAGAAAGAATATCCTCCTCATATCCATGAGGGTGATAGCTACCTTCCCTCTAACAAGGTCCATGATATCACTCCTCTAAGAGATTAAGTAGTCTATACTATTATTACTAATTCTCATAATTAGCCTATCTACACCTCTCCCCTACAGGATATGTGCCTACATGTTCAATCAGAAGTAACTAGGGTTTACACTTGTGAGACTTTAAGAGATCAAATTATCAGTATGAGCAAGCTAATATTAGAATTACATAATCAAAATTATTTATTAATTGAAAAGGTCACATTATTGGAAAATCAAATTACATGCACATATTCTTCAAAAGATGATAGTGTACACCATGTATATGCAATTACACCTAGCAAAGTTGTGCCTAGAACTCTTCATATCCAAATCATAAAGTACAACACAATGGATCTATTATAAGTGATTTTAAAATATTACAAGTTTCTAATAAAATTTAAAGTGAGATACTCAAGGAAATGATTAAATCTAATTTGATCATCCTACCTCTTCTACACCTAGTGAGGAAATCTAGATATTATTATGCATATCATAAAATGCATGGACACCACACCAATTCATGTTCAACATTGAAAGGGTAAATAAAATAGATAATAGATACAAATAAATAATGTAGTGACACATCATATAAACAACATATAATGATATATATATAAATTCAAAAAGGGTCAACTTTGGAAATAGTAAAAAGTGGTTACCAAAACATAACTCAAAATAACAAAAGGTTCACAAAGCAAAATCAGAGAAAGAAAAATTATAACAAGCATAAGTAAAGCCAGTAAGAGATGCAAATATACCTCTCCAAAATGAGGCTTAAATTTCAAAGTATTATGGGTTTGGTTAAAAATATCTACAACAATTTGATTATCATGGTCAAGGATTGCATAAGTAGGCCCAAGGCATCACTTTTCCTATTCTAGTAGTTGATAATGTTGGTCAATAAGGTTTAGGATTTATTAAACATCTTAAGGTAAATTTTAATCTCACCTCCTCTCAAATTAGACATATGAGGAAGATTGTGAGCCTATTTTATTCCCATAGGCTAATTTGGGTGATGTAAGGGAATATTAGTATGGGTTTACTATTCACCAATTACTATTCATTGGTACTATTCATGGGACACTATCACTATTTATGGTGAGGTGGTAGGTGATGAATTTAATGATGCAACAAGTGAGGAGGCTTATAGATGAGGTGCCATGGCCCATGAGGGTCTTCACATAGGGTCAAGTGTATGTGCTTAGAGTGGGGCATACCACTCCACTAAGGGATCAATTCAAGTTACTTTTTGGACCATATGATTTGGTCCTTAAAGTAAAAGGCAAGAGGAGAAGCATGGTGAATTTTATTATGGGATTCATGATGTAGGTGTTTGGAGAAGTCAAAAGGAGGTTGGGGACCCTCTTGAATGCATGTGGGCACATGGGTGAATTATGGAATGTTCCCATTATTGATTCTTTTTCACATGGGTGAGATAGGCACCATTATGAAGGTATAGAGGAGGAGATGATTTGGTCTCTTTTACATGGTGACAAAATTTTCATAATTAGAAATTTATCCCCCCATGTGAATTTCTACACCCCATTTTCTCTCTCTCCTTCCTTATTTCATCCCCCTTCCTTATTTGTAAATTATTTAAGTATGAGCTTGCTTCCTTGGTTATTCATATTTTGAAAAATCATAAACCCCATCATTATCAGAACTTGAACTTGTGTTCAATTCTTTCTCTTACTGGTTTTGGTGGTGAGATATCCTCCCTAGATGGTTATGGTAATTCCACCCAAGAATTTTAATTATGATTCAAACAGGATAAAGGTTGTAGTGTGAAGGTGTGTGTGGTGTGTTGGATTTACCATTGAGGATTGTGTGAAGATTTATAGTTATGGTAGTATTTGTAAGTGTGTAATGAATATTTTATGTAATATATGTATTATCTATTGGTATTATTCTTAATGTTATGAGGTGTGTGTTGTAAGGAGTTATTGTTAGTATTTTTTCTAGTTTATGTATCCTTCAATATATCATCATAATAATCTCTATGATTTGAGTTAATATTTTAAATTAGACTTGGTTTTGAATTATTTTTGTCCATCTCTTTTATTAATGTATTTCAATAGATGTTAGAATAACAATATTATTTGTGGTTATCTAGTATTTTTTTTGTTGCTCATAAGTATAAAAATCAAAATTTATAGTGTCATAGGTTCTTTTAGAAAGGTGTTTAATTGTAAAAATTAATTTATTAGTAATTATCCCATTTGGGGATACTTTAGTGGTATTTGAGCTTGAGTTTATTTTCAAAGTTGACTCTAAGTATGTTTTAGAAAATATCCCATTTAGGAATATTTCAGTGGCATCAGAACTAGTGATTTTTCCATCTTATAGGTCTTGTGTTGTGTGATGTTTCCTAGTGATAAAAAAACAAATACTGGAAAAGAGAGCAAAGGAATTTGTAACCATTTAGGAATGTGAGTGAAGAAATGGCTGAGAAACAAGATAAAGTAGCTATAGATGATCCTATTAAAACATTCATGAAAAATGTGTTCATAAATATGGTTAAGCAGCATGAGCAAACAAATCTATACTTGAATCAGCTTATATGTCATTCAATGGTATGCAATAATGATGGTGGTGGAATTAAAAATGGGGAGACAAGCCATATTACCCCTCACACTACTAGTTCACCTAATGTGCCACCAAGACCATTTATGCCTACCTTTTTGTAGGAGGCATTAACCAATAGACCATAGGATCCATAGGAACCAGAGGAAGTTGAGTTATGGAGACTATACCATCAGTTGGGTGATGATTTTCAAGTAGCTATGGATTTTTCATATTACTATAGGTGGAAGTATAGCACTAGACCATGACAAGATAGAGGTGGTCTTAATTAGGATTTATAGAGATGTTTTGGAAAACTTACCCTTCCAAAATTTTATTGTTTGCAAAAGTGCACATCAAGGGCATGGGTCCAAAAGTTGGATACATATTTGGAGATAAATTCCATACCTAAGAAAGAGGTGATTGATTTTACTACCCTTCATCTAGAAGGAGAGGCACATGATTAGTGGCACTATGGGTTGGTAAACCAAGAGCATAGGTTCACTTATACGTATGGAGAATTCACACAAAGGCTGATAGATAAGTTTGATAAGAATTCATGGTTTTAGATGTTTTGGAAAGATGATTGATTATATATGGAAGGATTTATAGAGCAATTTTGGGGTTGGGGGAAGGAATTTTGTCTAACTTGACTACAAGATGCTATCAAGAGAGCATAAGACTTGGTATTCTCTACTTCCAAGTAAAAATTTCCATCAAATTTTCCTATTAAGCCTTTTCCACAAAAGTAGGACAAGGCACCTAAATTTTTGAAGTAGCCTTACATGAAAAATAAGGATAGGGATGATATGTGGAAGAAGAAGTTATGTTTCACATGAAAATACCCATGGGAACTAGGACATAGGTGCCTTGGGAAAGGCAAGGTACATTATATAGAGGTTACTTTTGATTGTGAGGAAGAGGTTGATTCTAGCTCAAATAGTGATTAGGAGGAAATTATTTTTGATCAAGAGGAGAAGATTGTAGGAAGACCTAAGGAAGGGACTATTACTTCTCTTTTAATAACCCCTAGATATCACCCTTTCAAGATGAGAGGAATCTTATGAGGATAACATGTAATATTTTTGATTGACAGTGGGGTAAGCCATAATTTTATAGATGAAGGCTAGGTGATGAAAAGAGGTCTTCAGGTGGAGGAATTTTTAGGGATCAATGTTATGGTTGCTGATGGATTTACTATGAGTTAAAAAAGAATATTTCATAGTTGATTATTACCTTAGGCATCCATCAAGTAACTGTTAATTTTTATGTTGTCAATATTGGTATATTGACATGGTTCTCGACATTCAATGGTTACACTCCCTTGGGAGATATTTTTATAACTTCTAGACTATTAAGATCAAATTCAAAGATGAAGCAAAAAGTATTGTTCTTTGAGCAATGTATAATGGAGCACTTAGTTTGGCCACTATGAAGAGGATGGAGGAACTTCTCTACATGGGGAGGTGGCTTAGGTAGCCCAATGTTTGATCTTTCCTCACACCCCTTTTGATAGAGATGGGTAGATATCCAATCTATATTAGATAAATATAGTGTGGTTTTCAATTAGATTCCTCCTAATAGACCACTTGATATGGGTTTTGAGCATGTGATATAGCTATAAGAGGGATCTAATCCCATTATCACATCTCTTTATCATCACCCTAAGAGATTCAAAAAGGAAATTGAGAAATAAATCAATGAGTTAGATATGGGTCACATCAGGCCTAGCTCAAGTCCCTTTATTTATTCATTCATTCTAATGGAGAAAAAGTATGGTACCATGTAGATGTGCATTAATTATCATGCACTAAATAAGAAGACTATAAATAATAGATACCCAATTCCTAGGATCAATGAGTTGGATGAGCTACATAGAGCTATGCATTTCTCAAAGATTAATCTCTATTTAGGGTACCATCATATCAAAGTTCATGATAAGGACATATACAAGATGACTTTTAGATGTCATTACGGATATTATGAGTTTTTATCTATGCCTTTTGGTTTGACTAATGCTTCTGCTACCTTTTGGTCCTACATGAGTCATAACTTCAACAAGCAGTTGAGGAAGTTTTTATTGGTGTTCTTTGATGATATTTTGATATATAACATGACATGGGAGGACCAACTCAAACATCTTGATGTGGTATTGGGTATCATGTAGGCATAGTCCTTATTCATGAATGCCTCCAAGTATGAGTTTATCATGATAGAGATCCTTTACTTGGGGTATGTGATTAGTGTTGATGGAGTGAAGTTTCATCAAGAGAAAATTTAGGCCATCTTGGATTGGCCACCATAGAAGACATTGGGAAAATTAAGGGGATTCTTTAGCCTTTAAAATTACTATAGGAGGTTTGTCAAGGGATTTTCTCATTTGGGTGCACCTCTTAAAAATATCACTAAGAAGGGAGATTTTTAATGGACATATGGGGCTCAATACACATTCGATAAGCTTAAATAGGTAATGAGCACTTGTATTATTTTAGCATTACTTGATTTCTCTCATCCCTTTATTTTGGAGAGTGATTCATCAGGTGTAAGGTAGGTAATGTGCTTATGTAGAATAGGCACCCCATTGTCTATAAGAGTCAGAATCTCCATGAGGTGGAGAGATTTTACTCCACCTATGATAAGGAGATGTTTTCCATCATGCATGCTTTGGAAAAATTTAGGCAAAATTTGGTAAGTGGGAAATTTATTATTAGGACAAATCATAATAGCTTAAAGTATTTCTTGGAGTAAAAAGATATGAATGAGAGACAACAAAAGTGGGTAATTAAAATTTAGGTCCATGATTTTTACATTGAGTATATGAAAGGGAAGAGGAATATTATAACAAATGCCCTTTTTAGGAGACCCACTTTGTGTTTTATGACTGAGATTTTAGTTGATTGGAAGACTCACCTTTTAGAAGAGCATTCCAAAAATAATTTTGCAGCGATCTTATGGATGGTAAGAATCAAGATGACTAGTATAGAGTGGTATATGGTGTCATCTACTATAATGACATGATTTATTTGGTGCAAGAATCAAAATTGAAAGAGAAATTTTTGAGGGTCATTTGTGATACACCTCTTTTTAGACATCAAAGTTAATTCAAAACCTACAAAAAAATTAGAGAGAGATTCTCATGTAAGGGTCTCAAAATGATGTCTTTCACCATGTCAGAGAGTGTATGAATTGTTAGCAAAATAAGTCAAAGTATACTTTCCCAGTAGGATTATTTCAGACATTACCTATACTTGAGTAGAAGTGGGAAAGCATATCCATGGATTTTATTATAATTCTACATAAGGTGGAAGGAAAATATTGCATCTTTGTGGTGGTTGATAGGTTGACCAAATATGCACATTTCTTTGCCATATCTTATGAATACAAGGCACCTCAAGTTGTGGAGTTATTCTTTAGAGATGTGTTCAGACTCCAAATATTACCAAAGAAATTTTTTAGTGATCGAGATAGTGGGTTTCTTATTATATTTTGGTATGAGCTATTTAGACTAGTTGGCACAAAATTGACCCCAAGCATGAGTTACCGCCCCCAAATGGATGGTCAAACAGAGATTGTGAACAAATGGGTGGAAGGATATTTATGTTATTATGTTGTGGGTATAAAAGGGGTTAGATCAAGTGGTTATATTTGGTTTATCATTCTTACAATACCACCCATCACATGTCAATAGGCATGACTCCTTTCTAAGCATTATATGGGTATGATGTTATGTCTTTTGTAGACTTAGAATTTGATGATAACAAGACTCCTAAGGCTAAGGATTAGTTTTAGGAGAGTCAAGACATCATTAAGTCACTTAAGGATAATATTCATTGTGCCTAATATCATTAAAATATTTATACAGATAGGCATAAATTTGAGAGGAGCTTTGAGGTTGGAGACCTAGTTTTCTTGTGCCTATAGTCGTATAAACAATCTACATTGAAGAAGAGTGGTGGAAAGAAGCTTAAGCCTCACTTTTACAAACCCTAAAGGATTGGGTAGAGATTTGGTGAGGTAGAATATGATTTGGATTTACTATAGATTAGTAAGATTCATAATGTATTTCATGTTTCTTGCCTCAAAAGGGCACTCAAATAGCATATCACAATAGCTCATGAGCTACCACCATTGGACAAGGAGGGAAAATTGGTTTTAGTTCATGATGTTATCTTGGATATCAAAGAGAGGAGACTGAGAAGTAGAGTGCTCAAATAATACTTGGTTAAATGGAAGGATTTGCCTTTAGAGGATGCTACTTGGGAAGGAGGTCAAATTATTCAGCATCTGAATCTGTAATTACTTATGTTCAAGTACTTTTGAGAAGGAAGGACTATAATGTCCCCTCCTCTCAAATGAGACATTTAAGAAAGATCATTAGTCTATTTTATTCATGTAGGATAATTTATGTAATGTAAGGGAATATTAGTATGGGTCCACTATTCACAATTTACTATTCACTTGCACTATTCATAAGGCACTATTCACTATTACTATTTACATGGTGAGGTTGTAGGTTATGTAGCTAATGATATAGTAAGTGAGGTGGATTGTGGATGAGGTGGCATGGCCCATGGGGGTCTTCACATGGGGTCAAGTGCATGTTCTTGGATTGGGGCATACCACTCCATTAAGGGGTCAAGTCAAGTTACTTTATTGACCACATGATTTGGTCCTTGGAGGAAAAAGGCAAAAGGAGAAGCATGGCACATTTTATTTTGAGCTTCATGATGTGGGTGTGTGGAGAAGTCAAAAGGAGATTGGGGACCCTCTTGAAGGCATGTGGGAGAATGGGTGAATGATGGCTTGTTCCCATAATTGATTCTATTTCACATGGTAAAGATAGGCACCATTATTAAGGCATGAAGGAGATGATTTGGTATAGCACATGGTGACAAGCTTGTCATCATTGGAAATTTGTCTCCCCCATGTGAATTGCTACAACCCATTTTCTCTCTATCCTTGATTCCTCAATGTCCCTTCCTTTTTGTAAATTATTTAAGTATGAGATTTATTCCTTGGTTATTCAACTTTTGTAAAATCATAAGCCCACTTATTATCATAACTTGAACTTGTTTTCAATTCTTTCTCTTGATGGTTTCAATGGTGAGATGTCCTCCCTAGCTAGTTATGGTAATTCCATCTAGGAATTACAATTATGCTTGAAAGAGGATTTGGATTTGTAGTGTGTAGGTGTGTGTGGTGTGATGGATTTCCCATTGAGGATTGTGTGAGGATTTGTAGTTGTGGCAGTATTTGTAAGTGTGTAATGAATATTTTATGTAATTGATGTATTATCTATTGGTAGTATTATTCATGTTATGAGTTGTGTGTTGTAAGGATTTATTATTAGTAGTTGTCTAATTTATGTATCCTTGTATATATCATTGTAATCATCTCTAGATTTGAGTTAATATTTTAAATTGGACTTAGTGTTGAATCAATATTGTCTAGCTCTTTTATGTATGTATTCCAATAGATATTAGAATAAAAATATTATTTGTGGTAATCTGGAATGTTTTTTGTTGATCATAAGTATAGAAATATGATTTTATAGTGTCATAGGTTCTTTTATAAATGGATTTTATTATAGAAATCAGTTTGTTATCACATATCCCATTTGGGGATATTTCAGTGTTTTCAGAGCTTGAGTTTATTTTCAGATTTGAGTCTAAGTATGTTTTAGCAAATATCCCATTCAAGGATATTTCAAAAATCATTCACATATACACTTTATCAAGGAAAAAAATATAGATACATAGGAAATGTTACAAAAAGAACAAGAACATAAGTTTCAAAGTCAAAATCATGCTAAGCCAACAAGCATTCTCAAAAAAGGCTTTCTAGCAAAAGAGCCTCCACAACACCATATGTCTACAATAATCACAGTTTCAAAGTTTAAAATCACAATAAATATTCCAAAGCACAATTTAGAAAGGTCAACTCCATAGTATGAAGTAATTACCTCTAGCATTATAGGTTATTATGTTTATTATTATTTTGACTATGAACAATACCGAGATTCCTACTACAACACCATTCAACTACAACATAACAATCACACTACTTGAGAGATTACCATTCCTATTTTTGACACATCCCATAGTGATAGTGAGTCTCTCATGAGACTAATCAGTTATTATTATTCCTCCCTTATTGTATATATTTTCCTTATTTCTTGCTCCTTGTATATAATTTCATTTTCATGTTGCTTATACATAGTTTATATCCATAAAATACAAAAACAATACAATATTTCAAAAAAATTAAAACATTAAAACATTTAATTAGAAAACACAAATTTATAGATTGTATGCATTGTTATTTTTACATTTCTTATATTTGCTTGACACTACATTTGATAGCTATCCTAGTATAGTTAATTTATCATACATACATGATTCACTTGTTTTTATTGAGTGCTTGGTCCACTACACCAATCCATATTTGTTATTATCTACCCATTATGGGTATATACACTAATACATAGGTTTTTTATTTAACACATTCACCTATTTAGGGGCACCCTATACACAATTTCAATTACCATGTTCTATCTTTATATACTCTACATCATAGCTTTACCATTGTTATATCTTGATATTGATCACATTGCACATACTCATATTTTTTTCTAGCTATTACTACTTTAGACTCAACATATGTAAATCCTATCTCTTACACAGATTTGTATTACATGTTCATGCATACTTTCATTTATATATTTCCTAGTTTAGATTTGATTATATCTCTATGCTTCTTCTATTTGAGTTCATTTAAATATTCCATTTCTCTATGTCTCTATGCCACTTATTTTCACAGTATATATGCTTTAAAAATGTGCCCATGTCCTTGTATATGCCTTTTTAATTATTTATACCAAAATTTGAACATTTAATTTCATGTGGCTCTAAGCCAACTTGTTTGTTGCTGGTGTATGTGGACATTTGAACATGTCCTTATATGCCTTATTTTCTTACATTTAGTGACGTGTACCCATATCCCTTGTATTATGGATCCTTGGGATACTTTGCATGCCTCATGTGTGTTGTATGTACACTTTATATTATGTGGCATGACCATGAAACTTGTCTCTTGATTATTACACACTTCAATTTTAGATGCCATGAGGAACTTCATGCATCTCCCCTCCCTACTTGGGTGCCATGATGGACATCATACTGCATCCCCCTAGGTAGCTACTCAATTTTTACTCAAATTTATTGTTACATACATTTTTATATCTATCTTGACACCCTTGTGAATGTTATACATGACATAAATTGCACATTACAAAGCTATGCTCAGATTATCTTACATTTTGATGTTATGTATGAAAATTATATTAGATTATTACATATATATCATATATGCTCTGACTAACACACATTTTTTAGATCTTTTTCTTTTGAGGATAGTTCTTGCACAAGTTCAATAACTACCCTAAAAAAAGGGGGAATTCACATGGGTTCATCATAGAAATCAGCTCTTATAATATATTCATAGTAAATTTTCAGCATAAAGGCGCAAATTATATAAATTAGATTTAGGTAAACACAGTGATAAAATACTGATATAAAGATCAACATAGTTATACAAAAATCAGACTAGAAGGACACTAGCACCCAAATTGTGACACTAGTGCCACATGGCACTACTATCCAAAATATGGCACTAATGTCTAGTAGTCTTAGTTTTATAAAAACCTAGTTTAGCCAAAAAATTATAGTAGGTACAATATAAGTTTCCACATGTTCAGTTATAGATTTACCAATTTTCTTCAAATTCATACTAATTTAGCTTAGATTCATACCAATTTTATAAAATTGGGGGAATCATGCACAGAATGACCATTCTCATAATTATTTTAGATACTTAGATGTAGATTATTAAAACTTAGTCCAAAATCCATATGCTCAGATATCATATTTAGGGGTATGTGCATAGCACATTATTTTTGTATGCTCACTTACACACCAATTGATCAAATGGAATGATAAATTCCATGTCATTCTTTATGTTGTATACATCTAAAATCATATTCTAGGTTACACACTAGTTTCATTCCTTACTACATCTATAGTGGTTGGCATTCCTGAGTGGTTTGAAGCTTCCTAATATACCGAAGTGGCCACAGATCTGACATACCAAGTTAGACATTTCCAATTAAATCATGAAAATTCAATTCTAGATGCATATACCACAAATGAATGGGAAAGTATGGAGTCATAGCCTACTTGATTTATTTATACACCTACATGAGAGGGTTGGAAATACCATCAATCTAATCTAAGTTATTCAGAGGTCATGATCCACCAAGAAGGGGTAGGTAATGATGAATTCAAAATTGGATTGAGTTACTAAGCCACCCACACATGAGGATTAAGCAAGCCATCAGCTTAATCCAATTTACTCACTGATTGATCATTATATACATGTAAATACATAGGTTGTCACCAGGTTTATACATTGGTTCACATACCTAGTGAGGTGTATACATTCATTTTTCTCTCTTATCTCTTTACTTAATTTTACTCAGTCTTACTTATTTACTTAGTTTAGTATTTACTTTTGATATCTCTTAAGTAAGGATTGATTTATGTGTGTTTCACTTGTAATACATGCATTGGATCATGATTCACATACTTAGACCCATCTTCACAAGCTTCACCTCTTAGGTAAGTCTGAGTACACTTATTTTTCCTTTATCATAGTCATTTCATTTTGATGCATTTATAAAATAAAAGGAGCAATTATAATCACCTAAAAGTTGTATTTGAGTGATAAGAGTATTACTTAAGACTAATTATCTTATAGTTTATCATCACACTTATCCATCCTTTGTACAAGCCTAAAGTATCCCTAGTCGTACCTAAAATAGTATGAGACCCTAATTCTTGCATTCTAGCCCTTTGTGCCTAGTGTTCTTCTACTTGGAAACTAGCCATAATAAGGATAGTAGCACCACATGGTGCTAATGTCCTTTCCCTCTCTTTTTCACAGATAGATATCTTTTCAAATCTAAAACCTCTTAGGGTTGACCTAGACCTCTTTTAGTACCCACATAAGCATTAAAATCATATATATACATGAATTTTAGCCCTTTAACAACTAAATAAAAATAAAATGAAAAATACACATTCAAACTCAAAACAAGTTGTGTGCAATTAAGGTTATCAATCCCTATTCTTCCCTACTTCAGCATACTACCATTTATAATAGTCCTAAGCTCAAATTACCCATATTTCTAGTCTCAAGCACATTAAAATCACTCAAATTAACTATCATACTAACTCACTTAAACTTTCATTAACACTTAGGTGGGGAGAACTACATTGGGATTGATCCCTCTTCATAGTATTGGTATGTAGGAAACTCTAATAACAATGGGATGTTGAGAATTTCTAGCATATCCCACGAACAAACTTTACAACTTGTATCAATTGGATGTCCTATAAACATGGGGAATTAGGTTTTTTCATACATTTAGTCAAAACAAGAAATATACAAGTTTTAAAACTTATGCACATAGGAATGGACCTCATAGATCTAGACATAGGTGCAATTAGAAGCTTAGGCCAGTCCCGCATATAGGACACTACCACCACATATCCAATAATAGAACTACTATACAATTAGGAAACTACTAGATAGGAGTGGTTATTACATTGGTATCCTATTTACAACACTTAGACCATCCTATGCCTTAGTTTTTATCCTCTAGATCATCTATCTATATCACTTTCTAGCTAAGTTCTTACTTGCATTATTTATTACTATTTTGAGAAAATTCAAAGTTAGTAAATTTAATAACAAATCAATGGTATAATTCATTGCATATTATTACCTTGATTCAATCCACTCACTCTTTAACAAAAATAGTATTTATACTTTTTAAGTCTTAAAAGGTTAAAACACTTGTCTTTGAAGCTCTTCAATAGATGTCATGCCCTTGTTTTCCTAAAATATAGGCATGACACAAAATAAAATAAAATAAAACACCTACAAACATGAATAAAAATTTAAACCCATTTAGTCATGCATAAGGAAATAAGAATATTCTTGTACTATTAATTATTTAATAGATGTAACCAATAATTTGGAAGCCCGTAGTCCTAATTCATTTGGTTAGCACTCATAATTATTTCATGATCTTACACCAAAAGGGGACTATAATAATTACATGGAAATGAATGTCAAAATATTTCTTGGTTGTTACTAATATAATCAATTGACATCATCAAGTTCTACATGTTCACCTTGGGTCTAATCAAACCTAAACTACTAGGGAATGTGGACACACCATGCAACATGGTTACAAGACTCTAAGTCCTTTGCTAATTTCCCATTTATATAGCTTTGAGCATCAAGCTCCATAGTTATTCAAATCATGGAAGCATTGGGGTGTTAACCTTAATGTCTTAAACCATCAAAGCCTTCATGATTCCATGTATTAACACTTAAAATCTTTCCATTGACATGCTTGCCTAGAGCCTTCGTTAATTTTACTAACATCTCTGAGTTCACAAGTTGTTAGGATGATGCCACATGGTAACATCCTGCTAGCCTACTATACTAAATTAATTATTCCTTATACAGTCTACTTTAAGATCATGTGTCACTAGGATGATGTCACTTGGAAATATCCTGCTCGATTTTTAGTTTAGCATTGATCGTACCTCAGACCAATATAATGTCACCTTGGGTCCTAGGATGATGGCATGTGGTTTCTTCCAAACCATTTGTCAAGAGTCTTAAAATTGACTAAGGTAAAATAAAACAAAAATGTCAAATCAAATATTTGTCTAAGGCAAAATTCAAATAAGCCTAAGTTAAAATCTTAAGGAAAGCTCAAGAATGAGACTCAGGTGAAAGCTAATATCTTTCATGAAACTTGATTTCATAAAAATTGCTTTTATAGACCCTAAGATAGAAAAAGGCTATTACAATAATTGTTTTGAAGATTTTTCTCGAAGACCAAAGCATTCAATTCTTGTATTTATAACATTTTTTCTGATAAGGTCACAAAAATTTTATCGAAGATCAAGGGAATTGAATAGTTTTTTAAGTATTTAAAACTATTATTTTTACACAAAATTTTTGACTATTACACTTGCACAAAACTTCTAACAACTAATTTTTTTAAAAGAGCAAAGGCCAAATTATTTTAAAAATATGCTAAGTCTTCCTCTAAGAATTAGCCCTTTTTTCCAAACTCAGAAGCATGAAGCTTCAAACAATTGAGTAAGATGAGAGGTTGAATCCAAATTAGCTAAGGAAAAAATCCACATAAATTTCCAACTAAAAATCCTATAAGGCAAGGTGCTACATAAGGGAACTTGATGATAATTTAAGACAAGTGCTACATAAACAAAGTTACACAAATAACTTTTCAGGTAGATATGGAAAATACTACACAAGGTAACTTGTCCGAATAAATATGTAAAATATCAAAAAAAAATTACCAAATAAATTATTCATCTAACAAAAAAATATGTCAAGAGAAGCCTAAGAAAAATTCAGATAATGTAAAGCACTACATATGGTAGTTCGACCAAAGGCTAAAGGCTAAATAAATTAACTAAATGCTTGCATTAATTACTACTAATTGTAGGATCTAAATAGGCTCTTTACTTATCTAAATGAGCACCACCAGGTTGATTCAAAATGTTGTAAAAAGAAACATGTCAAATGGTTATGTCCAAGAAAAAGGCAAAATTAGGTGTAGTCAAAATCATAAATCAACTAAGGTTCAAGTTAGAATAAAACTCAAAGATGACTTAGAGAGTTAGAACTCAACTAAACCAATAGAAATTCCTACATAGGTTACTCCCAAATACTAAATGTAAAAATAGTCTTTATTCCTCAAAATATATTTTGCTAAGCTAAATCTACATTGTAAAAATAATAGGATTGCTACTAAACCAATATTCTCATTGTTTTAGTCAATAACCAAAAATTCAAGCATGTTTTACTTCAATTTAGGTTAATTGATATTGAAGGGTAATTCATAAACCAAAGGTTGACTAACAAATTCAAACTATTCCTTTGATCAATTAATATCCCTCAGTCCCATCCATTTCATTAAAGTATAAGGAACAAACAAGAGATTTACTAATAAGTAAAACCTCAACAACAAGGGGTTGGTCTACACGACCTTCTTAAATCATTAAGCCTTAGAAAGGGTTACCTCAATTGAAACTAAAGGCTTAATGCCTTGATGGAATTATAATAATTGAACTAAGATTCTATTATGATTCTTCTTTAATTATTAAATGGTCTCATTATAAGGAAGGTTTATTGTAGGTAGTTTACTCAACTACTAAGACCAAAGGGATTTCTCACAAGGCATCCTTTTTGTCCCAAATAACATCACCATAAATATTTAAATAGTCTAGATATATTGTTATTCCTAGTAACAAAATACTAGCTACTTATTTGATTTCCACTCATTATTATATAATTTTAACTCCATTAAACTCCTCACATTAAGATATAAAGAGATTCATGATGCTTGAACTTTTCATGACAAATATTTAAGTAGGAGAATCAAAATTTTCATTTCATTTGAAAGTGCCTCAGAGGCTAAAGACTTTGATACATATAGGATTCTTCCCAATATCTTATAAATCAATAATTCATAAATATATACATCTCATTTTAACATTAGGGTTTTGTTAAAAATAAAAAAGATACCTTAATCCATAGCTCTAATAATATCCAAGTTGTATTTTTTACAAGAATAGTACAAGCAGGGTGGCTATTAAAGTATTAATGCAACATCATATTTCATTCATTTATTCACATAATCATGAAGCACATCTCTTGGGTTGATTAAATAAAGAAGATCCAATCAATATTCAATGATGGTCTACATCTAATCCTAATCATCTACTAGTCATAATAAGAAAGGCTCACTACCCAACTTTTTGTCATCATCAATGTACTGCTCTAGACACCCTAGAGCTTTAAACTCCCAAATATGAGCATGTTTGTATCACTTGTTAAAGGTAATGATAGATATATAATCAAGGTTATCTTAACTTAAATGAATGACCATGAAACACCTAAATTCTTATTCTTGATTCTTACCCAAAGAGACTCCAAGTCATAAATATCATTTAAGCAAGCATTAAATGATCATCCAATATAAATTAAGCATATAAAATATTAAAATATCATGAAATATTTCAAAACATAAAAAGGCCCACCAATTTATTGGAGTGGAAAGAGTATAACTCACTCTATTTATTCCATCTAATAGTCATGGGAGGGCTAAGCAATTTTAATATCATGTTTCATCATGAGAGGGATTAACAACTTCCATTGTGACATTCATAGGGGGTCAATCATTCTTCCTCCATGCCTAGCATAGGATTTCTTGACATTATTCCACCATGAAGATGTTGCTCATAGGCAACCACTAAATTATGTCACAAAAGTATCAAAACACTTTGAGTGAGAAACTAAAACATTCAAATCAAGCAAGGAAGAACACAACCTCTCCAAGGCCCTCAACTAGGAAACAACTACATGGTAGTCAATACACAACCATGGCAAGATAATAAGATAGGTTTAATTAAATAAGTGGTCTTATTCTCCTATAAGTAAGATAGCAAAAAAAGAACTAGAATTATATATATTCCCAATAAATAGCTAAAAACATACATTAAAATAAGGTGTCTATTCAACTTTAAGACCACCCTAGGCACTATCTTCTAGGTGTCTAGACTTTGCTCTCCTAACCAATTGTTCATATTTGTTGCTTATCCTTCTCTTATGCTAAGTTTAAATTCTTTTTTAATTTGTGAAATTTCCCATTTAAGGGAGTTAGACTCCTATATATATTCATTATATAATTAGCCAACCACTAGGTACTTGCCAACCCATGCCTCATTAAGGGATGTTCTTTTACATGTTTAATTAAGGTGCATGGTGGATTCACATGATTCTATGGTTTCTTCCAAGCCTTTCCTACCTCCTTTATCAGTTTATTTAAGTCTAAGGCAATCATTGGAAGATATGTTAGTCGGTTACTAGACAAAACAAAAATTGGATATAATATCTAAAGGCCAGGTGACAAGAAGTTTAACCCACCAAGATTAAAGGTTGGTTGCCTAATCAAACACTACAAAAACAAAGTTGGTAGAATAGGCAACTGATTACTTAACATACATTTAATAAGGGTTAATATAAAACTATTTAATGATAAAACCATGCTTGACATAGTTTATTTCCTTCATAGGCCCTTTTCTTATTTTTGTACACTTATTTCACCCATGAAATATATTATTCTAATAGTCGAGGCTTGTAATCATAATCATGCTAGATCATTTACTTAAACCAACATAATGTCTTTCATATTAACTCATAAGGTCATGAATTGGGGTCAATATATCACCCAATAAAAGCATAATTTTATTTATAACATAAGGCAATAATTCAATCATTGTTTAGCCAAATATTACCATTTGCATGATCCACTCACCTTGCAATCATCACCACCAAGGGAGTATCACCATTGATTTATCATAGTCACCTTATCCATACATGAATCATGTCTCAATAGGTTTGAATATAATTATTTAACAAATTCAAATAATAGTATCAATGGTCCCGTATACATCATATACCCATTGGTGAGTTCCTTGTCATCCCACTAGCAGAAGTCTTAGTCTTATTTGATTATCATATGTTAGTTATAAATTTATGTCACTTGTTATCCATTAGGTGAATTATATTATACCCCCTTAGAGAGGCATCACCCTCGATGTAGGACTATTTTTCTCATCCAACAAGTTTTTTATAACTACTTGACTATTGTAATATCATTCCAAATTACGTATGTGCCATCCTAAGTAGGCACACAATATGAGTTATATATTTCATCCCTTAAGAACATCCTTAGATGTAGAGATAAAATACTACATGGAACCAAACATATTATTCTTTTTATATTTCTAACTACTCTTTGAGTTTATTAAAAGTTCATTCTACTTGGATCATCAATATTTTTTATACAAATTCTCTTAATAGATTTAGAACGGTGTGATATAATCACTTCAAACTTGACACATAAGTCATGAATTACATTTTTAAGATGAAAGCATTTGTTCCACTTGATTAAGGCTTCTTCTTCATATAATTTTCCTAGAACTGGTCATGGGAGAGTTGAATAACATACCATCATGCCCAACATAGGAGGACTTTGACATAATATCATTATGATGATGTTTCTCATAGACCATCATCACTTAGTTTCACAACAACATACATTAACACACATAAGAATAGAAGCACTTCATGCAAATGAGGGGGAATAACTTATCCTTTTTCCATAAATTTTTTACAATACTGTTATAAGCATTTCAACATAATAAGAATTTCCTGTGACAAACTCATAAGGACAATTCAATTCTTGATCTATAATTTTGCACTTCCTTTTAACAAAAATTATCTCTAATTTAGAGGTAAAAGTGGTCCAATTTTAGATCCAAGCCTTGCTTTATTCAAGGTTATATTGCCACACTATATTTTACTAATTATATTAGATTTTCATTGAATTATAATTAATTTATAAAAGAGGTAATTCATTTTGATGTAAATCGTACTAAAAAACACATGTCGCAATTAATTAAGACTCACAATTTATTTGCTATAATCATGAGAGTTAAAGTGCTCCTTAAATATGAAATTTATTCTTAGAGAAGGATTACAGTTGTTAATCATAATAAAATTTTCCTAATAAAATTAGGTATCCATCCATGGTCATACCGTTCTAAGTGAAGTTTAACCATACTAAGTTCACATTTGAATCATATGGAGCAACATTGAGTTACCATTTCTAGTTCTATCTAAAACACAAATGTCCTTTGAAATAAGCAAATTATGGGGGAAATGCCTCCAATCACATCAATTAAATTGAAAAAGAACACAACCATGGGACTATATCCCTTTTAAATACACCATGCCTTCCATGAATGGAAAATAATCAACCTATTATCATCCCATTTAATACATTTGGGCTCTTAGGATCTTGGTCTACCAGCCAAGATATCATGTGTAACTCAATATCTATGAGGATCTTATGGAATTGTTCCACTAGCCAATATAATTATGTGTAGATTAGTATATATGTGGCCCTCAAGACATCAATCCACCAACCATGAAATAATGTGATAATAAATATGTATGTGGCCCTCAGGACATTATTCCACTAGCCAATATCTAGGCATAGAATAAAGAGACAAAAATAGTCAATATGTTAGGGGGCCTTAGGACATTGGTGCACCAACCATTCTAATGTGTAGATTAAAATAGATAGTCAATATGCCAATATACCTAAGTATGTCAAGGAACAAAGAGTAAGATATAGTCGATGTGTAGATAGCCCCAAGAATGTCAAGGCAAATAATATAAGAGATAGTTGATGCATAGATAGCCCTAGGCATGTCAAATAATAGAATGTAAGAGATACTCAATGTACAGACAACCCTAGGCATGTCAAGGCACAAAGTGTAAGAGATAGTCAATAAGATATTTTATAAGCTACTTATTTCCCCTACACTCTCCCTAAGTGACATATATGCGCATACTAACACATGAACTAGCATGATTAATCATCATAATAACTTGAAAAAACATAAACTGATCATGTAAGTGAAAAATCAATAAAATGAGACCAAGTAACCTTAATAATGAAATAAAATCCAACAAAAAATCATCAACAAATTTCATGATCAACATTTATATTTAAACATTTGAAGTTAAGAATAAAATAATGTTAGTTTCCAATTAATATAAACAAATCTCAAACAACTTAAAATAAGTTCAATAAGCACATCTATAAAAAATTAGATCACAATATGATCACTATGTGGCTCTGTGAACCACTCAAGGGGAGACAAAATAAAGTAAGAGGGCATCAGTGATCCACTAACTATCTAGATAATCAAACAACATCATGACATAGGGGATATGTTCCACCAGCCATTACTAACAAAATTTATTATGTAGACAATTTCCACTTTTTCATGTCAAATTGATTGTTGTTTGATTATGAGTAATAACATGTAGGAGAGCACTACACCACTACCACTACAAAAAATGATACGATAAATTTTAGGAATAACATGTAGGTGGGTACTATACCATTACCACTACACAAAATGATACAATTGAGTAGTTGATACTCTATGCCTCTTTAGAAGACATACTTACAATTAGTCTATATTCAAAACATACTAAGGTGTGATTTTTCATTGAAATTAGGCCTTACTTTAACATGAGAATTTAGATATAATTTTGCTTGTAATTAGTTCCCATATGTATGTGTAGACATAATGTTTGTGGCAAGAGAGATGCAAGGCTATCATTTTAAGAGAAGGGCACCTACATAGTTGCCACTTCTTATTCATGTTGACTCATAGTGATATACAAGTTCCCAAGGTAGTTATCATTTCTAGCTATCAAAATTAACAAGTTCTCATTATGAGATGATTTAGTAATACTAGATGTATTCATTCAAAGTTTTTACCACATATCATCTTAGTAATAAAGATTATCTACTCTTTTAGGCTTTCATTCAGCCAAACAACATTATCATAGATACAAATTAATCTATTGATTAATTTATCATATTATCAAGAATGTGCAAGGTTACCTCAATACATTTCAAATGCTTTGCAACCAAGAAGGTACACTTGTAACCATTTTATATGCACTCATACTCAACATTAACCATTATTTTATGCTCATTTATGCACAACAAATAAATAATCATCCCAAAGTTATTCAATTGAAGCATGCTCTTTTTATGAAAAAATAATTATGTAGAGATATGCATGCTCTAATTATTTCCTAGGAAACTCATCTTACCTTTTAATTAAAAATGTAAGAAAGTCACTCAACTAGTTAGTATAAGAAAAACTAGATTTATACATAGAGTAAGCCATAATCTCAATACCATAATTTTACCATATCATGGTTCATCGAATGGTCCTAATGCTATAAATGGCAAGAGGCACTTTCTTTAACATTCTCATTATTTAAACATACAAAATCAAGGTATCCATGGAATTTAATAGTTTAAAATAAGAAGTCATTAAATATTATTAATAATTATAAGTTAAATTAACAACATTCAAGCATTAGTTTAATCATTACAAGCCAACTTCCTTTAGATTTACAGTCCATCATTATCATGGTAGCCCCATAATATAATTTTATCTATTAAGTTAAGCACTATAATAGGTAATCATCATGCATATTCACATATGTAAATATATTTATATCTATCACCATGTTCTTCTTAACAAGAAGACCATTGTCTTTTCAAAGATAATAGTTTATCACAAGCATTTCATGCTTTATCATAATAGAATAATCAAAATAAGTGTTCTAGGGGTTATAAAAAAAATTGGTCATCACAACCAGTCCATATCAAGACTTTAATATCCCTTGATCAAGTTTTTTTAGGATAGTCTCATGCATAATGATCAATATCTCCACAACTAAAACATACACCCTAAGAATATTGATTTCCTGATCATTCCTTTGAGGTCTTGCCTAGTCCTACATTCAGAGCTTTCATAGGTCAAGCTCTTGTCTAAGTATGTTGCCTCTTATGATACTACTAAAGGCATATCTTAATCTTCTCTTGATGATGATATGTTGAAGACTACCCAACCTAATTGTTCCCATGATAGGGTGATGAGGCTCATTTTATAGCATAGAACTTGGGGAAAGATTTCATCTAGCATAACCATCACTCGCTACCGAGTCTCAAGAATTTGAACATGAATCTCAACTAGCTACATTATTTATGGATCTTAGTGACCACCATTCACTTTACCTTCTACTTCTTCCTTTTATGACATCTTTTCTACATAATTTAGATTTTAATAAATCAAGAAAGTAACAAGCACCATAATAGATTTAAACAAATCATGATTAACTAGTGTTAGAATGGTGATAAACTCATATAAAACATCCCCAAAGCTCCCAGAGTGTAACTCAAGCTCTGATACCAAAATGGCATGCCCATTTTTCCTAAAAGATAAGCATGACACAACATAAAACCAAAAAAACACCTACAAACATGTATATAAAATCAAACCCATTTAATTACACACAAAGAAATATGAATCTTGAAATTAAAATTAAGGCATTAATAGATGCAAGCTAATAATTTAGAAGCCCACAATCCTGATTCATTTTTCTAGCTCTTAGAATTTATTCATGAGATTGTGCCAAAAGGGGATTGTGGTAATGATGTGGAGACTACCATGAAAATATTTCTCAACTACTACTAACATCATCAGGTTATACATTTCCTCCTTAGGTCTAATCAATCCTAAACTACTGAGGAATGTATATGTGCCATGGGTCATGGTTATGAGATCACAAGTCTTTCACTAATCACCCACCCTTCTATCTTCAAGCATTGAGCTTCTTGGTTATGTAGAGCACACAATCATTAGGGTATTAACCATAAGGTATCAAACCCTTAGATCCTTCAATATTTTAGGTGTCATCAGTTGGTAGCTTTTTATTGGCCTACTTTCCTAGAGCCTTTTCTAATTCTACTAACATCTCTGAGTTTATGGGTTGTTGGGATGATGCTATAAGGAAAAATCCTGCTAGCCCACTAAACTAAAGGCATTTCCACCTATATGGTTTACTTTGAGATCACAAGTCACTAGGATGATGCCACTTAGAAACATCCCACTCACCTATTAGCCTAACACTAATTTTACCTTAGAGTAAGCTAATATCACTCCCAAGTCATGGTATAGTAACACATGGCTTCCTCTGAAACTCATCAAGAGTTTTGAAATTAACTAAGGTAAATTCAAACAAAAATTTCAAAACAAATATTTAGCTAAGGCAAAATTTGAATAAACCTAAGTCAAAATCTTAAGGAAAACTTGAGAGCGAGACTCATGTGCAAGATAACATCTTTCACAAAACTTGATTTCATAAAAATTTATTTTGCAGACCCTATGAAGATAAAAGGCTTTTGAAATAATTATTTTGAAGGTTTTTTTTTAAGACCCAAACCTTTGGATCTCATGTTCACAACATTTGTTCTAACAAAGTCGTAACACTTTTGATGAAGATCAAGGGACTTGAATGATTTTTGAAGTCTTTAAAACTTATTTTCATGCAAAATTTCTAACTATTCCACTTGCACAAAACTTGTGACAACTAATTTGCTAAAAATCATGAAGGCAAACTTCTTTCAAAAATACACTAAGTCTTCCTCTAATACTTAGCCTTCTTTTTTTAACTTAGAATCATGAATCTTTAAACAATTGAGAAGGTCGAGAGGTCGAAGCCAAATCAACTAAGGCAAAAGGTCACAAAACTTTCCAACTAAAAAACCTATAATAAAAGGCACTGCATAAGGTAAATTTCCCAAATGGATATAGAAAATCTTGAAATAAAAGGCTAAAGAAATTATTCAACTAAGGAAAAAAGTTGTGAAGAGAATCCCAATCAAAATTTAACTAAGGAAAAACACTGCATAAAGTAGCTTAACTAGAGGCTAAAGGCTATCAATTAAATGCCTACTTTAATTTTTACCAACTATAAGGTCTAAATGAGGTCTTTACTTCTCTAAAAGATTCCCGTAGGGCTGAGTTAAATTGTTGTATAAGGAAACATGCCAAATGGTTAAGGCTGAGACAAAGGCAAAACTAGGTGAATTCAAAATCATAAATTGACTAAGGCTTGAGTTATAATAAAACTCATAGATAACTCAAAGATTTAGGACCTAGCTAAGGCAATATAAATGTTTGTGTAGGTTACTACCAATTGCTTGATATAGATAGAGCCTTTCTTCCTTACAATATATTCTACTAAGATAAATTTGCATCATAAAAATAATAGGCTTGACCCTAAACCAATATTCTAGTTACTTTATCCAATAACCAAAAAATCAATCATGCTTTACATTAAGCAAGGATATTTAAGATTAAAGGGTACTGCACAGACTAATGGATGACTAATTAATCCAAACTATTCCTTAGATTGGTAAATGGCCCTTAGGACCATCCATTTCATTAAATAAGAAGTAATAAAAAAGAGATTTACTAACAAGTAAAACTTCAACAACAACAGGTTAGTTTGTAGGACCTTCTTAAATCATTAATCCTTAGAAAGGGTGACCTCAGTTGAAACTAATGGCTTCATACCTTGATATAATTATAATATTTGAGTTAAGTTTCTATTATAATTATTTTATAATTATTAGATACTCTCCTTATAGGGAAGGTTTATAGTAGGTAGTTTACTCAAATGCTAAGACCAAAGGAACTTTTTATAAGGCATCCTTTTTACCCCAAATAACATCATAAATATTTAAACAATCTAGATACATTTTTATTAAAAATAACAAACTCCAAGCTACTTATTTGAGTTTCACTCAATTTTAGATAAGTTTAATTCCATTAAACTCCTCACATTCAGATATAAAGATATGTATAATGCTTAAAAGTCTAGCCACTCATGACAAAGATTTAAGCAAGAGAATCAAATTATTCATTTCATTTGAAAATGCCTCAAAGTCTATAGACTTTGATACATACATGACTCTTCCCAAGATCCTATAAATCAAGAATTCATAAAAATATACATCTTAGTTTAACCTTGGGGTTTTGATAAATAGAAAATAGATATCTTAATCCATAGTTACAATATTATCCAAGATCCATCTTTTACAACAATATTACAAGCATCCTAAATACTAAAGTATTAGTGAAACATTATATATCATCTATTTATTCACATAATCATGAGGCACATATTTAGGCTTGATTAAATAAATAAAATCAACCAGTCTTCAATGGTATTCCATGTCCACTTGTAAGCATTTGGTGAACATAAGAAGGAAGGCTCACCGCCTAACTTTTTGTCATCATCAAGATGCTTCTCTAGACACACTCAAGCTTAAGCCTCCCACCATCGAGCATGTTTATATCACTTGGTAAAGGTAAGGGTAGATATCTAAGCAATAGTATATTAACACAAGGGAATGACCATGTAACACCAATAATATTATTCACAGTTCTTACCCAAAGAGACTTCTAGTCCCAAATATAATTCAAGCAAGCATTCAATGATCATCCAATTAAAAATAAGCATTGAAATTATAAAACTAGTAGGCAAGATTTCATAGCATAACAAGGCCCGTTGATTGATTAGAGTGGAAAGAGGATAATTCACTCTATTACTTCCATCTAATATTCATGGGAGGGTTAATTATTTTACTATCATGTTTCATCACAAGAGGCATTAACAAATTCCACTATGACATTCACAAGGGGGGTGGAGCATTTTTCCACCATGCCTAGCATAGGAGGGCTTGGCATTCTTCTACTATGAAGATGTTTCTCATAGACAACCATTGAATTATGTCACAACAACATTAAAAAAATTCAAGTAAGAAGTTGAAACATTCAAATCAACCAAGGAGGAACACAACCTCTCCAAGGCCCTCAACTAGGAAAGAACTACATGGCGACCAATGCACAACCATGGCAAGATAATAAGATAGGATGAATAAACCAAGTAGCCTTATTATTATTTAAGTAAGATAAAAAAAAATGACTATAATTATTTATATTCTCACAAAATAACTAAAAACATAGGTTATAATAAACCCCACCTATCAACTTTAAGATTGTCTGGGCACTATCCTCTAATTATATAAACTAGGCTCTCGTAACCTACTATTCTTATATATTTTTTCCCCTTCTCTTATGCTAAGTCTAACTTATTTTCTGAATTGGTAAAATTCACCAAAAGAGTTATAATCTTACATATAGTCATTCTAGAATTATCCAACCACAAGATAATTGCCAACCCATCCCTCATTAAGGGACATTCTTTTCCATGTTTCATTAAGGTGGATGGTGGCTTTACAAGATTTTATGGTTACTTCCAAGATTTTCATACCTCTTTTCCCACTTGATTCAAGTCTAAGGAAATAAATTTAAGATATGTCAATCAGCCACTAGATAAAATAGATAGTGTCTATAAGATTTAAAGGCCAAAAAACAAGTTTCACCAACCAGGCTTAAAGGGTAGTTGCCTAATCAAATGATACGTCAACAAAAATGATGGTCTAGGAAACCAATTAATTAACACATGTCTAATAAAAGGTTAAGTTAAAATTATTTAGTGATAAAACCATCCTTGGAGAAGTATCTTTCCTTCATAGGCCCGTTTCTTATTCCTTCACACTTATTAAACACATGAAATATGTTATCTTAATAGCCGAGTCTTTTAATCACAAGCATTCTAGATCATTTACTTAAACCAACATAATAATATTTCCTATTAAATAATAAGGTTATAAAGTGATATCAATATAGCACCTAATAAAAACATAATTTTAATGGAAACATAAGGAAATAATTCAAGTATTATTTAGCCAACTCTTATCATTTTCATGATCTACTCACCTTATAATCAGTACCACCAATGGATTATCACCATTGATTTAGCATAGTCACCTTGTCCATACCCAAATCATATCTCAATGGGTTTTAATAGCATTATTATCTAGAGTCAAATAATAATATCAATGGTCCCATATACATCATGTACCCATTGGTGAGTTTCTTGTCATCCCACTAGCAGAAGTCTTTATCTTATTTAATTGTCATATGTCAATTAGCAATTCAAGACACTTTTTGTCCATGAGGTGCATTATAGTAGAATCATCATGGACATGATATCATCACTAAAAATGTTGGTGTTATTTAAAGGTGTTATCATACTATTCATGTGATGCCATAAAAAATTGTAGTATGCTGGGAATTTAGAGATAATCACTACCATAAAGATTATCCTAAGCTAAAATATAGATAATCAACTAATCACAAAGTGTATACAGTTGTGGATAATAAAAACACTAATTTCTAAGAAAATTCTATTGAAAATAAAGATAAAATAAATATTTTTCTATTTCAATTTTGTTTGATTTGGGAACAACTGATAGTTTTATGAATCCTAAGTTAGTATCATGTTATAAGTTGAATCCAATGAATTTGAAGGATAGTTGGGACGTTGAGTTTGGCTTAGGTAAAAGAGTACTAATTACTGAGTGTCTTGAGGGAGTAAACCTAGATTTAGGTGTTTTTCAAACCCAAGTTAATTTATTTATAGTTCCTCTTAGATCTTTTGATATTATTTTAGACATGGATTGGTTTCAGTATAATAAAGCCTATTTGGATTGCTATAGTAGAGTGGTTTATTACTGTAACAATTTGAGAAAACCTATAGAAATTCAAGATCTAATGAAATCAAAAGTAGATAAGATAATATCAACTTTATAGTTAAATAAAATAATACAAGTTGTAATTTAAATGCTATTTTGATGGAAGAAACTACACTTAAAATGGCAATGGCATATAAGGAATATCCATTTTTACAAGATTTTTTTGATGTTTTTCTAGATAAATTACCTAGTTTGCCTCCTAAAAGTGAATTTGATTTTTCTATTGATGTAACTCTAGGGGTATCCCCTAAATCTAAATAACCTTATCATATGAATGTAGAATATTTATAGGAGCTAAAATCTCAACTACAATAATTATTGGAAAATGATAGTATTAGGCCAAGCATGTCACCTTGGGGTGCACTAGTGGTCTTTGTAAAAAATAAGGATAGAACTGTTGAGGTCAACATACCCCCATTTTTTGAAAATTGGGACCCTGGAGATAATTTGAACCTTAGCACTAAAAACATGGCATGTTTTCAGCATTATTAGAATTTAAAGATCATCCAATTTGATAAAGTTAGCCTACTAGTTTATGGTTTTGCTTTAAATTTACCTAATGTTGCTAACAATTTCCCTTCATGTGATAAGTTTTAGGTTTCATGGAGCCCTTATGAATGGATCATGCTTGGATCATCATAGTTTATCTTCATTCAGGCTTTTAATAGCCTTTGGTCTATGAAAATTCAAGCCTGGGTTCATATCTTAAAGACTCACTTTTATAAAACCCTAGCTTAAGTCCTTGATTCAAATATTGGTGGAAATGCTTTGAGCTAGAATATTTTAAATTTATTTTAGACTTAATCCCCAATTTTCATGTTAAGGCTTGGTCGTGTTTCTTAAACATGAACAAACCTTAGCCTAAAGAATTATGCTTAGTCCCCTTTATTTTTCCCCCTTTGTTCCTTATATTTATAATGTGGTCTAATGTTATGCTAGTAGGGTCCTTTTATTTTATCATGGTCCCCTTTATTAAAAAAATTTAGCCTAAAGTTCTAACCTTAAGGCCCCATTTGCATTCATTAACACAAACAAGACCTTAGTCTCAAAGGTTTACCCTAAGTTTTTATCTACCTGAGTCCTAACTTAAATGCCCTACTTATTTGTAGATCCGATAGTCCATGCTTCATCATGAGGGGATGATCCAATGAAGTGAAGGAAGCTCAATTAACTTGAGTATTTAGTCCTTCAGACCAATCATGTGTGAGTATTTGAATCACAATTAATGGATCTCACCTCATCGTAGCTTTTGATCAAATAAAGCAAGGATAACATTGAAATGTCAAAGGCCAAAAGGAGTCCCATGAGGATTTAAAGTGTCATCATCTTAAGGAATTATATATATTTCCATGACTCATGGGTCCTCCCCAAGGTCAATAGGTTTAAAGCTTGGGAGCCTCACAAAGCTACCACATAGCACTCCTACATATGAAGTTTAATGTTAACAGAACCTTGAACCAATAACATGCACTCACTCAAATCTTGATTAGATGGCTCTTGATCCATCATGGATCTTGATTAGATAGAGTGAATTAAATCTAAGATCTATGGAATATAGGAATTTGATGAGCTTAAAATTGATGTTCTCATAAACATCATTTGATATCTGTGAGGCTATCATTGACATCTACGAGAGCATCAACTTTAATCCCACCAAAAAAATTCATGAGCTTAAATTTTATGTTCTAATGAATGTCATTTGAAGTTTTTGAGGCCATCATTGACATCCTTGAGGCTATCATTGATGTCTATGAGGTTGTCAAATGCAAGCTCTTTGAATATTTTACTTATACAAAGGGGTATTCTCTATATCATTTGAGGGGTCATTTGATATCATGTTTTAAAACTTAGCATAAAATATTTTAGCCTAAGTTTATAACATGTTTATTGACATGAAATAAACTTAGCCTAAAATATTTTATCCTAAGTTATTTTCTATGGCCATGCACTAATTAAAGTTTATGTATCTTGTAGGATCAATGGGTCAGGCTTTATTGGGCCCAGATGATCCAATGGCATGAAATCATCAATGAATATTCAATAGAGCTTCGAGATCCCATGGGCTTAACACATGGTAGATGTGCATCCAATATATAAATAGCATAGGATACAGAGCTCAAAAATATTATAAAGGTACTAAATGGCACGACCATGAGGCTTGATGTAAAGATGGCCAATAACTTATGAGATCTCAAATCATGATTAATGGCTTGTATTGATCCTTAGATGATAATATAATGATTAAAAATAAAAGGGAAAATTTCAAAAAACAACGGCTAGTGCTTTGAATGAATTTATGAAAAATGTCAAGAAATTTTCTAGATAAATGCCAAATAAGCACCATGTAAGAACAAAATAACAAAAATAGAAGATTTGGTGAGCTCAAAAGAGAAAACATATAAAGGCAAAGGTCAAAATCAAATTTGAGGCATGGATGAGCCTAAGTCTAAATAATCCATCACCATTAAAGCTTTAAAATCCCTAAAACCTACATAAAATACCCTAATTTGAACTTAGATTGATTAGACTTAAGCTAAAAGGAGTTCAATTGTAACTTGAGCAAGAATAATTAACCTAGGAACCATTTACAATCTAATTATGAGAAATTTACAAGTCTAGTAAGCCATGATAGCTCAAAAGTAGCAATACAAGGATGAGATAGAATTGTATTTTTCCACAAACAATGAGGGAAGGGTTTTCAAATACATAGACTTAGACACTACAACATTAAACACAAGTAATAGTAACTGGTCCAAGCTCTTCTGGACCATTGAGGAGATGAAAGCCATCACTAAGGAATAACAAAAAATTACCACTGTTAGTAGGAGATACTATGACCTGGTTCAGTCTAAATGGCTAGTCTCAATCATGTTACTATTAAACCTGAGGTACTCCATTATATTTTCATCCTAGCTCCCATTTTCAAAGATTATAGAATTGAATAAGGTTGGATAATTCAATAAGGAAGTTATAGGAGAATTACATACATTTCCCCATTATATTTTGAAATATATTACAAACTGGGAAACCCCCAAGTTGATTTAACCACCATTAAAGAATGGACTGGAAAGAATGTTTTAGACACCATCCTTATGCCATGGTTGCTCCAAGGAAACCATGTAATCCGAGACCCTATAGGAAGAATCCCAATTACCCAATTTATAGAGGGGATTAGGGTAATTATGATTCTATTGAATAGAATATCTAGGGCCTCATCCACCATATATGTCAATAAGAGTTGGGTATCTTATGTCTATTTCATGGTAGAGAAAGAGTTCACTCCTCTAATTTGAGAGATGATCAGCATCCATATAGAACGATAATTCATAGCCATTAAGAATAAAATTAATAACCAATTATTCATGATGTCCTATCTATTATATGTCTTTCTAGCCTCCATCAATAGCCCTTATATAAAAAATTGGTCACTGAAGGCTGATTTATAGTCTCTCACAATAATTAAAAACTACATGTTTTCAAATATAGACACAACATGTAGTTCATTTATGATTGTGTTTATCCTACTTTATTAGAATCCATTACAGGGATTCCCATGTTGAGGATTATCCCTCTAATCAAGAAATATTTAGAGTTAATGGGAGACATTTGGTTGTATCTAGATTATAATAAGATCAAAATTCAAGGGATTTTGATTCAACCTTATAAGTTACTCATCTATGTTTCCACCAAACTAACAGAGCAAGAAATTGCATATCAACTTCTTCATACCATTGATGGAGTATGTAAGAATAAAAGGAAATGCCTCCTCTATCCCTTTCCTTTGATAATTATCATAACTATTTTACAAGATTAGAAACATGTGGACACTATTTCTAGACATAGAGGCTCCTTTGGATTTTATTTAGATGAGCTAAAGTAGTGGGACCCTAAGGGTATGGTCTCCACACATTTAAAATCTAAATAATTTCCCTAGATAGTATATGAGCACCAGCTCGATGTCCATGACATATTATACATCAAATCAAATAATTTTTAAGAAATATTAGCTGGGATAAAGGGACATAACATTATCCTTGAGCATAGATTAACCAGTGTTCAAAATCCCCTTGAAGACATATAGAAAATGGGACCTATGTAATACCATTTATTGCATGAACCTTCAAGTCCCCCTCAAGAGAAACCAAAAGTGAAAGTGCCACAGCTCTAAACATAGATTACATCAGGTCCTAGAAGTAAAATCTAGAATAAAGGCTTGGTGAGGGACCCTAATCATTAGCACTATCTCAAAGACCAACATCCCCCATTGAATTCCTAGACATGATTACCCTAGAGCCAGATGAGATAGTGGAAGATGCCCTCAAGGTCCTTACTAAAGCATATGGATTTGATAAAGAGGAGGAATATGTTGAATAATCACAAGCCCAAATAGAGGAGGCTAAAAAAGAAAAAGAGAAATAGCTTGCCTTAGATCTACTCACAGAAACACCATTAAGGAAGAGAAAAGTAGAATTACCAATAGTCCTAGTTTATGGGCTAGTCCTAGTAGAAACACCATTAATTGACTTTCACTCACCCTATGAGTGAAATCAACTTATTCAATGATGAATTCCTAATTTATGGGCTAATCATCCCTAATTAGTTCATTTATGGTAAAATTTATAAGATTCCCTCCTTATCTCACTCATGGGCCTTGACCCAAACCATCAATATTGATGTACATGATGATATCAAGCCATGGATAAGAGCTTTGATGAAGGAGGAGGAAGAGAGAAGAATAGTGACCACTGAAGGGTCAAATTAAAAAAAATGGATGCTTTAGGAGCATCAAGTAGCATAAATATGGAGGCTATTGAACCTCTAAAGTACATATAACCAACTACCACTGTCTAATTTAATCATGAGACAATAGGCTTAGAAAGAGTGATAACTAGAAAGGCCATGGTGGGGACTGAAGAATTCACCTGTCAAAAAGTTGAGCCATTTGTAGGCTTAACTCTAGTTAGAGGTTAGAGACCTAGTGAGCACCCCATCCATGTAAAGGACATTGAATAACTGACTGAGGCTCACTCAACTCAAGTTAGAGCAGGCATCAGGGGCATGAACCAAAGAATATATAACTTGGAAAGGGAAAAGGAGAATTTGGAGACACAAGCTATCTTATCAATGCCTAATGTAATGGTCAAAATGCTTGATGAATCCTTCTTCGACATGTTTGATGCATTAAAAATAATGAAGCTAAGGTAGAGTGTATTGGTACAGTAGAATATAGTGGCCAAGGGTGTAATAGCCTAATGTCAAGATTTAAAGGAAAAAATAACATGGTTAATCAACATTCAGGTTGAAAGTCTAATCCCTAGGTTTAAAATAATTAGTGTGGGACATTTGAATGCAATTCTAGGAATTATTATTGACAAAATCTAGAGTTTGGATGCTTGGTCACAAGAACTAGAGAGACTCCTGAAGGATGATGAGGAGATAATAGAAAAGATTTATTAATTCCTTGGGACAATGCTCATTGACCCTTCACAAACCACTATCTTAGGCATCATGGAAGATGATGAATTCAAACACAAGGAAAATTTGGTGATACAAGAAATAAGAGTCAAGGCTAGTCTGGAGTAGAAATAGCAAGATCCTAAACATGATCTTTAATGCGAGTGAAAGGATTACTGAGTCCAAGAGAATCAAGGAAGATATGGCCAAATATGATAAGGAATTCAATGAGTTAGCTGACAAAGAAGAAGAGTGTCTCCTAAAATTGGTTATGAACTTACATCTTGTTAATGAATAGCATCAAAAAGCCATAAATATCCTTTAGTAGTAACAAGCAATTTCTTAGGTGTAGGGCCCACCAATTAATTAATATTCCATTTTAAAAAAACATTGTAACATTTTGAAAATGGAATATTTTGTTGTAAAGGCATATGATATTATGTTAGCATATTTGCCTCTAGGTCAATCTATCTTAGAAAAGCAAGTGTATTTTAGAATTTTGTAGAAAAAGGATAGTTGTCCTTACATATTGTACATTTTTGTCTTGTAACTGATCGATATACTACTTTGTCCTCCTATAAAAGGTAGTACTACCATTTTGTAAAGAAAGAGAATTTTTAGCAAAATTTGTATACTTTGAAAAATTTATACAATCAAAGGAATTTTGTAAATATTGTCTAAGTCTATTTATGTCAATTGTTATATGGTTTTTCTCTCAATTACTAGTCTTCAGTCTTAAATTTGAGTGGTTTCTATGAATTCTGAGTTGCATATTTGATTACAGGGTTGCTAGTTTGTGTTTATGCTACATTAGTTGAATGATCTTGAATTTTCTTCATTTTTTTTGCTTTGCATTAGAATGTGTAAATGTTATTTGAATGTGTTAGCAAATCTTTAAAGTAAATTTAGTTCTTACTTGTACTTCTTTATATTAACCTTAGAAATTTTCTTGGTGTATGGTGAGATCTGAGCTTATGCTATTTTGCATTATATACTAGTTAAATGCATGTTTAGTTATAATTGAAAATTTGTCATAATGTTTGAGTTATGGATCAGCAATCACACATTCTGTTTCTACCCTACCCTTCTCTTTTGCTTCTTTTTTAACTACATCACTTTAGTTTAGATTTCACTATAAATATTCATATAGATTATTATATAGTTTAAACTTTGATCATAATTCACTAGTAATAGCATATATACTCTCACTTTGCAAAGATTTGGACCATGATATCTCCCAACCATCAATTAATATAAATTTTGTGCAATAGTTAAACATTGTTTTATTTCTATTTCACCAAAGGTAATATAATTTGCCAAAATATGCTACTCATGCCATAAAATATTTGAATTCTAAAATGATAAGTTTTTTAAAACACTAATATCACTTGTGATACACATAGAGGCATCAATAGGAACAACTTTTGTTGGTGCTAGAAGGAGGGCAATCTTTGTGAATTGGTTGAATCTTTGCTAAGCTCTATACATTTTGATAAAATATTCATGCTATCTTTGCAAATTTGCATAATACTTTTCTCAAAAGTGTAGAGATCATTGATATTTATGGTATTTGACCCATCTTATTGCTTCTTTTAGACAAAGATCATAGTTCTTTGAAGTTTGATGTTTAATTTTGGTAAAGATAGCTTAAGATCTAAGAATATATAGTATTTGAGGTTAGAATAGCTTGTTTTGATCAAAGTTTGATAAATATTTGACAAATTTTAGTTTATTTGAGCTTAGAAGTGTAAATATTGATCATATTTGCATAATTGGACACATCTTTAAGCTAACTTAGTCAAAGGTTGATGCCCTTTACTGTCCTTTATATAGATCTTTGCAAAATTAGCTTAATGTGCAGGTTTAATCTTTGTTCTTTATAAATATTAACTTGACACATCATATTTAAAATAGGATCCTTAATCTTCAAGTTGGAATTGTCAAGGATTTGAACAAGATCACATACAGAGACAAGATAACCTTTGATTGAGTTAGAATTCCATAGAATAACTCGGTGAGATAAAGGTAGGTGTAGACATTCCAAATCTTTGCCAACTTCACCTCTTCAAGGTATCCCTACCTTTGACCTTCATCTAGGTATGGCTTGGTTGGGAGAATATTCAATCAATGTTCTAGGTGTGATACATGATCTCCCATGTAATCTTGAGAAATACTTGCCAATATTTGGTCTAAATGGTATTATAATTGTTGAAGATCACATTAAATCTTTCAAAGCTTCTTTAAGGTTTATAAATTTCATACATGAAGATGTAACATGTAGATTTTTCCCCTTTACTTTTAAATATGTTTTATATGAATGGTTTCTCAATTTTCCTGATAATTATATTACTAGTTGGGATGGTTTCACCAATGTTTTCATAGACCAGTTTGTAAAAATTGTTAGTCCTTGTGTCATATACCACCAATTCACCAACATTAGGAGGGATGAAAGTGAGCCCATAATGTCCTTTAATACTAGGCTCCATAATATGTATAGCAAGACCATATACCCTTATAAACTTGATGATGGTTTAGCTCTCTAAATCTACAAGGATGCATTAGATCCTATGAATTGTGTATTCTTAAAAAGATCTCTTCTAGCTATAACTTCATTAGCCATGGCTTATTTTGATGCAATGATCATCAATGATCAAATGCAACCCTAAGGACAAATGGCCTACTCTATTCCAAATATCAATCTACATTTTTTCATGCTAAACATCTTTCCCAACAATAATTAGAATGTTCTAGCCTTGAATTAACTCCCAAATTTGAATCAATTGCCTCTGAGTCATGTTGTTCCTAATCAGAACCTAAGATTCTTGAGTCATCCTAATACTAATGGATTCAATGCAAGTGATCAAAGAACTTTAATACCAACTACTGTTACTAACAATAACCAAGTTCACAATTCTAAAACTCTGAAGAATGAAAACGTGTCTATTTTGAAAATGGTCCAAAAGTTAAGCACTAATTTATTTCAACTATAAAAATAAGTTGGCAATATTAGAGAGAGCTCTAGTAAGAAATTCTCATTTCAAAGGCTTAATAATCCTAATAATAGGTTTCAAAATGATATTTTATATAACAACAAGGCTAATGAACCATCTTCTAGCAAGAAAACCATGTATATTAATCTTACTAACATTGCTTTGCCTAATTATTGTAGAGTGTATTATATATCCAAACATGGTGAGATTTATTTCATTGAGTTTTGAAAGGTTTTAGAAGCTTTGTGAGAAGAGTTAGACACATTTGAAGTGGTCCCTAATAAGGATAATGGTGTAGGTACCTTAGGATCCAAATCATCTGATCAAGTCAACATGGTAGAAACATTTAAATTCCATTTTCAAGAGGATAATGAACCTAATGATGTCCCTAAGGAGATTCAAGCCTTCTAACAATTCTTGAAGAAGACTTATCCTTTGAGGAATAGAGAATAGAAGTGGCCCTTGACTACCTCAACACCTTCAAATAACTTTGGAAATCCTCCATAAACTTCTTCAAACAATTATTTGGAACCACCCAAAGGGAGTACCTCTAAGCATAATGTTGATGTTCCTAGTTCTTCAAATAAGACTGGTTATAATATTATTAAAGATATGAATAAGATAAAAGCTAACATAACATTACATGAATTAATGCAGATCATATAACAAAGGGACCTCTTGCTAGAATCATTATCAAAGAAATCTAATAAACCACCCAAATCTGATAATGCTAATGTGACAATGCACAAAGCTAAGTTAGAATCTCCTCCTTTCCCACTCATAGTTATAATGTTCGATAAGAATTTTCATAATTGCTTATTGGATTTTGGTGCATCCACCACTATCATGCTAGTAGGAATTTCCAAACAATTTGTCTTAACACCTATTAAATCAGATAGAATTGTTACTTAATTAGATAAATCTAGAGTCAAGGTGATTGGGGAATTATTAAATATCCATATGCAATTAGCTTCTGAGCCTCAAGTATAATAGTTTATTGATGTCTATGTTGTTGACATTCCTATGCGTATGGGATCTTATTAAGTAAGGAATAGACCAAAGATCTAAATGGCTACATGTCCACAAATTGTTCACATGTATGGCTACCTTGGAAAGGAATTCTAAACTAGATAAGAGTTGAAAGGGATCCAAAATAAAACACATGATCACTGAGTACAATGATGTGAATGAAAGGGTTAGCATAATTGATTCATATTTAGGGGTTTTTATGCTATAAATTGCTAATGTGTGTGATCCTAAGACTTCTCATGTTGCACTTGGATTATGAAAGTTGCATTTTGATGGGGCTAGTTGTAAAGTTAGATCTAGAATAGGCATTGTTATAACTAACCCTATTGGTGAGTAATACCATTCTTCCTTTATACTCTAATTTCCTCAAACCAATAACCTTGCAGAATATGAGGCCCTCATCCTAGGATTTTAATTTGACATAAAAAACAAGGTCAAAGAACTACTAGTATATGGTGACTCGGAACTAGTAGTCAATAAAGTGAGAAGCAAATATCAATGCAAATTGTCCTACCTTAAGAGGTATAAATTTAGGGTCTATGATCTAATTGAGTCTTTTGATGCCTTTAACATTGTCTCCATCCCTAGAGATGAGAACAAAATAACTAATGAGCTAGCCTTTACTGCAGCCAACCTCATACCTAAACAAGAATCACCCAACTTCAGCATTGAGTTGATACCTTGCCCTTTGGTCCCTAATAATGTGAATCATTTTCAAGTCTTTAGTGATGATCAACAAATCTTAGATTTCATAACCAATTCAAGAGCATTTGAATCTCAAGTCATTGATGAGGCTAATGAAAGTAATTGTAGAGAAGGTAAGTTTGATGGCAAAGTCATTCAACTAAATGACAATAAGATCCTTAAAGGCATGATTGCCATAGAGAGATTATTTGATCAAGACAAACTAGTTGAGACCCCTAAGGTTCCTAAGGTAAATGGGAAAGATTACAATATAGTTGATCTTGGCCCTCAAGATCAACCTTAGCTAGTCAATGTTGGAAAATCTTTCGCTAGTGCTAAGAATAAGAGAGCCAAAGAGATGCTAACAAAATACAAGAATGTCATAGCTTGGTTTTATGATGACTTTAAGATATTTAACCCAAGATTCATCACTCATATTATCCCTCTCAATAAAATTTTAAACCCTTCATGAAAAAACAAAGACTTATGAATCCTATTTAGAGCCTATGATCTTCAAAGAAGTTAAGAGATTTCTAGATGCTAGAATTGTATTTCCTATTAGGCACTCTACCTGGGTGGCCAATTAGTGTCAATCAAAAATAAAAATGGTGAAATTAGACTATTAATTGACTTTATAAATTTGAATAAAGCATCTAAAAAGTATAATTATCCTCTTCCCTCTCTTGACCAAGTAATACAAATTATTTTAGGATCAACCATGATGTCTTTTCTTGATGGTTTTTTAGGCTACAACTAGGTGTTGGTAGACAAAGAAGACAAAATGAAGACAATTTTCACAACTAAGTGGGGCACCTTTGCATACAAGAGAATTCTTTTTAGGTTGATAAACGTAGGAGCTACCTTTCAAAGGGACATGGACCATGCCTTCCAAGGTTTGATTGGTAAGTTTATTATTATATACATGGATGATCTAACCATTTTTTCAAAAAATAGGGAAGATCACTTTATGTATTTATAGTAAGTATTTGAGAGATGTAGAAGGTATGGAATCTCCCTCAATGCTAAGAAAAATATCTTTTGTGTTATTAAAGACAAATTATTAGGCCATGTTATAACTAAATATGGGATCTCCATAGATCCTAAAAGAGTGGAAGCTATATCTTAGATAGAGCCTTCAAATAGTATAAAGGAGTTAAAATCATTCTTTGGAAAAATAAATTTTGTAAGAAAATTCATTTTTGGTTTTAAGAAAATTGTCAAACCATTGAATGATATGATGTAGAAGGATGTTAAGGTCACTTGGAATGAGGAATCTAGGAAGGCATTCAATGACATCAAGGAATCAATTAGCCAAGATCTAATTTTAATAAGTCCTAACTTTTAAAAGGACTTTTATCTTTATTATTTTGCATTTGACTATATTATGGCTATAGTTTTAACTCAAAAGATTGATGGGTGTGATCACATAATAGATTTCATGAGTACTAACTTTAATAATGTTGAGTTTAATTATTCATTGATTTATAAACAAGCATGTGCATTAGTTAAAGTAGTGAAGAAATTTAGGAACTATATCCTTAGAAATAAGGTGCATGTTATTTTACTTGACCCTACCACAAAGCTCGTGTTCAGTCTAAATGAACTTAGAGAATGTAGAGGTAAATGGATGTCAATTTTACAAGAGTATGACATAGAAATAAAAACTACAAAATTGGTAAGGTGCCAAGGCTTGATCCAAATTATTGATAATGTTATCTCTAAGCTAAGTATCATGCAAGCTAATCAGTAAAGATTTAAAGCTAGTGAGTGGTATGATTCCATCATCCATTTACTAATCAATGGCACTTATCCTACAAGGCTAACCAGGGATCAAAGAAGATTTTTGAGGCTCAAAGTAGCCCATTATCTGATTAAAGATGAGGTTTTGAAAAAAAGAAATTTGAAGGTGTCGACCTAAGATTTATCTCCAAGGAAGAAGCTACCCAGATTATGAGCACCTTCCATGATAGATTAGGCAATGATCACCCATATGGAAGTAAAAAAACCCAAAAAATATTTAAAGGTAGCTACTATTGGCTAACTATTCTCAAAGATGCTCATAAGTAAGTAAGGGAATTTCATTCATGCTAGATATTTAACACTAAGGAGCCAAAGGCAGTAATGACTTTATAACTAGTCATGATTGACAAATGCTTTGCATAATGGGGGTTGGAATTTTTAGGGGTAATCAACCCCAATTCATTATAAGGTCACAAGTATATCTTGATCTCCATAGATTATTGAAAAATGTGGACTAAATTTGTAGCCACTAAATAATGTAGCATAAAAGAAGTGATCAATTTCTTGGAGGAGAACATATGTACCAGATTTGGAACTCAAGTCCCTTTGGTGTGTGACAAAGGATATACATTTATATCCATATAGATGATAGAGTGGGCATATGATAATGTAATTTTTCTTAAGTTTCTATCCAACCATTATCCTCAAGGAAATGAAGTGTTTGAATCTACAAACAAGAACTTAATGAAAGCAATCAAGAAATCTACTACAGACGAGCCCAAGACTTGGAATAAGCTTCTCAAATATGCCCTGTGGGTAGAGATGACAAGGATTAAGTAGGCCTTAAATGAATCACCATTTCTATTAGTGTATTTCTAAGATCTTATCTTCCCTATCACTCTCAAACTTCTTATGTATAAATTCATGCAATAATATATGGAAGAAGGCTAGTAGCTTCCAATTTTGATATTATTAGATATCATCTAAATGGAAGATGCACAAGAAGAATCCTTTGATAAATTTATCAGGCACCAAACCATGATGAAGAGGTTGTTTGACAAAAGGTCAAAGGTGGGGTGTTCAGAAAGAGAGACATGGTCCTCCTTTGGGACAAAGCATTTGAACCCAAGGGTAAAGATGGAAAATTCACACCCCTATGGATTAGCCCTTATCAGATTATAGATACACTTGGAAATAATACCTTAAAGTTGAGAGACCTTTAAGGAGAGAATTTCACATTTCCCACTAATGGGCAATATCTCAAGCATTACTTCATTGCTACTCCACCTAGGGTCTTCATGGAATAAACTTATAAGACTTGTTATAGCTAGTGTAGGTAGGCTAGTTAGTTCCCTTCAATTTTTTCTTTCTTATCCCTTTTTTGTACATAAGCATGTATATATTTTTTTACTTCCCTTTTGGCTTCCTACTTTTCTATTTTTTGTTGTATGTTTATTTCTTGTTGCTTTGTTCCTTGCTTCCAATAAGTCCTTTTGGACAACCCTAAGCTTAAAGTTTATTTTGTTTGCTCAAAAATCCAAATTTTAGGAATGTAGGTATGAAACTTATACATATGCTAACTATGAGTCTAAAATATGAACCTAATATTATGATTTGAAGAAACTAGAAAAGACTAATGAATGAGGCTAACTATTCGATGAGATATTAAACATTGTCTTGACCTAAATTTGGTTTTAAGAATATTTCACTTGTAGGATGAAAGCTTAATTTGATGAGGCATATTCATGCTTACACTTAAAAAAATCCTTTCTAGGGATAATGGTTACATCCATATGTTATTTTTTTAAGATCAAACACTTGACCAAATCCTTAAACCTAGTTACCCTAGTTCCTAACCTTGCTAAGAACATAAAAGATCTAAAAAATATAAAATAAGAGTTCAAAAAAAAATAAAAATATTTTAAATCATAGGTGATTCTAGTAATCTCCATCAGGGATATGGACACCTAGATGGTAGTGGAGTAAGGCCTTGAGAGGATCCAAAGTCATCTCTATCAGGCTTATAGACATCTAGTTGGTTGTAGAGCAATGCCCAAGCCTTCCCTAAACTAGAATCATGGTTCTTCATGAATATCTAAACATGCTCCAAGTTAGTATTAGTGATTAAAGACATGAAACTTGGAATTTCCCTCTAGATCCCATGACAAATAGTAAATGAAATCAAAGCACACACACAACATGGGTATGTCTTAATGTTTGATCCTAATTTTGCATGTGTAAGGTTTGTTTCAACCATAAACTGATCTAGACAATGGCATTAATCAAATGGAATGGATGACCTAGTTGTTCATTTGAACCAAATTATTTAGGTTCTAACATATGTTTCCACTATAAGTTGCCATTTTTTGAGGTCAACATACCCCCATTTTTTAAAAATTGGGACCCTTGAAATACTTTGAACCTTAACACTAAAAACATGACATGTTTTGAGAATTATCAGAATTTGAAGATCATCTACTTTGATAAAGGTTGCCTATTAGTTTATGTTTTTAATTTAAAGTTACATAATGTTTCTAAAAATTTCCCTTCATATGATAAGTTTCAAGTTTGATGGAGCCCTTATGAATGGATCATGGTTTGATCCTCACAATTTATCTTCATTCAGGATTTTAATAGCCTTTGGTCTGTGAAAATTTAAGCTTGGGTTCATGTCCTAAAGACTCACTTTCATAAAACCCTAGCTTAAGTACTTGATTCAAATATTGGTGGGAACACTTTTGGTAGGAAAATTTTAAATTTATTTTGGACTTAAGCCCCCAATTTTTATGTTAAGGCTTGGTCATGTTTCTTAAACATGACCAAACCTTAGCATAAATAATTATGCTTAGTCCCTTTTATTTTTCCCCCTTTGTTCTTTATATTTCTAACATGGTATAATGTCATGCTAGCAAGGTCCTTTTATTTTAGTATGGTCCCCTTTATTAAAAACTTTAGCCTAAAGTTATAAACCTAAGGCCCCACTCACATATATCAATGCAAATGAGACCTTAGTCTCAAAAATTTAGCCTAAGTTTCTATTTACCTAAGTCCTAACTTAAATGCCTTACTTCTTTGTAGATCTGATTATTTATGCTTCATCATGAGGGGATGATCTAATGAAGAGAAGGAAGCCTGATGGACCTAAGCATTTAGTCCTTTGACCAATCATGTACAAGCATCTAGATCATGATCGATGGCTCTCACCTCATTGTAGCTCTTGATCAAAAAAAGTGAGGAAAACATTAAAATGTCAAAGGCCAAAAGGAGTCCCACAAGGATGACAAGTCTCATCATCTTTAGGACTCAAATAGAGATCAATGACCCATGGGTCCTCCTCAGGGTCAATAGGGTCAAAGCTTAGTAGCCTCATAAATATACCACATGGTACTCCTACATACAAAGCTTAATGTTAATAGAACCTCAAACCAATAGCATGTACTCATTAAAATCTTGATCAAATGGCTCTTGTTCCATTGTGAATATTGATTGGATGGAGTGAATTGAATCTAAAATCTACAGAATACAAAAATTTGATGATATTAAAATTGATGTTCTTGTGAACATCATTTGACATCCACAAGGTCATCATTGATTTCCACAAGACCATCAACTTTAAGCCCACCAAAATAATTTCACAAGCTTAAATTTTATGTTCTTTTGAACATCATTTTATTTTCATGACATTGTCATTGATGTCTGCAAGGCCATCAAATTCAAGTTCTTCGAATATTTTACTTAGACAAAGGGGCATGTTATATATCATTCGAGGGGTCATTTGATATCATGTTTTAAAAAATATCATAAAATATTTTAGACTAAGTATGTAACATGTTCATTGACATGAAATAAACTTATCTTAAAATATTTTAGCCTAAGTTCCTTTTTATGACCATACACTGATTAAAGTTCATGCATCTTGTAGGATCAATGGATCATGCTTCATTAGGCCTAGATGATCTAATGGTGCAAAATCATTGATGAATATTTATTATAACTTTGATATCCCATGGGCTCAACATGTCATAGACACACATTCAATGTATGACTGGTATAGGATACAGAGCTTAAAAAGCCTATAAAGGTGCTAAGTGGCACAACCATGAGGCTCGATGTAAAGATGGCCAATGACTTATGAGATCCTGGATCATAATCAATGGCCCATGTTAATCCTTGGATGATGATCAAATAGTGTGAAACAAAAGGGAAATTTTCAAAAAATAATGGCTAGTGATTTGAAGGCATTTATGAAAAATGTCATGAAAGTTGCCAGATAGATGTTAAATAAGTGCCACATGAACACAAAATTATAAAATAGAAGATTTTATGAGATTGAAAGAGAAAACATATAAAATCAAAGGTCAAAATCAAATCTAAGTCATGGATGATCCTAAGTCTGAATAAGCCATCACCATTAAAGCTTAAAAAGCCGTAAAACTTGCATAAAATACCCTAATTTGAACTTAGATTGATCAAAGTTAAGCTAAAAGGAGTTTAATTGTAATTTGAGCAAGAATAATTGACCCAAGAACCATTTTCAATCTTATTGTGAGCAATTTTCAAGTTTGGTAAGCCATGGTAGCTTGGAAGCAATAATACAGGGATAAGACAGAACTGTATCTTTCCATAGATAATGAGGGTTGGGTTTTCAAAGACATAGACCTAGATATTATAGCATTAAACATGGGCAATAAGAATTGGTCTGAGCTCTTCTAGACCATTGAGGAGATGAAAGCCATCACTAAGGAATAACAAAAAAATTCCATCGTCAGTAGGAGATACTATGACCTGGTTCAGTCCCAATGGCTAGGCTCCACCATGATACTGCTAAACCTGAGGTACTCTATTGTATTGACATCTTAGCTCCCATTTTTAAAGATTTTAGAATTGAAAAAGGTTGGATAATTTATGAAGGAAGCTCTAGGATAATTTCATACATTTCCCCATTAGCTTTTGAAAGATATTACAAACTTTGAAAACCTCAGGTGGATTTACCCACCATTAAATAATGGATTTTCAAGAATGATTTAGACACCATCCTTAGGCCATAGTTTCTCCAAGGAAATCATGTAATCTGAGACCCTATAGGAAGAATCCTAGTTACCTAATTTAGAGAGGGGATTAGGGTAATTATGACTCTATTTAATAGAATATATGAGGCCTCATCCACCACATATGTCAATAAGAGTTGGGTATCTTATTTTTAATTCATGGTAGACAAAGAGCTCACTCCTCCAATTGGAGAGATGATCAGCATCCATATAGAATGATAATTCACAACCTTTAATAAGAAAACTAATAACCAATTCTTCATGATTTTCTATCAATTGGATGCCTTTCTAGCCTCCACCAATATCCCTTATGTCAAAAATTGGTCACTTGAGGGCAGATTTACAGTCTCCCACCATTATTCAAAACTACACATTTTCAAATATAGACACAACATGTATTTCATTTGTGATTGTGTTTATCCTACTTTAGTATAATCTATTATAGGGTTCCCATGTCCAAGATCAGCCCTTTAATAAATAAATATGTAGAGTGAATGGGAGATATTTGGTTGTATCCAAATTATACTATGATTAGAATTGAAGGGATTTTGATTCAACCTTATAAGTTGTTCATCTATGTTCCCACCAAACTAGCAGAGCAATAAATTACATATCAACTTTTTCATGGCATTGATGGAATATGCAAGGAAAAAAAGAAAGGCCTCCTCCATTCCTTTCCTTTGATAATTGGTATAACTATTTTACAATATTGGAAACATGTGGACATTATTTCCAGACACAAAGGCTCCTTTAGATTTCATCTAGATGACCTAAAGTAGTGGGACCCTAAGGGCACAATCTCCACACATTTGAAATCTAATCACTTACCCAAGCCAGTATATGAGAACCATCTATGTGTCCATGACACCTTATACATCACAGTAAATACATTTGAATAAATATTGGCTAGGCTAAAGGGACATAACATTAGACTTGATCATAGATTGATTAGTGATCAAAATTCCCCTGGGGGACATATGGCAAATGGGACATATATAATACCATTTGTTCCTTGGACCTTCAATTCCCCCTCAAGAGCAACCACAAGTGGAAGTTCCACATCTCTAAACATAGATTACACAAGGTCCTAGAAAGGAAAATCTAGAAGAAAGGCCTGGTGAGGGACACTCATCTTTAGCCCTACCTCAAAGACTAGCATCCCCTATAGAATTCCTAAACATGATTGCCTTGGAGCCAGATGAGATAGTGGAAGATTCCCTCAAGGTCCTTGCTAAGGAATATGGGTCTAATAAAGAGGAGGAACATGTTGAAGAAGAACAATCCCAAATAAAGGAGGATAAGAAAGAAAAAGATAAATATCATGCCTTGGATCTAGTCTCAATAACACCATTAAAGAAGAGAAAAGCAAAATTGGCAATAGTCCCAATTGGAAAAAATAATCCCAAGTTGACTTTCACTCACCCTACGAGTGAAATCAACTTATTCAGTGATGAATACCCCATTCATGAGCCAATAATCCTTGATTGGTTCATCTATGGGAAAATACAAAAGATTCCTTCCTTATCTCACTCATGGGCATTGACCCAAACTATCAATATTGATGTACATGATGATATCAAACCATGGATAAGGGCTTTGGTGAAGGAGGAGGAAGAGAGAAGAATAGTTACCACTATAGGGTAAGATAGAAAATAAATGGATTTTTTAGGAGCATCAAATATCACAAAGATGGAGGCTCATAAACCTTAAAAGTACATAAAACTAACTACCACTATGCAATTCAACCTTGAGACAGCAGGCTTAGAAAGAGTGACAACTAGAAAGGCCATGGTGGGGACTAAAGAATTCACCTTTCAAAATGTTGAGCCATTTTTAGGCTTAACTCTAGTTAGAGGTTAGAGACTTGGTGAGCACCCCATCCATGTAGAGGGCATTGAAGAACTGACTAAGGCTCACTCAGGTCAAGTTAGAGTAGGCATCAGGGGCATGAATTAAAGAATATATAACTTGGAGAGGGAAAAGGATAATTTGGAGACACAGGATATCTTATTAGTGCTTGAGGTAATGGTCAAAATGCCTGATGAATACTTATTTGACATGTTTAATGCATTAAAAACAATGAAGTTGAGGTAGAGTGCATTGGTGCAGTAGAATACAATGGCCAAGGGTCTAATAGACCAATGGCAAGATTCAGAGGATAAACTAATAGGGTTAATCAACATACATATTTAAAGTCAAATCCATAGGTTTAAAAAAATAGTTTGATACATTTGAATGCAATTTTAGGAATTATTATTGACAAATTTTAGAGTTTGGATGCTTGTACACAACAACTAGAGAGACTCCTGAAGGATGATGAAGAGATAATAGAAAGGATTAAATATCTCTTTAGGACAATGCTCATTTACCCTACACAAAACACTATCTTATTCATCATGGTAGATGATGAATTCAAACATAGGTCTACTTTGGTTATATAAGAAATAATAAATAAGATTCAAGGCCAATCTAGAGGATACAATAGTAGGATCTTGGACATGATCTTCAATGAAAATTAAAGGATCACTGAGGCCAAGAGCATCAAGGAAGCTATGGCCAAAAATGATATGGAATTAAATGAGCTAGATTATAAAGAAGAAGAGCATCTCCTAAAACTAGTTATGGACTTGGAGCTTGTTAATGAATGGCATCAAAAATCCATGAATATCCTTAAATAGCAATAAGCAAGTTCTCAAGCATAAGGCCCACCAATTAATTAATATTACATTTTGTAAAAGCATTTTAATATTTTGAAAATGGAATATTCTATTGTAAAGGCATATGCTAGTCTGTTAGCATATTTGCCTCTAGGTCAATTTATTTTAGAAAAGCAAAAGTATTCTAGAACATTGTAGAAAAAGGATAGTTGTCATTACTTCTTGTACATTTGTATCTTATAACTAACTAGTATACTACCTTGTCCTCCTATAAAAGGTATTACTACCATTTTGTGAAGAGATAATTTTGAGCAAAATTTGTATACTTTGAGCAATTAATACAATCAAAGGAATTTTGTAAAGATTGTCCAAGTCTATTTGTGTCAATTATTATATGGTTTTTCTCTCAATTTCTAGTCCTAAGTCTTAAATTTGAATGTTTTCTATGAATTCTACATTACATCTTTGATTATAGGGTTTTTAATTTGTGTTTATTCTAGATTAGTTGAATGATCTTAAATTTTCTTCATTTTTTTGCTCTGCATTAGAATATGCAAATGTTATTTGAATGTGGTAGCAAATCTTTAAAGTAAATTTAGTTCTTACTTGTAATTCTTTATATTATCCATAGAAATTTTCTTGGTGTATGGTGAGATCTAAGCTTTTTCTATTTTTCATTATATACTGGTTAAATGCATGTTTATTTATAATTGAAACTTTGTCATATTGTTTGAGTCAAGGATCAGCAATCACACATTCTCTTTCTGCCCTACCCTTCTCTTTTGATTCTTTTTTCACCAAATCACTTTAGTTTAGATATGATTGTAAATATTCATCTAGATTAGGCTCTAGTTTAAACTTTGATCATAATTCATTGGTAATAGCATAAATACTCTCACTTTGCAAAGATTTGGACCATGATGGCTCCCAACCATCAATTAATATAAATTTCGTGGAATAATAAAACATTGTTCTATCGCTATTTCACCACATGTAATCTAATTTACCAAAACCTACTAATCATTCCATTAATTCTCTTAATTCTAAAATGAGAAGTGTTTTTAAACACTAAGAGCACATATGATACACATAGAGGCATCACTAGGAACCTTGTAATTGTGTGTTAAATATCACATGCTTAACAAGGTAACCATTAATAATTGTTATATTTTGCCAAGGATAGATGATTTGTTTGATCACATAAAGGATGTAATGGTATTTTCAAAGATAGACTTGAGATCAAGCTATCATCAGCTGAGGATCAAGGAAGAAGATATTCATAAGATAGATTTTAGAATAAGATATGGATATTACAACTTTATGGTATTATCTTTTGGTTTGACTAATGCACCTTTTGCATTTATGAAGTTAATGAATGGTGTATTCAAGGATTTTATAGACAAATGTGTTGTAGTATTATTTGGTGATATATTGATCTATTATAAGAATACAACTAAGCATGAACAACATTTGTGATTAATGCTAAAAAGGCTAAGGCAACAAAGATTGTTTGGTAAGCTATCTAAATATGTTTACTTTCAATCTAAGATCCATTATTTGGGTCATATTATATCAAAGTTTGGTATTTTTGTTGATCCATCAAAGATTAAATATATTCAAGAGTGGTTTGTTCTTAAAAATGTACATGAAATATGTAGTTTTATGTGACTTGCTAGTTATTATAGAATATTTGTTTATTTTGTTTTCTATATTAGCTAACCCTATAATTTACTTGCAATAAAAGAATAATATTTTTTCTAATGTGAACAATATTTTCTAAAACTTAAAGAGTTATTAACTTTAGCACCTATACTTGTACAAAATTTGAATGAAAATTTTGAAAAATGAGCTGATGCATCTAAAAAAGGCTTGGGTGGAATGCTAACTTAGGATGGATTGGTTGAGCTTCTGAATCATGAAAATTGAAGGACCATGATAATAATTACACCACTCATGACCTTGATTTTTTCTCCATTTTTCATGTTTTGATGCAATGGAAACATTTTTTGTTAGATAAGCATTTTGAGGTATAATTTGATCATCCAAGCCTGAAATATTATTTTTCTTATGATGATTTGAATGCATGTCATCATAGATGGATGGAATTTTTAAGAAATTCTGATATGAATATTTCATATTTGAAAGGTAAGGAGAATCATGTTTATTCACTTAAAAAATGCACGTATCTTGATACCTTATCTATTCTACATAATAATTTCAGAACTAAATTATTAGAAAAATAACATTTGGATGAGTTTTACCAAGATGTAAGTGTAAATTTGACTAATGAACTTGTTGAAAATATTTTTTTATTTTTTAATTGATTTTGATGGTTTAATTATACATAAAAATAGAATTTATATACCTGAGTCTAGTGACTTAAGAAATATTTTACTTAAATAAGTTCACATAACACCTTGTTTCGCTCATCCAAGTGTCACAAAAATGATCCATGCACCAAAAAGTCTATAGTATTGGCTTGGAATAAAACATGAATTTGTTGTTTTTGTGTCAAGATATTTGGAATGCTAGCATGTGAAAGCTAAACATTACCACAGAGGATGATTTGTATACCCTCCTAATGTATCATGAGGTAAGTGGGATGTTATTTCTTTGGATTTCATAGCTAGTTTGACAAAATTTAAAAGAAAACATGATGGTATTTTGGTTGTAATAGATAAATTTACAAAATTTGGTCATTTCATTGATGGAAACTTAAATGATGATGCATCTATGTTTGTTTCATAGTTTGTGAAAAAGATAGTATGGTTGTATGGTATGCCTAAAGTTATTATTTCTAATTGAGATAAAGTTTTTACTTAAATTTTTTGAAAAACTTTAACTATTGCTTTTGGTACAAGATTAAATTTTAGTTCATCTTATCACCTAGAAGTGGATGGTCAAACAAAAATATTAAATCAAGTCGTGGAAGACATGATAATAATGTATATTATGGATCAACAAGATAAATCAGAAGATTATTTACACTTAGTTGAATTTGCTTATAATAATATGTACCATTTAATGATTAAAATGGATCCTTTCAAAGCTTTGTATGAATGCAAGTGTAGAACTCCACTTAGGTGTGAAAGTTTATAAAATATGACTATTATTAGCCCTGATGTTTTGAAAGATAATAATAAACAAATTAAAACTATAAGGGATAATTTAAAGGCTATTTCAGATAGGCAAAAGAGTTATGTTGATTTGAAAAGGACACCACATGAATTTCAAGTTGATAACATTTTTCTACATGTTAAAGCATAGATAAGTTTAATTAAATTTAGAAAGTCTTCTAAACTAGCCCCTCAATTTATAAGACCCTTCAAAATTTTAGATAAAATTAGTCATGTTGCCTACTAGCTATCCCTTCTTCCTTGTCTCAGATTCATGATGTACTTCATGTTGTTTTATTAATAAAATATATTCCTAATATGTCTCATGTTTCAATTTGGACTCATCTTTAGGTATCAAAAGAGGAAAAGATGTAGTTAGATCCAGTGAATATCCTATACCATCACAATGTTAAATTAAATAATCATGAGATTTCCCAAGTGTTGCTTCAATGGGATCCTCTATCAAAAAGAAGTGTTTCTTGGTAAGATGAGAGTCTTTTTAGGCAACATTATCTTTGGCTATTTTGATTTCTTAGACAATTCTTTTCCAAATGGGGAGGGATGTCATGACCCTAATTGACTTGTATTTAATTCATTTATGTTGATATAATCTAGTTGTCAACTATTTGAAACATATTTTGTTGTTCTAATGTTGTGTTATAATTTAGCGATCTACATTGATACATTTTCATTATATTTGTTAAGACATTATGGATTACATTTTCATTAAAATATTTTATATTATTATTTAATGTGTATTGATTCATTATTCAATTTTATGTATTATTTATATATTCTTATTTCATTTATTATATTTAGATGTCTAGATGTTGTTGATAGTCTATTTGTTGACTATAGAGACAGATAATTTAGCTAGGTTATGTTCAAATCTAAACAATAAAGAAACATGGATAAATAATATGGATAGAATGAAATAATGAATTATAACATAAAGTTGAGCTTATTGGTAATTATGATTTAGTCATTATTTATTTATTCGTTAACTATTGTGTGTTATCATTTTATGATTGATTTCACTAATAGTTGATTTGACTCAGTTTTTATGTTCATGCAAACATATTTTTATCTAATTTTACTATTTGTGAGATGGTCTCATTGATAGTCATTTTTTGAGTCATAATGATTTGGTGGCTTTTGTATTCTTTTTCATTTTATCATTTTCTTTTATTTTGGTATTTTATGTTTTCATGGACTCCATGCTTGTCGACTTCGATAGTCCATTTTAGTCAAATAATTGATCACTTGATTTAATTATTATTTTAATTATCAACATCTTATTTAATTCTCATTTTTATCAAGGCTGATAACTTAAAATTTTAAATCAAACTTATACAATTGTATACTTTTATATATGTGCCTTAAATTGTGATTTGTTTTAAACTTTTGCACTAAGGTTTTGATGTTTTTGAAAAGATTTTGATTTGTTTTTTTGTTTGGCATGGTTTTTTAAGTCAAAATTTGGATTTAGGTCATTTTTATAATCACTCAAACCACATGGGAGTCTTGGTAATTAGTTTGTTTGTGTTTTTTTAAAGCCAACCACTTAGGGTTTATGGTATTAGATTGAATTATAATCCATGAGGGGGTTGAGATGCTTTGTTTGGTTTCTAGGTTTTGTTGAGTTTCAATTGGATGCATTATTAAGATCTTGGAGCCTTGGGGAAACTCTACCAAAAATTTTGGTATGGCAGCCAAGTGGAATGTAAAGCAGTTCTACATGAGAATTTTTTATGGCTAAAACTGTAGTTTGATGCATTTATCTTGATGACCATGCAAGAGTTATGGAGACTTATCTATGGTTTGTTTTTGTATTTATTATTTGACCTTTTTTAATGAGGATACAATATTTTAAGTGTTCATTTTTGGCATTGAGCTTGAAGGCTGGAAGAGAAGATAAACCTTCTATGCTCTAGTTCCATCAACCAAGTAAGTGATGTTTTTAGTATTCTATGTTGATTTTGGAATGTAGTTGAATGGAAAATAAAGTTAGGGATTTAGGCATAAAATTTAGCATTATTGATATGTTGTTTTATTTTTGGGTAAAACCCTAATTATGGACATAAAGTTAATTTTTCTATTGTGTTATTTTTGCACACGACATGTCCATGGCTTGGTGAAATATGTTTAATATTCTTGTTGGGTATTATTTTTAGTATGACTATATTTGAATCACTACATTTATATTTTATGGAATGAGTTCTTGTTTCACTATGAAATAATATTCTTGAGTCTTTGGCTTTGGATAATGTCACTATGTATAGTCACAACATCTTTGTTATGGTTGAAAAACATTGTGGAGTCATTTTAAGCCACAACTTGGTATAAGGACTGTGGGTGTTGATAATGTTTATTTTACTTTATAAACCTTTAGTTAATATTTTATTGACTATGTATGATTTGTATTTATTTTAACCCCTCAATTGAGTTTATGGTTGTAATACTAAAGCCATTATAGCCTTATTATCATTGTTTGAGGGTTCGAATGTGTTATATTATTTGAGCTATATATTATGTTTGAAGCCATACAAATTGGTTTGGTTATAAGTGAATTGGGTTTTTGATTTGGTTTTTTAGTTTTAAAACCCTAACCTCATATAGTCAGGTTTAAGAAATAAAGTTAAAAAAAAAATGAAAACCCTGACAATTATTGTGAACCGTGATCAAAAATGGGAGCAATGACCATATGGAGTCCCCATAGGGGTTCAAAATGATTACAAGAGTTTGTTGGAAAATAATTTATTATTATTATTTTATTCTATCTAAATGATTGTTAACCATGGTTGAATAGTCATTATTAGTTTGATCGAGGTTTCTGAAATCATATTAAATTAATGAATTAATTCTAGAAATGACAGTTGGAATTAAAATCGATTCATTATTATGTTGACTTATTTTTTGGGTCATTGATTTATTTATCATTTCATTTATTCTAATTTTTTAAATCATTACAATTGACTTTTAAGTTTTTACTATGTTTTGTAAAGTCAATTTTAGTCCATAATAATACTTCTAGATTTACTTAAGTTTTAATTTATTATTCTTAATTGGCTGAGATTGTTATCTTCTTTTTACAAGTTTTATTTTAAATCATAAATATCTATTAAGTTACTACGTGAAGATGACTTCCACATAGGTTAATAGATTTATGAGACAGTATATTTTGGAATATAATATGGCCTATAAATCATTAAGATCAAAAAGAGATATGCAGTCATAATTAGGTACTAGGTTAATGGATCTTGGTGGGTTGGTTTACATGTTTCATTTTTCTTTTATATGTTCATTTATTTGAATGTTGTCAAACTCAATTTGTTTTGTAATCATTTTTCTATTTCAATGATTCGTACCCAACTAATGGTTAGGGTAGTCTAGGTCCACTTATGGTTTGGTTCATTAGGACTAATGAGGTGGTATTATCTTCATTGGATTACATTCAATGATTGGATTATTTTCTTCTTACTTTGAGTTTTGACTTTTAGATGAAAATTAATTGTAATTCTTATGGCTATAATTCATGTTGTTCATCACAATTGTATTTAATACAAAGTGATGTAACATTGACATGTATATTTAACTCATGAAATAATTATAGTTGATCATTTGATTATTTGAATAATATGATATTACTAGTTTAATATGAATGTATATTTTTTCATAAATACTTTTTTAGATGAATATGGTTATGAGTTCTTTATCTTGTACTGGTAGTTATACGCTTAATTGGATTAAGTAGTTGGAGAAGTTGAGTTGTATGATTTAGAAACTTAAGATGTTATATGATATTGGTTTTATGTTGACTCATAATAAGTGATTTTATTCATGTCTTTTGGATGTACATGTAAATCATTAGATTGTGATTGATAAATTAATTAGTTATTTGAATATGTGAATACTAGAGTTTGAACTCAGATGTAAAATATGGATTGAGTATGACATGATTCTTTCCTTACAAAAAGTATAAGGAATTGAGACATAATGTTAATATGTTAAAGTTACTTGTATGATTATTTATAATCATAATATTATATAAGCTAAGTGACATTATTTATTGCATATGTCTACTTGTAATAAACATTGTAATGTTGTAATTTGGGTGAAGTTTAAAGCTATATTAAATGAACTTTTCAAATCCATATACATATTATGAAACCTAATTAAGACATGGACTAACTAATGAAAGTATTGTGACTTCCTTAAACTTTGGACTATAACTATACAGTTAGTTAAATGAAATCCTTGTAAATTGATTAGTGAAATTAATGGAATTTAATTCAATTTAATTCTTGAGTGAAAAGTTGTAATAAATTAATGACATGTGTGATAAATACTAATTTGTAATAATTATTTAAGTAATTAATACTTAATTATCTCCTAGAAGACAATCTTTTCCTTTTAATTACTAAACATTGCTACGTGCCATAGATTATATGGGAAGATCCTAAATTAATTCATTATAATTAATTATCTTTAATATTAAATTAATCTTATGCTAAAGTTAGATTGGCAATAATATTATTCACTAATAGTTGTAAAAGGAACATGGCTATTCCTAGTTAAGCATCTTGTGTTTGAAGAACATTTGCTCCAGGTTGGAATAGACCATTGAATATTTTAATAATAAGTTCATATCCTTAAATGTTAAAGGAATTTTTGAACTTATATTGTTAACATAAAAATATATCTTGGAATTAAAGTTTAAGTAAGCTCTAATCTTTAAATAAGCAATATAATAAATACTTAGACTAAGATCAAGGATTTAAGTTAATGTATAAATTTTTAAGAAAAATATTTAGGCTAGACTTAACATAAGTACATTTAGTCCATGAGACTATTAATATATATTGAGTTGGTTAACTAGTGAGGCATTTATGTCAGTAATAAAGGAGATGTATATCTAACCTATCACTATAGAATCCTTAGGCAAGCTTATAATGAAATTATACCCTACTTTTAAATGGTAAGATGTTCCTAAACAAAACTTAAGCATGTTTTTTGTAACATCCATCAAAGCTTGCATACTTCCTATAGTAGATGCATCAAACCTTATACATTAATTACTCATGTAATGAAAAGGTGTTCAAATCCTTTACATTAATTTTGGTAAATAATCATTTTATTTTGATCTTTGTTTGTTGTTTGTGATTTTATAAATCATACTTAAGAAAACTTAGTATGATCATTCTTCTTTTGAATTTAATCTTACTCTTCCAATGTTTACTAAACTTTGTTAAAACTACCCTTGAGGTACTTGTTATTGTATATCCTATGCAAGTACTCAAGTAAGGGAATAAGTTAGTAACAACTCCATTAGGAAGGATGAAATATAATACATGGATATAAGTTAGAGGGTAAGACCACCTTGACCCACTTCTATTTGAATATTGGGTGGTTAAAATGATTCTTAAAGAAGTTGTTAATGGGTTATGCACTTGGTCTAGTTCCTGTGTTGGTTGTAACATAGTTATGGATCTTATTACATGTTTTTGTCCTAAACTTTGGGTAAAATTTGTTATATTATTTTCTTCAGATTATGTGTATGGAAAAAATTTATGGTTATAACAATTGTCTTCCAAAATAACATATTGAAAATGGTGTGAAAGAGTGAATAAGCCCAAGAAAATGTTAGAGTATGTATTTCTCATACTTACTAGGTTCTAGCTAGGTATTTCATCCTTTTTCTAGTTTTATCTTGTGTGAGGATTTATCCCACATTGGCTATGTAGTCTTGAGTCATGTTTCTCCTTTCCTACTTAGGCAAGGGCTCTCCATTGTATTAAACATCTCTTTTCAGAATATCATTTGAGTTGTCTTATTTTACATCTCATTTTTTTGTAACTTCAAGTGATGTTTATTTTTGAATAACTCTTAAAAATCCTATCGTATAATGATATTTTTTTCATTCCCTTCATATTATTAGAGCTAAAAAGGGTTACAACCATCCGTTGTTAAGTTGTTATTCGATTTGAAGAACTTTTTTCCCCTTGCCACTCAAAAGGAGAGAAAATTAGTGGAAAGCTTGAGTATTGTGTTGGAGGTGAGGAGGAATGTGCTAATGGAGTGTTGTACCATTATTATTAGAAGGAAGAGTTGTTATTTTGAGAATATTTACATTTGGGTTTGAACTACATGATCTTCTCTCATTTGTATCATTTTACCTTCTTTTGTCTTATGCGTTATTTCCTTTTTTTAAGACTGCATTAAAGTTGTAGGTTTGGAACATAGCAAGAAGATAGAAGACTATTTCATGGCATTGGAATACTGTTCAGGTGGCATTGGAAGGATATTACATGGTAATTTATGGGAAATCTATTTTGAGACAAACTACATTTTCTTACTAAAATGTGATATGTTTTGATCAACTTCTCTTTACTCATAAGTAATTGTATGAAACTATTTTTGGGTTATGAAATAACCTCTCATAGATTTCTAGAATATATTATGGTTTTAAATTTTGATGAGTATTATGGAATTTTTGGTCATTTTAATCTAGTATTCTAAGCATTTTTCCTTAAAAACCTGGTTTTGATATAAATTGAGTGGTTTTGACTTTCAAAAGTGGTTTGGAGCCCACAAACATCAAGGATTTTTTTTCAATTTGGTTTGATTTGATACATCCAAAATAAAATTATTATTCCAATGAGTGGTTGGAATCCTACCTTCATTTCCACTTGGATCACTGAAATTAGTTTATATTGTAATTTTTAATGCTTTTGACATATTTATGAGATTTGTAAAGACTATATCTTTTGAACCGTAACTCAGATTTGAGTTATGTTTTTTTTTAAAGTGTATGGTTTTCAATTGTCTATCCATTTTTTTATCAATTTGTAAAAATTCACTACTTTTATAAAGTTCCAAATTTTGGGGGGGCTTACACAATTTTAGAGGTTTAATTATTCATTGCTCTTTTGGGGGGATTATTATTTTTTCTTCCCAAATTATTCCTTGTATTTTGACAATGGAGCCCATCAAAACTTAAAATTATAATTTTTTTAAACAAAAAATATGAATATACTTACATCATAGACACTTATGGAAAATGGTGCTTGGTGACATTCCCCACTTTTCAAATGAGGAAGATATTACCTGGATTTAATCCATACAAGATGAGGCTCTTTGTTTTATTCACCTATATGTTTCATATAGTTTATATTACTATGTCACATGTGCCACATCACCAAAGGAAGCTTGGGATTCTATTGTAACCTTATTTGAGAAGGATAGTGAGACTTTTGTGTCTTGTGTACCCTATTTTACTCCACCTCCTTCTATTCCACTTACCTCTCATCTTATTAGCAAAGATATCTTGATGATGACACTGATGTTGTTTAAGATTTTAGTCTTGACAGTGACATGGGTGAGGAAATATTGTCACTTCTTTCTTCTCTTCTTGTCAGTGAGGTTTTCTCTTTTGATGATGTACTCTCTCCTCGTAATATGATTTCTTGTGATGACATATTATTGATAGACATTGATATGATTTTTGTTGAGCCACCTCTATAGGATGTGTTTACAATAAACTTTGGATGTATATTTACAAAACCTACCTTTGTTCCTATGTAGGATGTTGAGCCACCATAGATTATCACTTTAGAGGACTCTACTACTTCTAATAAGAGTACACTTGTTGATCATTGTGATCCACTTCCCATGGATATTATTTTAGTAAATGTTTCATGTATTTCTTCATATTAGTCCACTTTCTTGGCATTACATCTAGTTCATGTGCATGATCTTCTCAGACTTATACCACACTTTAAATTTGTATATGATTCAGATATCTTTGTATTATCACCTCATTCATCTTCCATTGTGGAATGGGTAGACTTCCAGTACATCATTCATGTTTTTCCTTTGGAAAAAGGAAGAAACATTATTCAATGTAGATAGAGCTTCTACAGTATTCTAGCCGAGGATCTTGACATTGACACTAGTCATCTTGTGAGCTTGACTTGGATTATAGATAGCTTTAATATTGATGACAATTATCCTTGGGGGGATTTTTGTTTCCTAAGGGTTTAATCTCTTTATCTAATTCATGGATATATATATATATATATATATATATATATATATTGTACATGAGTATCCTATCAAGCCTTGTTGGGACTCATACTATGGATATGCCATTATATCTTTTTTGGCTATTGTTATCCCCCAGCTTCACTTGAGGGGGGGTGTTAGAGTATGTATTTCTCATGCTTTCTAGGTTCTAGCTAGGTATTTCATCATTTTCCTAGTTTTGTCTTATGTGAGGATTTATCCCACATTGGCTAGTTAGGCTTGAGTCATGTGTCTCCTTGCCTACTTAAGCAAGGACTCTTTATTGTATTAAACATCTAGTTTTTGAATATCATTTAATTTGTCTTATTTTACATCTCATTTGTTTGTAGTTTCATGTGATGTTTCTTGTTGACTAACTCTTCAAACTCTTAGTTTAGACTGATATTTTTCTCATTCCTTTCAAAAAATAATAGATATATTATTGGTAAATTATTTTATTTCTAAAAAAATTATATTTTTTTTATTTTTTTTAGATTGTAAATTAGAATATTTATGTTATTATAAAATTTAATAAATATTTTATTTCAAGATAAGATATAAATGAGTTAGTTATAGTGTTGTTTTAAGACTTGATTAGAAAATAAGTCTCAAGTTTAATTTGCAATCCCTCATATTGCATGAAGTGAAAATTATGAAATATAAACAAACATATGTGAGTCATTTGTAAGTTTTAGAAAATTTATATCACATGCACATATAGAATAAGTTATCAAACAAGTTTTTAATTTTTCATACAAGCTCAAGTTCAAAACTAATATGTGGTTATGTGGATTAAGTAGAAAATTTGCATTTTATATTTATATGTATTACATATATGAGTTGACACCATAGATTTTATAAAGACATGTTAAACTAGAGAAGGTCTTAGGTTCCACTCTCATTCTCTATTGTGTTTCTTAAGATTTTACTTTTATATTTTAATAAGTATTTATGGAGTGATAATGGATTTTTTGGAGTGATAATAATTATAAAAAGGATCTAATTGAGTGCGAAGAAAAAACCCTAGTAGCATACCTATTTTTTTGGATTATTCTTCTATATCAATATGGGAAAAATAGTTAGTCTTGTCTCAAAATCAAAAAACATAATACATAAAGACTAAAAATATTGGAGTATGTATATGGAAAATAATTTTTCAAAAATAATCTATGGGATTTTGTTTATATCCAACCTACACCCCTATTGATACAACTAACTTTTGTAAGTTTTAGAAACATGATAAGATAACTCTCTTACTTTTAATTTCTTATTATTATTTACAAATTATTATTCATATAAAATAAATTAGATTGAAGCTTGGTAAGATTGGAAAACATGTAAAGATTTATATGAAAAACAACCTACATATAATAAAATTGATCTATTAATGTAATTGTTAAACACTAAACTCATTGATGGTGAAGTTGTTTTAGAATAAATATCTTGGTTGAAAAGTCTAAAACATGAATATAATACTAAAAGTGGTAAAATTAATGATGATATGTTGATCTATGTTTTTTGAATGGGCTTGATTTGAACCAAGAAGCCTTCTGAGAAATGTTGAAACTCAACGACAAGCTTAACAAGGTAACATATGATTCAATATATGAATTTATTATCATGTACCCTTTCTAATTAATTTTCATTTAATAATTAACTAACCTAATTTTGAATTAATGGAGAATAATAAAATAAAATTAGAACAAGTAATTAATTAATTAATTGTTTGGAATTGGCAAGGTTGAAAAGTCCACTTACTACTTACTTTTGGCTGATTTTAGAAAGAGCATATATTTATGGAAACTTTATGAAAAAATTGATGATGGTTTTAAGAAAGTGAAAGTGGAAAATCTATATGGGCAAAAATTAGCAATTTGTAAGAAGGAGATTATGACAAATCTTTAGTGGATCTATTTTAGAAAGGTGAATGTGGAAACTTTATCATTACCTATGTTGGATATAAAATATGTATATATTCTATTATTATTATTTTTTGGAATTTTGGGACATTTGTATTCATGTCCCAACTTTATTTAAGATAGACAGCCTCATTAGTTTCTATCTTTTTTTAAAATAAATCAGTTTTTCTTGTTGGACAGTGTTCATCAAGCCATCTTGGAAGGAAAAATATTAGATGTAGAATATATTTAGAAATAAACCCATTGATCCTATGGATTTTATGATGAGACCCCTATTATCAATTTAAATTTGTACCTATGTGTGAAGGGTTATCACACACATTGGTGTGCATATCTTTCATGCCTAGCGTATTGGACTTGCATATCAGAGAGTGATTCGATGTCTCATTGTAATAATGGGATCATCTCCCAAGGTGTGGGACTATTTCACTCCTTGAGATGAACCTCTAAAGTATACTAGCTTCCTTAAATTTTAGATGCACTTGGTTTAGGACCAGTACATAGATCTACAAAGAGTAGAATGAAATCTACAGATAGAGATAAATGTAAACTTCATAAGGAGAAAAGGTAAGAGAATAATGTAATATAATATGTGATGCACCAAGAGTAGAGTGAGTGACTCACCTAATTAATGGCATAATAAAATTAATATGCTAAATACATAAACTTCAAACCAGATGTAATGTATAAGTGTTTCACACGAAGGTAATGGAACACAATGTAGCATTAAGAGGGATGATAGGTGGCCCATAGATAATGCCTACATAGACTTGTGTATATAAAGCATGAGACCTATAGATACTTTTAGTTTTATAGTCATATAAAATGCAAAAAATGGTAACTTAATCATGGCCAATGATACTCAACCCATAGGGCCCTCTTGCTTACTCTCATGACCCTCTTAAGATTGTTTTCACTTATTCCTAGTCATCTGTAGCCTTTAAAACTTAACCCTAGCTAATCTAGGACCCTCTTCTCATGACCAATCCATCCTCCTAAGTCTCATCTTCTCAAGATAATAGCACCATATTAATATAATAGTGCCAATGCCACTCTTATTTGCTTTCAATGTTATTGTCTAAACTCATTTCTGGCCCTAAAGGTCAATTTATTCTAGTTACCTATCCTTCTCTTTGTTATCCTAACATGATCAAATTCAATACATGATCAATATATCCTTATAAAATCCCATTCAAAGATCATTTATAAAGAGTTGGCAAATATTATCAAGAAATAAAGAATACAAGTGAAACCACTCAAGTAATCTTCCCTATTCTCTACATACAACCATCCAATATAGTCATAAGCACATCTAAATCTCTGCACCAGTCCCTAGTCATCTCAATCATACCCAAATTAGTATTTCCTTTCATTTTCATATTACAATTGCACTAAGCACTTTTAAAGATAGAACTACATATGGCTTGATCCCTCTTTAGAGTATTGGTATGTAGGCAACATGCCCACACATGGGGTGTGAAGCATGTCTAGTGCATCTTACACACACTAACCCTTTTCCCTATTTTCCAATTTTTTTTTCATGTATATTAAAGGCATATAAATGAATAAAATCAACTCTATAGGGAGCACTATTGATAGTGAAGCTTCATAAATTTAGAGACAGTGTCATACAGACCTACTGAACAAAACCTAGAAAGCTCAAACTCTCAAGACAACAACATCAGACAAAGACTACAACATCGATGCCACTCCTATCCACTTTTATCACTCTTATCCAATCAAAAAATGAAGTTCAGATCTTAGTTTATGATAGTCTCCTAGTCCCTCACTATCAATATCAACCTCTATCTCAGTCAGGTCAACATAGTTTCAAGCTAAGTTTGATTTCTCTCTATTTACTTGTTATTTTTATAAATTCTAAACAATAATGAAAATTAACAATTAGTAGGTTAATTATGGCATAATTATTAACTAATTTTACTACTCAGACCCTTTAACTAAATTAAGAATAAAACCCCAATATTCCCAAAATTATTAAATCATTTGGTGAACCCGACTTTGTTTGTGTGAAAAAACCCTAAAAACCTAGGGTAATATTATTACTAATTTTCCCAATAAATTTCTAATTTTTTAATTGAATATTTAAATCAAAAATTCATTTCAAATTTTAAAATTTAGTAGTAAATTTTAAAATAATTTTCTTTCAAACCCTCTTTTCCCATACTAGTTCTCAATTTTTTTTCCAATATATTTCTAAATTTTTAATAGCATATTAAAATCAAAAAATCCATCCAAAATTCAAAATTCAATATTAATTTCAATATATATATATATATATATATCGAAACCTTAGTTACACATACTAGGTCCTATTCACTTAAGCATTTTCCAATAATTTTCTAAAATTTTAGTTGAATATATAAACTCAAAAATTCACTTTCAATTTCAAATTTTCATAGTAAATTTTCAAAATAATTATATGTAAAACCCTAGTTGCATATACTAGGTCCCATTGTTTCTTGAGATATCACCTTATATGTTTGTAAGCTCTATATCCTTTCTATGCACATTCCAATTCCTTATTTAGATTATATCCATTTAATATTTTCTAATATTATCCAATTTGTTTTCCTTATGCCACCTAAGTTCCATGCATCTCTTCCTTTGAGACAAAATGCAAGACTTAGTGTCAATCCCCTTGAATTCACCTAGATTCCTTCAACTCAACTATATACTATGGATAAACAACTAGTTCAGGCTCTATTTATAGATTCTACACATCCATATTACACCAATTCCAATGATAATTATTCAAACAATGAGTAATATGAGAATACCAATGATGATGTACACACTGATGTTCATGCTCCACCACATTAGACTATTGATCCACTTCCACCCAGTGTTGATAATGAAGTTTTACTCAAAAAATATTTGATCCTCCAAATTTTTAGAGAAAGACTCAAGGAATAGCCTCAAGATCATATGATTATAATACAATCTCTCATGGAAGTTAAAAAGGCTAAACAAGTTGAGTTTTCCATTCCTACAGAGCATCCAATTGCAAATGACACTATAAGGGCAACTATGTCTCAACAACCCCCTATATTAGCCCAACTTTTTGTATGCCACCAGCTATAGCCAGTACATATTTGTCTCTTGATGTGTCATCACTTGTGTAAGAGATAAAATCTCTTCAATCTAAGGTGTTACATCTTGAGCAAAGTACCTCTAGACCTACATAGGCTTTGGACTCTTTCGCTCTACTGCATACACTATTGGCACGTCACATTACTTCAAAACCCTTGCCAAAAGATTTTGTTCAACCCAAGCTTACTCTTTATGATGGCAAGGGTGATCCAAAGACACATTTGAGATTTTTTCATGTAGCATGCTTGGACTATGTACCAAAAGACTGGTTATTTACCAATCTCTTTTCATTGAGCCTATAGGATTATGATTTACAATGGTTCTATAGTTTACCAAAGTAGTCAGTTAGTGCATTCAATCCTTTGTCCAACATATTCCTATCCCAGTTTAGAATTAACATTGGTGATAAGGTTTCATACACCCAAGTTACAAAATAGAAACAAAGGTCAAATGAGCATCTCACAGATTATGTTCTTCTATATAAGACTATCTTGGCTAAAATGACTAGCCCCATGGCTGATCAAGAGTTACAAGATCTCTTCAAATATAGTCTCTTACTAGTTTTGCATGAATCAATTATGTTCAAAATATTCTCTTTCACTGAATTATGTCACACACTAAAGGAAAGAGAAGTCAAGTTAATTTCAATGAGAAAACTCAAGTACATAAGTATCTCAAAACTAACCAACTAGAGTAATATAAAAGTACCATATAAGCTCAAAGTCAATGATAACAAGACTCAGAATCACCAAAAATTAATGTGGATTCAAATCCCCCTTAGTGTGTAGTTTTATCAACACCTCCTTGATGTACATTTACCAATCTACTAGTTTCTCTAGCCAGAGTTTTATAGTAATTATTAGAATGTAACATCATATCTCTCCCTCTTGTTAGGGAAGTTGACCCAACAAAGCCTCTTCCATGAGGATATGATCATCATGTATTTTACAAGTTTCAAAAGGCACCAGGCCATACAAAAAATAGATGCATCAATTTAAGATATAAAATACAAGATTTAATAGATGGCAATCATATTGATCTTGGCACTTTAATTAAACCTCCTCAAGAAAAGCAAACATAAGATAAAGCTTTGAAAATATTTTCAAATCATTTTCCATATCATTCCAAATAGGATATAAGGGATTAATCAAGGGTTCATCATGCATATCATGCATATCCCCCACCAGATACATACAGGGCACCTTTAGTTGAGTTACATCCTTTGAGCAACATGATTGGTGTATACAATTCTAGAGTTCTTTCTAAACCTTCCATCTCCTTATTTGATCAAGATATCATTGAGTATGATACATACTATCATGCACTCTTTATTATAGCTCACATTCATAATCATCTTATTCATAATGTTATCATCGACAATGGATCTAATGTGAACATGTACACTATGACATTATTACAAAATTTGAGATATTTAGAGTAGGATATTACACTAACAAACATAGTTATTAGTTGATTTAGTGGGTATATATATAGTTCATTGGGTGATATTATACTTCCTCTATAGGTTGGTCCAACACACATGGCCACACCATTTACTATAGTTCCCAATGCAGGAGTTTTCAATATGTCACTTGGTTAACCATGGATTCAAAAACTTTGAGGAGTACCTTCTACAATTCATAAATGTTTGAAATTCATTCATGCTAATTAGTTTATATTATAGTTGGTGGAGTTCCATATGATTTCTCACTCCCCACTTTAGAGCCTTGTTCTATAGCACAGTCACTAGTTCTAATTTAGCTTCTAGTTATAGTTTCTTCAACAATTTTAGTTATTCTTCCATTACAGATTTAGACATAGTTGAGGTATCCATTTATAGTACAAAATTAGGATTCTAGATAGCTTCTAGCTATAATATTCACACCTAGAGTAGTTTCATTGAGATCTCATGCATCTACACATAGATCACATGTTTAGAGAGATTCCCCTACTACCATATGGGTCCCTAAGATCCCTATAGTTGTATCCACTTCTCATATTTATATGGGGACCCCATAGTCAGTTCCCACTTTAGACACTTCATATCATTTTTACCATATACAATTTTTAGAGCCACAGTCTTAGCATCTCCATCGTGCTTCTTGATCATGCATGATTTTTCTCCTTGATACAAGACACCATGATAGGGAGTCTCCCATGAGACTCATTGGTTAGTATCATCCTTTCCTAGCTTACATGTACATATTTTCTTATGCTTGATTATACATAGCTAAAATATTCTTAAAATTCAAAAACAATACAATATTTCAAAATACAAAAACATTCAATAATTTAAAAACACAAAAACATTTCAATTGTATGCACCATCCATGCTTTACATTAATAATATTGTGCTAGACTTACATTTGATGTTCCATTCTATCATTTTTTATTTATCTACATTAGCGAGCTTCACTTTCTCTTCTTTGAGTGTGTTCAGTGACTTCTAGACCCTTAATTGCTTCACTCTACCCATTGAGGGGGCATCCTACTTTGGCATATGAGATGTACATTGATATACATACCCACTAAGGGAATATTCTATATGACTACACCATCTAGGTTATGTCATTCCTACACCACACACTCTATTTATCATGTTGATGTACATTATTCAATAGCTTATATATATTACTCTATCGACACTCACTAGTATTTAGCACTTGTGTATTTCTTTGCATATACCTAGTCTTTTACTAACATGTCTTGCATACTTTCAAACTCTTGATTTGATTAGTTAGATGTTCTTGTATTTTCCAATCTTTGCATGTTTTATCTTATTCCTTAGCATAGCTTGATGTGATTTCATTCTTAGTTCTTATTTATTTTTGATATGTGCCTTAGTACATTTTTCAATGTCCTTTACTTCTATTCATGTGGTTGCCTTTGGACATTTGTTAATGTCCATTACCTATACTCTTCTATGTGGTTATGGCTTTCAATCCAACCTTTTTATTTAAACTATATGTGTGTGTGGTATTTGAACATGCCTTGTATGCTTACTTTCTAGTTTGAGTGACATATGCCCATGTCCTTTGTTTGATTAGCCCCTTAGACAACCTTGTATGCTTCTTACTTCTTACCTTGTGTTCTTATTTCTTGTTGCTTCTTATTTTTTGTGATGCCATGATTCACATCATGCATTTATCTTGCTTTCTTAGATGCCATAATACACATCATGATCCATCCCTCCATGACAACTAATAACTAACACTTCCAATTCTAGTTCATTACATTACACATGATTTTACATTGGTATATCCATCTAGGCATATCCATATTGATCTAAAAATATCTCAATACAAACCATGCTATATCTTGAGATATCTTGTCAATTAGCATTACTATATCATATGTTTTTTAGTATAACACACTTATAGGGCTCTTTTTTTTTAGGGTAATCATTGCAAGGTCTCCATTTCTACCCTCAAAAGAGGGGGAAACAAATAGGGGTTTTATCATAGAGATCAAATCTCCTATCAACTAAAAAATCTAGTTTTAGAACACTCATAATAGCAACCAAATATCAAACCAATCAGAACAGACCATGTAGGTAGTCAAGAATCTAGAATAGTCATCAGATTTGGCATAAGACAATAGTTTTGAGACTAGACTATAGTGTTAGTGGTGCCACTATTTATTTATAGTGCTCTTATCCAAATAGTATAAAAACCAAATTTTCTATAAATAGGCAAAAAAGTAGGTTCAGTTATAGATTTTCATAGCTAGACCAGTTTAGAATTAATAATTTTAGTACAATTTTCTCAAAGAATCTAGATATAGGGGGAATCATGCATGACATGATGGTTCTCACTTCTAGTTTTAAATAGGGTAGTTGGTAAAAATTCTAAATTAGAATCCATGTTTTAGACACCAATGATTGAGGGCAATGTGCATGACATTTTTTTTTCTTTCTTTTTGAGTTCAGTATTACCTAGGCATTCTCAGTAATTACATGCCTTACTCCATCTACAGGTGGTTGGAATCATTTTGGTTTGGCTTTCATATAATACTAACTTTTGAGTTCCCAAGTTTTCAAGTGGTTTTCATATAAGCTAGATTCCCAGTTTTAGAGTGGCTTTCATATAAGATTAATCTTCATATTTTGGAGTGGCCAAGAGTGGCCTAGTTTCTAACATACATTTAGCTATCCATGCCAACATTGTCAAATCATAGTACATTTATAGGATTCAAGATCCATCTCATACGACATACATTTCCTATCAGTATCAGTTTATAGCTTCAATTCATGGGGTAATGATGGAGCCAAAGGACTAGCTAGATTTTGTATTTTTAAGCCACATATTCAGAGGTATTGGACACATAGTCCAAATATCAATAAATACATACATTACCACCTAACTTCACTTAGTGGGTGATGATGGATCCAAAGGGCTAGATTTTACATTCTTGAGCTACTTTCTAAAGAATTGAGCACTCAACTCTGTTCTCAATAGTACTCTTGGTTTAGCACACATCTAGCATTACTCAGCATCACTCAACATCACAATAGGTTTTTTGTTGGTTTGCATACAAGGTGAGATTTATTTTTTCCTTTCTCTTCCTCTCTCTTACCTAGCTTTGTACATTCTTATTTTAGATGTATCATATCTAGTAATAATTAATCTCATCTTTATTTTCTTTTGTAGATTCACACTTCATAGTATGCTTTTTTTATGCACACCAAGCATCACACAAGCTTCATGAGTTTCACCCTTAAAAATAAGTTCAAGTACACTTTCTATTTTTCATTTATTCTAGTATTTCATTTTGTTACATCACTATAATAAAGGGTAGGAAAATGTAGTCATATAAAATGCAAAAATTGGTAACTTGAGAATGGATAATGACACTCAACCCATAGGTCCCTCTTGCTTACTCTCATGACCCTCTTAGGCTTGTTTTCATTTATTCCCAGTCATCTCTATTCTTCTAAACTTGACCCTAGCTAAGGTAGGACCTTCTTTTCATGACCAATCCATCCCCCTAGGTCCCATCTACTTAGGACAATAACACCACACTAGGACAATAGCACCAATGTCATTTATATTTACTTTTGATGCTATTGTCCAAGCTCATTTCTAGCCTCAATGGTAAATTTATTCTAGTTCCCCATCCTTATCTTTATTGGCCTAATGTGAGCAAATTCAATCTATGACCAATATATCCCTATAAAATCCCATTCAAAGATCATTCAGAAAGGGTTGGAAAATATTATCAAGCAAACAAGAATACAAGTGAAACCACTTACGAAATCTTCCCTATTCTCTACATATAGCCATCCAGTATAGTCATAAGCACATCTAAATCTTTGAACCAGCCCCTAGTCATCTCAAGCACACCCAATTTAGCATTTCCTTGCATTTTCATATCATAATTGCACCAAGCACTTTCAAAGGGATAACTACATATGGCTTGATCTCTCTTTAGATTATTGGTATGTAGGTAACATGCCCACACATGGGGTGTGAATCACATCTAGTGCATATTACACACACTAACCCCTTTTCCCTATTTTCTAAAGTTTTGTTCAAGTATATTGAAGGCATAGAAATAAATAAAATCAGATCTATAGGGAACATTATTGATATAAAAGTTTTGAAAATTCAAAGATAGTGTCATACAAACCTGACAAATAAAACCTAAAAAGGTCAAACTCTCAAGACAATAGTGTCAAATAAGGACTATAGCACCAGTGCCACTTTTGTCCACTTTTAGTGCTCTTATCCAATCAAAAAATGAAGTTCAAATCTCAGTTTATGATAGTCTCCTAGTCTTGCATAGTCAATGTCTACCTCTATCTCAGTCAGATCAACATAGTTTCAAGCTAAGATTGATTTCTCTATATTTACTTACTATTTTTAGAAAGTATAAACAACAATTAGAATTAAAAAATCAATAGGTTAATTATGGCATAATTATTGACTAATTTTACTACTTATACCCTTTAACTAAATTAGGAATAAAACCCCAATATTCCCAAAAATTTTAAATCAAGTTTTATGTATAGGTACAAAAAGAGGATGGCAATGAGAGGGACAAACATCCACAGACAAAGATCAACAACCATGAATGCACATAGAACATACAGCATGAAGAAATTAAATTAGTTACTATTAATCCCAAGGTCTAAGGCAATATTACAAACTCAAATAGGTAGAGCTTTGTTATACCAAGAAAGGGATATTTGGAGGGAAAATTTTTGTAGCATTATAGTGCTCAAAATATGTCAGCACTTTTACAATAAAAACCAAGGTATATATAGTGTCGAGTAAGGCCCTACTTGGTTAATTCACCATTGGAGGTGGTAGGTAGGAACTTGAATTCAAAAATGGCATCTAGAACTTATGTATAATTTAAGAGAATCAATATATTTATAATAACTACCATAAGCCATGTTTATCCAACCTATATCTGACAATTTTGTTATTGAAGAAGCTAAAATGTTACTCATTGATCCACATGTTTGTCTAAGAATGAAGGGTGTTTGGGCACCCAACAGTGGTGTGTGATAATATTTTTACACTCTAAAATTTTTCCTACATTTGATATGTTCTAATTTGATACCCTTTATGTCTAATAAAGCTTAACTACCATTCCCATTTATGGTGCTCACCTACCAATCTACCTAGACTAGCATATTGATGTGGTACTATACAGGTGTATCTTTAGGTTCTACTTTTTCATCTTTAATAAGTAGTGGAGCTATTGTGTGCATCCCCTTTCATATCATATGAAAGCTAGTCCAATTGCACACCCTTCTTTATGGAGTCTTTCATGTAGTTATGAATAGATAGTTAAGTACATTATGTGAAAAGGGTACATATTGAAGACTATGTAGAGAGTTGGTTGCGTAGTGCATCTTCAATTTTACGAAGGTAAATGAGGGATATATTTTCAAAATATATATAATGGCCCAAATTCTTTCTATGTATAATTTTTTCTAATGTTTTTCATAGTTTTCACCGTCATCCAGATCCTATGTTGATCTATGAAGAGAAAGTTGTGAAGTTGAGATCATAGTATACATTTTAGCACGAGACTTCACCATTTGAGTGTTATTAATTATTTGAATAAGATCATGAAATAATATGGAATATATTCAACATGTTCTTCATGATTTGGAACTATTCCCTGCATACTTCTCTCTTTCATTACTTGAAGTTAGGGAGACTTGCATAATCTAATTTATGCATCATATTGGTATATGAAGGAGGATCTTAGTATGGGACACACATTAGGAAATACTTATAGGAATGGATCAATACTTAGTTGATGTGTGAACTTGAGCTGATTATTGAGTGAGGGTGTAGATGGGAAGAATGCAAACTTGATTTTTAGAGAACTTGACATTATGCTTATTGTGTGGTCCTTATGAATTCAACATTTTCTAAAGGGATGAATTATAAATTCAACACTTTTAGAGACCTATGTGGTTTTTTTACCTGCTAAGTAGGAATCTAGTAGCCTTGATGAAATCTATTGGGTATAGAGTCACTTGAATTTACTTATTCTTCTTTCTCCTAGCTACAATTAGGTGTGAGAAGCCTACTTGACCTTAGAAATAACTTAGATACCTTTAAAAAGGATAAAAAATCAAACAAGTGCACCAAATGACACTTAGATGAATGAAAAAAATAAGCTAATAGAACTATGCACAAGTTCTTGGAGGAAAATAAACTACACTAAACAATAGTATGTGCATACAAAACTTATGGAATATTAAAACATATAAACTTATATTTACAAGGGTTTTCATGATCATCAAATATAATGCTTGATATGAATCCCATTGATAGGGACAGGTAACACTTCTCATTTTGGTTTTGTAAGTTGGTATGCATTGGTTTGCTTAAAACTGACTATAGTAAATGAGCCACTTCATATAGTGTCAAACTTGGTATACTTCCTATCCTTTGATATATTTACATCTCATTTAAGTACCAAGTCTTCCTCATTTAATTTTCTATCAGTAGCACTTCTATCAAATTTTCTCTTGGTCTATGCCTACTTAAGCTCTATAACACGCATGGCCTATGCCCTAAGTTCTTCAATCTCCATTGGCTTAGATAACCTTATTTTCATTGCATCACTTTCAAATAATTGTAATATATGAGATAACTCTATTGATTGAAATTCAAGAGATGTGGTAAACCTTACTTACCATCCATAATCTAATATGATGGGTGAATACCTAACACCCTTTTTGGTGTTATTTAATCTTCCTAGAGGATTGTTATGGTATGTTAGGATCATTAATTATCTTACATGGTTCACTTAATGTTAGGAACTAAGTTTTTATTAGTCAATTTTTCTAAACCATTACATTAGGGGTAATATTTTGAGGAGGTACATAAGTGTATGCTATGTCTAATCGTCTATTCATTGATTTTGGCTCTAAGAAAATCTAGTGCATTATCTAATATAATAGTGGTTGGGACACCATATCTTATGATAATGCTTTTGTAGAAGTCCAAAATGGAGACCTCATTATCTTCCTTGAGTGTTATCACCTTTTTCCAATTTGTAAATTAGTCAATTTCCATGAGGATCCATTTGTGTCCAATGCTTGATAGAATATTTATCATGTCGATGCAATCCAATCCCCACTACACAAAAGGTTGATCAGCTTATATTGGGTATAAATTTAGGGTTTCCAATTTATGCTTTCCTAAAAATAAGGTGCACTTCTTGTAGCGTCGCACCCATGCATGCACATATTTGAATAGAGTTGGCTAATAATAGCCATCTTGCATAATTTTCACCATGGTGGTTTTAGGAAAATAATGGCCTCCTAACAATCCATCATGAAATTATTCTATAATCTTGAGCACCTAATGTTTCTCTATGCATCATAAGATAACCCCATCGCCATTGATGAATCTTATAAAAATCACACCACTGACAAGCATATAAAGAATGGCTTGTAATCTAAAGTGTGTGCATTTGCCTTTATTCAAACCCTATGGATACTCTTTGATCTTAAGGAAGATGCTCATGTCTTTAGTCTATCTTACTAGGGTGCCTTGGTCTTTTGGTTGGTCCTCATGAAGTACAAAAATTACACAGTCTTCATTATTTACATCCTTTACTAGATGTTCATAGATTCCTTTACCTCATACCATCTTGGTGATCTAGATTTTGAGGTCATATTCCACCACCTTTTTGACCTAAATACCTCTCTTCTTATCGATGTCTTTGCTAAGTAAGAACTCATTAATGATCAAGTGTGAGATCATTAGTTGGATCTTGTTATTGGAGAGCATATGCTTGAATTTATTAATTGATCTTATTACCATGAGGTTATGCTTCTCTACAAAGTTGTAGTGCAACTCATAATCCTTTATCATGTTACATCCCAATTTCCTCACTAAACATGTTTTACTTATTAAACAGATATTAATGGGGTTAATTTTATTTAATTACTATAATAATAAAGTATTTTAATTTATGTCTATTTATGGATAGACATATAATGATTATTTTGTGTGACTCATTACTTGATTGGTTAGCTATACATGAATTTCATATGCATGTGGATTATGATTATATAGTATTATTGTGTTTTAGCATTATTATGGTTACAAGATAACTACCATTCATATTTTTGAGATGGATGCAGGAGAAAATTCACTCTCCAGATAGATATGAAGGGAGTGTATCATTAGGGAGGGTGATGTAGATATTCAAAAATGAACCCAACACACACCACATAAACTAATAAATGCTTAATTACTTTAATTTCATTATGTTTGATTAATTCATGACTGGATTTTTTGATATGGTTTAGATCAGTGTTTAGATGTTATTCAGTCTTAATTACAATTTTGATCATTTGCTATGATTAGTTGGTTTCCATTGTGGTTTGTTTCAATTATTTGATAACTTTACCTTTTTTTACTATGTAATCCCTTATAGGCATGTACCTAAAACATTCAATAGAAAATTATTGTTAGAATATATATATTTGTCATGAAAATAAATTGCATTTTGGTCTTATAACCAAATGTTTTTATTAAACTATTTCTAACCTAGACCTAAGGAGGTGCATATGGAGACTTAGGTTTTAATTGCCTAATGGTTAACTAGTTTTGATTATTTAATGTTTATCTTGATTATTTAATGCTTAAATTGGGATAAGAATTTGAGTTTTATTCAACACAATAATTATGTTTATTGACATATTATGATGTCAACTCTAATTCTATATTCATCATTTAGTTTTTATTTTTTTGTTGATTCAAACCATGCAAAATTGAGATGGCTAGGGTTTGACTACGAGTTGGAAGGAAATTTGGGGAGACTATGAGTTTGGTGGTCAAGATGTGAGATGTGGAAAGCATGTTAGGAATTTTTAGTCTAAAGGAAAGTCATTCTTATAGTGGTAGAGAATGGGTCACCATGATATTAGGGGTTTTCAAAATGCATTCAAGAGACTATGAAAATAATAAAGGAGAAGAGAATTTTGTAAAAATGGATAGTAGGCATGGCAGACAAAGGATAATGAGAGGATAGAAAATAAATTTTAATTATAGACAAAGGAGGTAGACTACTTTGGGAAATTAAGAGGTAGGGTTTTATTTTTGGTTCTTTTTAGGGCAATTAAGAGGTAGGGCAATGGAGACCTCATTAACTTCCTTGAGTTTTATCACCTTTGTCCACTTTGTAAAGTAGTCAATTATCATGAGGATCCATTTGTGTCCAGTACTTGATGGAATATTTATCATGCTAATGCAGTCCAATCCCCACTACACAAAAGGTTGATTAGCTTGTATTGGGTGCAAAGGTAGGGTTACCAATTTATGCTTTCCTAAAAATAAGGTACACTTCTTGTAGCCTCACACCCATACGTTCATATCTTTGAATAGAGTTGGCCAATAATAGCCATCTCGCATGATTTTCACCATGGTGGTTTTAGGAAAATAATGGCCTCATAACAATCCATCATGGAATTATTTTAGAATCCTATCCACATGATATTTCTTTATTCATCACAAGATAACCCCATCGATGTCTCTTATAAAACACACCACTAAAAATCACATAAATAATGGCTTATAATCTAAAACATTTGCATTTGCCTTTATTCAAACCCTATGGATACTCTTTGATCTAAAGGAAGATCCTCATGTCTTTAGTCTAGCTTACTAGGGTACCTTGGTCTTCTAGTTGGTCCTCATGAAGTGCAAAAATTACACAGTCTTCATTATTTACATCCTCTACTAGATGCTCATAGATTCCTTTACCTCATACCATCTTGGTGATCTAGATGTTGATGTCATATTCCATCACCTTTGTGACCCAACTATCTCTCTTCTTATCAATGTCTTTCTTAAGTAAGAACTCATTAATGCTTAAGTGTGAGATCATCAGTTGGATCTTTTTATTGGAGAGCATATGCTTAAATTTATTAATTTATCTTATTACCATGAGGTTATGTTTCTCTACAAAGTTGCAGTGTAACTCATAATCCTTTTGCATGTTACATCCTAATTTCCTCACTAAACATGATTTGCTTATTAAATAGATATTAATGGGATTAATGTTATTTAATTATTGATATAAAAAAGTATTTTAATTTATGTCTATTTATGGATAGACATATAATGATTATTTTGTGTGACTCATTACTTGATTGGTTAGCTATACATGAATTTCATATGCATGTGGATTATGCTTATCTAGTATTATTGTGTTTTAGCATTATTTTCATTGATTATTATGGTTACAGGATAACTACCATTTGTATTTGGGAGATGGATGTAGGAGAAAGTTCAAGGGAGAGTATCATTAGGGAGAGTGATGTAGATGAATATGTTATAGGTGTAGATATTCAAAAATGAACCCAACACACACCACATAAAATAATAAATGCTTAATTACTTTAATTTTATTGTGTTTGATTAATTCATGCTTGGATTTGTTGATATGGTTTAGATCAGTGCTTAGATGTTATTCAGTCTTAATTGCAATTTTGACTATTTGTTATGATTAGTTGGTTGTCATTATTATTTGTTTCAGTTGTTTGATAACTTTACTTTTTTTAACCCCTTACAGGCATGTGCCTAAAAAATTCAATATAAAATTATTATTAGAATATATATATTTGGCATGAAAACAAATTGCATTTTGGTCTTATAACAGAATGTTTGTATTAAACTATGTCTAACCTAGACCTAAGGAGGTACATATGGAGACTTAGGTTTGATTGTTTAATGTTTAGCTTGATTGTTTAATGCTTAAGTTGGGATAGGCATTTGAGTTTTAATAAACTTAATAATTATGTTTATTGGCATATTATGATGTTAACTCTAATTCAAGATTCATCATTTATTTTTTATTTTTTTTGTTCATTCAAACCATGCAAACGTGATATGGTTAGGGTTTGACTACAAGTTGGAAGGAAATATGGGGAGACTGAATTCGGTGATCAAGATGTGAGATGTGGAAAACATGCCAAGAATTTTTAGTCTGATGGAAAGTCAATCTTGTAGTGGTAGAGAATGGGTCACCAAGATGTTAGGGGTTTTCAAAATACATTCAAGATATTGTGAAAATAATAAAGGAGAAGAGAGTTTTTTTTAAATGGATAGTATCCATGGCAGACAAAGGACAATGAGAGGAAAGAAAATAACTTTTAATTATAGACAAAGGAGGTAGACTACTTCAATAAATTAAGAGGTAGGGTTTTGTGTTTGGTTTATTCTAAACTTCTGTATTTGTGTTATGTAGTATGTGGATAAAATGGTAATGGTATTTTAAGAATGATTATTTGAAATTATAAACCCTTATTTGAATCAGGATTTGAATCTATGGGAGGATAAATTCCCCCCACATAATCAAATCAATGATTTGATTGTATAACATGGGAATGGAAGGTTAGGGTAACTATTTTAAAGATTTTTTGGTGAGGTTTATTTGCACGGCTGACTATTATTTTATTTGGTTATTAACATGGATATATGTGTGTTATTTTATTTATGCCTAAACATTTAGGTGTTAATGAAATGGATTAAATACATTAGGGTTTGAATCAAGGTTTTCCTATAATCATTACTAGACTATGTATTTCTTTGAATCATTAAAATGTAGTGAAATGACTGTGTATTTCTTAGACTCATTTAAATATAGTGGAATGACTATGTATTTCTTAGATTAATTGAAATATATTAAAATGATTGAGTATTTCTTCAATTCGTAGATAATTAGTGAAATGAATGTGTGTTCATTTATCCATATGGCTTGATATATTTTCCTAGGCCTGGGTTATGTTTATATTCTTGGAATATATAAATGAGGGTTTCATTGGATGATGTTTGGCTATGTATTCATTTCATTTTAATTTTGAAGGGTTGAGTGTTATTATTTTATAAACCACCTATGTATGAATAGTGTAATGGGATAGTTGGAAGATCTAACTTAGATTGTGTATCAATTGACTTGATTTTATGTTGATTATGTATAAATGGCTATGTTGGACTTTGTATAAATGTCTATGAGTTGACAATATCAAAAATATTATTCATTGACTATATTTAAATAGATATCTATGAGTCAACAATATCAAAATGATTATTCATTGACTATATTTAAATAGATATTTGTGATTCAAGTTTGTATAATATTATTTGGATGGTTAAATGATATTATTTGACTTAACTTATTTATGTATCGACTATGTATACATGTTTAAAGTTGGTTATGAATATATTATTATGTGTCGACTATGTTTAAATATTTATAAGTCAACTGAGTATAAATACTTATATCGATTGTGTATAAATATCTATGGGTTAATAGTGTATAAGATACTTTATATCATTCATGTTAATTGATTATGTGTTGTCTATTAGTTAATTAATACATATCATATGTTTAATATTATTGGTATATATGCGTGGCTTGGGTATACATAATAAGACAAATTCAATATATAAACTACAGTTAGTTTAAATGAAATAACTGGATTATTGTTTATGATAAGTGTCTTTAGATAGAACTATGGTCTACTTTATCTTGAAGATACACAAACAAGTAATAAGTTAGAGAAATAAATATTAGTTGGATTGTTTCCTTATTTCAACTAGATGTGTATAATATGGTTAAATAAATGTTTGATGGATGTTTGTTAGGTTTTATTAAATGTTCAGTTTAGATTGAGTTTATATTTCTTAAGTAAGGAACTTAGAATATGATAATAAACTCAAACCTATATATGTAATTATTGATTATACATAAAGTCGAATATATATTCTTTATGAATAGTTCATAAAAATATATATATGTATGTATATAAGTTAACACTCACAAAATATATGCATAGGTATATATATAGATGTATGACCATTTATATGTATATATCATGCCATTAGGAAATTAGTGTAAGAGTGTTAAACATATATAAATATAAGTGGGCATACATGTGTGTGTGTGTGTGTGCAGATAATTTGGTATGCAAATATATGTTTTCTTATAGTGAATAGATTTATTCATATACAAACTGGGATTTATATCACTAATTTATAATATGTTGTTTCAGTTATAAATTATGAGGAAAATGACTGATTGCTAATTATACCAATTAAATATTGTATTTATTTTTTATTGATTAGCTTAGGATTTAATGTAAACTTCCCAAGTTGTATTATTTTTATATAATACTTGTGAATAAGGTATTTTTGCATGGAATTGGCAAATTCTAAGATATTATAATGGTTATTAGAAAATAATTTATTTATAATTCTTCCTTATTGCAAAATGGATTTTGGGCTATATTGGAACTTAGGAAATATCTTATTATTTAACATGTAATTATTTTAAGTACTTATTTGTATTTAAATGTTATGGGATTAATACTAAATCTATACAAGAAATCCATGGAATTCTTGAATATGGATTACTTAATAAATCTAGTATTAATGACACTAAATATTATTATCATGAGAAGGTTCTCATGTGTTTATTTAGAGTCATTAATACTTAGATAAAATGAAATCTGATTGAGTGTGTGTGTGTTTATGATTTATCTACTAGATCATTAAACTATATGAAAACTCTATTCAAATTAATGTTTATAGTTAAATGTTATCATTTCACCTATTTGATTATATATGCATGTATGCACAATGTTATTTTAGAAAATAATTATTTATGATATATAACATGTAGTTATAATCTTACAACACATAGGTTCTAGTTGACTTCTCGATACCTGCATTGTTATCATCTACTCATCTATGAAGGGAGGTTCATTCCCTAGTTGGACATTGTGTGGGAGATCTATGGTCCATGGTTGGTGTGGAAAATCATTATGATGATGTTCTCCCTCTCCTCCAACAGTCAATGGATGATAATTACACTCATGATTTTAGTTTATATACATATGATGATTTTATGGATACTCATTAATTCCATGGAACATTGTATTTATTTATATTAAATATGATGTAAAAACATTATATTATTATACTTGATCAATACCATAGTGGTTGCTCCTATTGTATAATATTATTGTATAACTTTGAACAATTCACTGAGTTATTATTTAGTAGATATACTTTATGTGATGGATTGAATTTGTAATTCTATTAAATTTGTTAATTTGGTCATTATCTAAATGAATCACAATTAGTTTATTATACAAGATGCATTTATATAAATATAAATTATCTTATTTGGGAATAATCTAATTTGATTTTTAAATAAAGTTTTCTTTTTAAAATATACCATTTTTTGAGTTAAAACCAGTGGGGTTCTAGCATAGCCCCTGGCTAAAGAAAGCAATAGGCTACTCTAGTTGACCATTGTTCTTCTACACAAGAATAACTAAAATATCTTAATCTCTACCAAATGCATAAAGGATGAAATCCTTACCATAATCTAGTTTCATCAATGTAGGATCCTCTACAATGGCATGTTTCATGGCCTCAAAATTGCTTCAAAATCCTTGGTTCCAGTTGAATGCACTGATCTTCTTAAGCATTGTTGTGAGGGGATTGACTAGAGTTTCAAAACTCATCACAAACATTCTAACAAAGTTTATTTTCACCAAGAAGCTTTAGAGACCCTTCTTATAACCTAGGAAGGGAGTGATAGAGTGGCATTAACTCATTTAGGGTTGATTGTAAGTCTATTTTCAAAGATGATTTATCCCAAAATTTTACCTTCATGTACTATAAATATGCACTTGCTCAAGTTTAGAGAGATCCTTGAATCTTAGCATTTTTTAAAGTCTTACTCTGGGTGACCCAGATGATCTACTATGCACTATGATAAAATAGTTGTGTCATCAAAGTAAACCAAGATGATGTTGTTGAGGAGATCCTTAAATGTTGTATCATGGCCCTCTAGAAGGTATCCCCTACATTTTCAAACCAAAGGGCATCCTTTGGTATTACAAAGGTACCCCACTTAGTTGTGAATGTAGTTTTGCATTGATTTCACTCCTACCCAGGCACCTAGTTATAACTTGAATAACCATTTAGTAGTGGAAACCTTTCCACAACTATGATTATTTGCATATTTTTTCCCACTGATAGAAGGGGTAGTGTTCTTTGAGGGACCTTTTATTGAGGTCCCTAAAATATACACACAAGTAGATGTATTTATTTTCCCTGTGCATTGGAACCAAATTAGCCACTCACGAGAAATGATTGATTGGAAATATTATTTTGGCCTCAATGAGATTTAAAAGATCTTTTATTATTAAGGGCTAAAGCTTCATATTAACTAGTCTTTATTTCTGCCTGACTAGCCTAATATTGGGGTCAAGTTCAATCATATGTTGGGATAAGCCTATATCAATGCCTTTGAGGTATTTATAGCTCCATGTAAAGATATCATCATAAATTATTCTTAGCTCAATGAATTATTTGACTTTAGATGGAGAGAATACCGTACCAACCTTTAAGATCTTGTCATCAGATATGGATACTGGCTTGAATATTTCCTCCTTCACTTTCATGCTTTTCCTCTTGCCTCTCATCTATTTTTCAAAATTTAAGATGATTTTAAGTGAGAATAGCCCCTAGGTAACTTAGATTTTAGGTTGATTATTAGTGTATAAATTTAATTCATCTTGTAGGAATTTGCTGATTTATTCATCACTCTCAAACACTTTTCAACTTCTTACATTGTCTAAGATTACTATTCTAACTACAAATCTTACAAACTTTATACACTCATTATTTATATTACACAAGAGGTCATATTTTCACCCACAGTTTTGAGCCTATCAACATCATAATTATTCACCCTTGGTATGGAATGGATATTGAAAGCATCAAACCCTTAAATTATATCCCATGACCTATGCTTGTAAGCTCCTAACAGATTGTTTTTAGACATGTTACATGCTCTAACCTAGTTTACCACTAGATCATTGTCTTTGAAAGCTTAAAAAACCTTGATTCCTTTATTATGCACCAACTAGAGACCCTAGATCAACACCTCATACTTGGAAAAATTGTTTGTGTAGCCAAACTACAATTTCAATGCATGGAAGTATTTATCCTTTTGAGGGGAGACCATTACAACACTAGCTCCTACACTATTTTCACTTTAAGAGCCATTAAAATATAATTTACACATGCCTTTAAGGTCTTATTGCACCTTTACAAGGTTAGGGAACAATGTGTCCTCCTCAAGAATGTATTATGTGCCTAGTCATATTTCCTCTACATTCTCATATGGATCTCACTCATAATGCTCACGTTCCCATTCATCAAGTAAGTCATATAGGACCTATTCAAGGGGTGTGGTAGTATTATGAAGAATTAAGTTCTCCTCTTTATTGAACAAAGTGTATTTTACATCAAATGGGATAGGAGTGTATGGATCCATGTGATTTTTCAAAATATGCTCAGCCTTGATGGTCACCTTAGTCCATATCTAGTTTTGAGTAGCATGTGCAACCAATGTGAAGATATATATCCTCCCACTTTCATAATGAAATATATAGAGATGCATATACTAAAGTAAGGAGGTAAGTCAATTATTTTGATGTCCTAGGTAATGGAAAGTCTTAGACGTGCATGTAGAGTGAGACTTAGATCCTTGATAATTCTCATAGTTTTTACCATTGTCCCATCCAATTGGATGACCCCTTTTAGGATGGGAGAATATGTTATGCCTAGAATTTCTATGATTTTCTTTGTCATGAATGAGCTTATCACATTAGAATATATCATGTAATTATGTATGAGATGCACACTGATAATTAGAGAGATGTAAAATGGGGATGGATTGTTATTTTTGTGAACTTTTTGCTTAGAATTACATATAATTGTGTGCATATTAGGCATAGTTTTTGATGGTTCATGAGGCTATAAGCTTATTAGGGTGTCTTATATTAAATTCCTTTATTGAAGGGATAACAAGATCATCCTTCATAAAAATGGTCAACCCAGTCTTATTCATCCACTTGACTATGTTAAAGGGGATTTAAGTCCCTTTAATATACCCCTTTTAAATTGTATTTTTTTCTCACACTTATGAGCTAGTTTGGGGATGGTTTTATTTCTAAACAACCTACTCTATGCACATTAAATGTTGCATAAGTACTTTGACTCTGATATCTTCATGAAAAACTTGGGGTTTAGAAGTTGAAGGCATTGAAGAAGATTCCTTTGTATACAAATGGAAACACATTTGATATATTAATCAATCCTAGCTTAGAGAATATAAATCCTAGTTACACTTCTAATTTGTGATACATTATATATTTTAGGTCATGACAAAAATGGATTTGCTAGACCTAACCAAGGGATCTCTTACCACAATAACATCACTAGATAAGGTTCCAAAGCCTCTAGTCAAGTAATAGTATGCAATAACCCTAGATAGGTCCTATGTTTTCATATTCACTAAGTAAATGAGAAGTAAATCAAAATCTAATCTATTGCTCACCAAAGATTATGGCACAAAGTGAGGTTAATAAATATAAAAATTAAACATACGTATGAGAATCATAATTAAGCAATGTATAGTTAAAACCCTAATGCATGGAGAGAGTAATATATTTAAAATCCATTACATATGTTACTTATATCTACTAAAATAGAGGAGTAAAGTTAGAGATACTTACCTTGAAGATGAACGCGTTGAGACTCAATATTGCCCTTAGCCAAATGTGCTTTGTGAGAGGTTATTGTGGTTTGTAAGGATCACTAAGAAAGGTCAAATGATCCAAAACTTTTCCATAAGATAATATTCTTCTTTATGTATAAACCCTAAGCAATAAATCCTTAACTATAATGGTGGAAGAGCAAATTATAAATAAATACAAATGAGTAATTAACTCTTATCTCTCTCTAATAAATGGAAAAATCAATGTGTATATATAGATGAATCTAACCCTAAACCTCTTTTAAATTTTAGATTACAAGGTCGGCCCAATCAACTCTCTATTATTAATTTTTTAAAATAAATCAGGTCTCGGTCTAGATTAATTACAGCTAACCTAGACCCGTAAGGTTCTCTTAACCATTAGGATACAAGATTGGCCTAGACCAACAATTTAATTTAAACTATCAAAAAGGGTTTTAGGATGAGGTAGATGATAATGAAGGTAGTGAAATGCTTAGAAGAGTGTACAAGAGAGGAGTCAAGGCTTAGGGAATTTCATGGGAGAAGGTTGTGTGGATAGCAAGTGGTGGTATAGGGGACAACAATCTTGTGAATCACCAATGGTTTGTGCACCCCTTTCTTAGTGCACTCTTTAAGGCATACATTTAAAGAGATTAAGATTTGATAGGTTCATACAATAGAAAAGCCTCAATAATTGATAAGGTTTTAAAATATTATGTGTATACATATTCCCCACACAAAGCTTATCACATGTCATGTAGGTGTAATAAGGGATGGTAATTTGATAAAAGAACACGGTAACACACAATGTTAAATCTAAATAAATTGTAGTATTTTAAAGCATAAATTAATTGAAAGTAAATGACTAAAAGAGAAATAACTAAAAATAAAATTAATATATGTGTACCTTAAATTACCTTCATCAATGGATGGTTTTTTTTGTGTTCATATTTTTTATTGTGGAGGGTGTAGAGACTATTTTGAACAAACCCAAGGATGCAAAATTAAAGAGTAAAAAAAATCAAACGTAGGGAATCCAAGATGACTAGTGAAAAGTAGGCATAACGTACTTGGAAATTTGGCAAGTTAGAGTGACAAATTATAAGTTAAGACCAAATAACCAAGATAAATTTTATATTAAATTGGATAACCAAAAATACAAGGCTACTAAATGATCGAAGAACTCAAACAAGTGTTCCTTAAGTAAGAAAGGCAAACAAACCAAGTGAAACTAAGGATACAATTAAAAAATGGTAATCAAACATCAATATGAAAGTAGTAAGAATCCTAACTTTAAAAAATATGGGTAAGAAATGGTAAAATAACATTGATGAGTGAGAAGTAACAATCTGTACTCAATCATATGTGGAAAAAGTGAATGAAATGAAGAACAACATTGGTGAGTGAGAAGTAACGATCCAACCTCACTCAATAATGGAAAAAATACATGAAAAATATAAATGGATGTAGTTGTCCCAAAAAATGATGTAAAACAATGGAAAAAATGTAATTAAACCAAGGCAATTCTATAAATATAAAGCAAAGGTGTAAATAAAGTAATCCAGAGTCGGTCAAGCATAGTGTTTGGTTTTAAAGATAGATAATTTTGAAACAAAGTAGTGTTAGCATGTTTTAAGATGTGTAGAAGAGGGAATATAAAAGTGGGAAAAAATATTTAGAAGCAAAATTACCTATCAAAGAGGGAATGAAATGGGTGGAGGGTAAAATGAAAGAAAAATCAAGGTAGAGAAACTCTTTACCAAAGTCCAAACACTTATATTAGGTTTGTCAAAATAAGAGAACTTTTGACATTGAGGAATCTTAATAAATTTTCATAACCACACAAATCTTGAGTTATCAAAATAATTATGAATATAATCCTATGAAGGCTATATACATGAAAATTAAAATGGACCTACCTTCCCACAATATGGTCCCCATTCCTCAAGACCCCTTATAGAGTTATTGGTCTATAGTGAAGATTGGGTACTTGTGTGATAAAGTAGGTAGGACCATAAATTATTTTGAATTATCCTATCCCAATCTACTATCCTACCTCACCCAATGGACCTCAGCTCTATCATGAGGCCAACTATGGAGTTTGAACTTTGATTAAAGATAGGAGATATGCTATTAATCACATTTTTTGGTGTGATTTTGAATTTTAACTTTGTATGTTGCCTTTTATATCATTGTATTTTATTTCAAATGATTTGGATTTTAACTTTTGAATAATTTTTCTATTCCTCTTCCATATGGATTTGGAATAACCAACATAAGCGATAAACATGACTATGATTTTAAAAAATTGGATTTGGTTTCTAAGAAAGAGAAATTAGAGAACATGGTGTCAAAGAGTCATGTTGATTCATGTGAAATAAAATTTTTATCTTGACTTAGACCTTGGTTTATCCAAATTGGAATGGAAGGAAAATAAATGAAGGGGAATGAACATGAAACAATTTTCATGACTTCAAATTGCAAAAAATGTGACAAATATTAAAAGGGATATAATGAAAAGTAAGTATGATTTCTTATCATAAGAATGAATGAAATTTTAGGGAAATATTCTAGCATATTTTTTTGTGTAATTTTTATCTACAAAGGAAATCTAAAGTAAAGCTAAGAATACGGGATCACAAACTTGTAACTATTTCTTGTCATTTTAGAAAAGGAACATTGAATTAATTAAATTTGGTGTTTTTATGAGGGTCTAGTCCTATCCATGGTCTTATACTACAAATAATAAAAGATAAACCCATTAGGTTAAACAAAGCATGTGAAAAATAAAAATGAGAAAGATGGTATTATGTGAGGAAGGCCTGGCCCTATCCATGGTCTTACATTTCAACTCACAAAATAAAAACCCAAGGGAGTGTAAAAATCATTGGAATATATCAAATCAATAATAAAGAAAGGAAAACTGGGTCCTATCCATGGTTTTACAATCCAACTCATGAGAAAGAGTAACCAAAGGACCAAGATAAGGAACTAAGGTTTGTGGAAAGAGAAATTGGTTATAGAGGATGAGACACATGTAGAAATCTTCCAAAAAGTGTTATTAGGATAACATATATAAATAATTATAAGAATGGAAAGATATAAGCAAAATACTTTTTCAAGAATTGTGTATTGGTGGGTTCTTTGAAAACATCTCCTTCATTAATTTAGAGGTGATAGGTGTTAGGACCAATTATTTCTTTTAATAAATAAGGTCCCCACCATTTTTGGGCATATTTTCCTTATTTATCATGGGTATAGTCTAATTTAAGGACTATATCACCAATATTGAAAGTTTGGACTTTAACCTATTTGTTATGTTGTTTGTTGATACGAGCCCTATATTAGTGATTATGTTGTAGAGTGGTGAGATAATGTTCATCAATAAGATAAAGAGCATGAAGGTGAGCTTAACATAATTTTTAATTGGGTATGATACTATGAATATATGTAAGGAGGGAATCTTAATTTTGAATGGTAGAATAGACTCAAAACTATAGAATAATGAGAATGGTGTTGTTCTAATGGTAGTACATATGTTATTATGATAGGCCCAAGTACAGGATATAAATGAGGATGCCAAGTGATGCAAATTTCACATATTGTCTTTTGGAATATTTGATTTATGATTTTTTTAGTGGCCTCAGTTTGGCCATTGCATTGTGAATGATAGGGTGTGGAAAATTTATGAGATATTTTGAATTTAGCACATAAATGTTTCATGTCCTTATTTTTAAAATTACTACCATTATCCAAAATGATAGTATGGGGAACTTTGAAATGACAAAATATTTGATTAAGGATGAACTTGGAAATAGTAGTTCCCATGACAATTATGAGAGGCATGGCTTCTACCCATTTGGTAAAATATTCAGTAGGCATGATGATAAAGACATGTACATCTTGTGATCTAGATAGTTTGCCTATGAGATATAATCCCCACATGGAAAATGGCCAATGAGATTCCATAGTTTGGATCTCAACTAGTGGCAAATGGATTAGATCATCATGAAGCTGGCAAGGAATACACTTTTAAGCTAACTCAATAGCATCCTTTTCAAGAGTAGGCCTAAATTATCCCATATGTAGGAATTTGCATGATGTGACATGTATGCTAAAATGACCACCACAAATTCCCCCATGTGTTTGTTTAAGGTGAGGGGGAACATCTTATTTCATTACATAGCAAAACAAGGTACATTTGGCATTTCAAAAACAAATGGTGTTATATCAAAAGACATATTTGAAATCTTGTTTATGAATTTGAGTCTTTTTATAGGAATCTATATCTAGAGGATAAGTTTGATGCTCAAGGAATTGGATGATGTCTTTGTACCATAGGCTCCATCGAATGGTGATAACCTCAATATGACAAATAAGTGAATATTTTGGTTGGATGGAAGATGGTGACTTTCTTTTTTGAATAAGAAAGTTAGAATCAGTGAGAACTTGGTATGGATGAAATAAGGATGTTGAAGAAACAATTAAATCAGTGATAGAGTTTTGATCTCTAGAGATAGACTCAATGGTGAAAGAAGTAATTCTTTTTGGAAAGGGTAATGGCCATTTGATGATAAAAAATAATATTTTCACTTTTACATTGATAATCACCATTAACCTATTGGTATATGAGTTTGGAGTCACACAAAGCATGTAGATATGAAATATCTAAATCAAATATTGCTCTCATGCCTAGGATTAATACTTCATATTCTAAAATGTTATTATAGAAATCAAAGGTACGTAAACATGTAAAAGGGATAATTTTACCTTGAGGATGAGTTAGTATACAACTTTCCCCATCTCTTTGGAGACATTTGGCTCTATCAAAATGAAGGGTCCAATTGTCTTCATGTAAATCAACATAATTTTTGGGAAGTTCTTTGATGATTACTTTAGATTGAGTAATATCAGGAATGATGTAGGAATCTTCTTGATTACTTGATTCTAAATTAACAATAAAATTATGTAAGTAATCTTTAAAATAGGTGTCCTAGTTAATACATTCAATATAGAGGATGTTATCATCGATGAGACTATCTTAAATATGATTGGTAATAGGTATGGGTGTTGTTATGAATTGGTCAGCAATGACTTATCCTTTGATAAATTATTGCATGATGATGCGTAGATAAAATTCCATTAAAATAACCATCTAGTTGCCAATTATGTCTCTAGGGACAAATTATTTAGATAAAAAAGTGATGACGTGGATTAGAATGAACTGGCATAAGTTATTTGATAAAGAATGTAATGATGGATCTTTTCAACTACAAAATAGATAGCAGAATGTTTTATTTTGGTATAACATTTTTTTAATCAATGAGACCTTGACTAATATAGTAGATATAATACTCTCTTCCAGTATCATATTATTTTGAAAACATTACCCCAACTAATACGTGTGTGGAAGAAGTGTACAAAATTAAAGGATGATCATTATAAAGTAGATGAAGGGTGGGCAAATAGAGTAATAATTATTTCATATTGTCAAATGCTTTCTTACAAGGATCAATCCATTCAGGATAATTACCTTTATTAATAAGGGAGTTAATAAAATAAATGTGATAAGACATTTTGGGGACAAATAATCATATTACCCCAAGTTTATCAAGGTAAATATTATTGTTTGGAATGGAACAAGGAATAAGCATATTGAAAATAGTGTTGATCATAGTGGGATTGACATTGATACCATGAAGAGAGACTAAGAACCATATCAATTTACTAGATGTGATGCCAAAGACACATTTGTAAGGTTTAGTCTAACTTTATATTTGATGAGTTTATCAAAGATGATGGCAAGCTCAGAAAGATGAGTTTTTTAACTTTTAGATTTGGTGATGAGATCATCCACAGAGGTTTCCACAAAATTATGGATAAGATCATGAAAAATGTGGGTTATAGCCCACTAATAGGTAACTCTAGAATTTTTAAGGGTGAAGGAAATTTTAATGTAGAAATTGGTGCATCATTCTATGGTGAATGTTATATTGGGTTAATCTATAGGGGTGATATGAATTTGATTGTAACCCAAAAAACCATCTGTGAGGGATAGCATTTCATATCCATTAGTTTAATAAATGATGGCATCTATTGAAGGTAATGGGAAGTTATCCTTGGGATGAGTAAGATTGAGATTATGAAAATTGATGCAAATACGAATGACCATGGTGAATTCTTAATGAATGGGGACAATATTGGAGACATATTCATAATAGTCCATAGGTTTGATAAATTTGACATTTAAAAGTTTAATGATTTATTTATGGAATAAGTTGTAAATGTTAGGGGGAAATTTATGTTGCTTTTTTCAAACAAGTTTGGCATTGGGATATGCAATGATGTTGTGTACCATGATACTAGGATCTATTTCAGGCATGTCCTTATTTAACCAAGCAAAAGTCTCATGATATTTATCAAACAATAAACTAAAGTTATCATATTTAGTTAGTGTGAGTTCTCTATAATTATTAGAGGTTGAGGGCATGAGGGGGTGCCATATTCAATTCTTATAATTTCATTGATAAGCATAGAATATCCATCTTGAAAATGATATGGTGAATTAGGAAGAGAAGAAATGGGATTAGTTTTAGTATCAATACAAGAAATGAAGTTGTTAAAACAAGGGGCCTTTCACTTGAAATTCCCAAGTTTGTGATGTTGTCAAGGAATTTGAGGTTCTTAGGCATGGAACAATTCAAGGATGGATTCATATCTAGGTAACATAGGTAGAGGTCCATAATATTCCATATATACTTCAAGATCAATAATTTTATTACCATGGCAATCATATTCAGAATGTATCTGGTATACATTTTTGGCATTGGCATCGAATATGATCTCAAGAGTAGGTGGAACTGTAGAGGAAGGTTGATCAGATTCAATTGGTATATCTTTAGCATTTTTAATAAGAAGAGGATTAGGTAGAATAATTGATGTGATAATAGGTATGAAAGGTTATGGATGTTATAAATATGAGAGGGGTAAGATTTGTTCAACCACCTAAGGAGTATCAATAAGTGGAGAATTAACTAAAAGTACATGACCTTGAAGTTCTAACTCTAAATCTATGAAAATGGTATGAACATCATGATTAAAAGTTATAAAGTTTTTTGATAATGTTGAACATCTACGTCTCATGATTGAGCTTGGGGCATGATGTAGTTATCATCATAAGTTGGATAAATATTACATGCCTATAACTCAAAAGTGACTTTTAAAGGTGATACACCTAAATTACTAAATTTCTGTAGTGACATAATTAAAATATCTTGAAATAATTTAATCATTACATGTGAAATCATCTTCTTATATAATATGCTTCATGGGCATTACATAGAAGAGGTAAATCTATTATCTCATCGATAAGAAGGATGGTATGATCATGATATAACAAAGAGGGAGAAAGTCACTCCAAAATGTAAGGAGGTAGCTTAGTAGTATTTCAAGTATTTTACAATTCATTGGAATTGTCATCATTAGAATCAATAAGAGTGACATGTAAATTAGGATTCATATTAATGAATTCAGGTAAAAGGACACTATTAATCTTTGAAAAAGTGGGAATTTAATATTGATTTTTAGGATTAGGAAGTTGAATACTCTATGGGTTTGGATTGGCCTCATATTTATACCATTTTCCATTATTAAGGAACTTGATACATTGGCTTCTGTAAGAGGCAATAGCCCTCATGTGATGAGTCCATGGGAAACCTAAGAGTATATTTTAATATAAACGTAAATCAAGAACCATAAGCTTAGTATGTATAGTTTTGGGTCTAATAGTAAGAGGGAGAAAAATATAACCAAGTGGTTTTTTATTGGTCTTGTTGAATCCATGACATGTCAAATGATTTTGTTTGAGATTATTTTTGATATAGAAAAGTTGTTGAATGAACCAAAGAGATGTCACATTAATATTTGACCCCTTGTCTACTAATACTTTACAAATGAGGGTGGTATTAATGGATATTTTAATAAAGAGGGGTGTATCATCAGCTTGAAAGAGGATTTCATCATTGATCATGTCTTCTTTGAGGAATTCTATGGAAGGTTTTGAATAAGGACAAAAGGATTCAATGGTATGAACTTATGTTGGTTGAGGCTCATGAGAAGAAGGTTCCTCATCTAAGGGAGATGGGTTTTTTATTTTTTGGAGTTATTGTATTAAGAACTTATTATTATAAGGAGATGTATGAGCTAAATCCATGAGAGGAATTTTGTAAGGCATAGCGTTGAGTTCTTCTAATAAGTTATAATGAGGTTTGGAACATGAGGAACCAACATGAGGCTTAGAAGGTAAAATAGATTTAGGAGGAACATAAGTGGTTGGATATTTAGAGGGAGGAGGTGGTTCCTCATTCAATTATAGAAGATAAGTGAGTAGTAGTAGTATCTTTGAGAAGTTGTTTTTCTAATGATAGTTATTTTGGTTTGGCGATGGGATCTTTAAGGGATAGTTTACGTCAATAATTAACCTTAGCCACATGTAAATATTAGGAATTGGTGTATTATTGATCATAATCAGCATCAATCACATAAATATCCTTATTTTCTTGTTGACTATTAGATGGAGAGAAATATTTTGGGTTGCTAAATGAAGAATCTTTGTAAGATTTTTTCTTTTGAGAAGTGTTAATGTAATATTGATGATGGATTTTGATCATGGCATCATGATTGAATGAATTACCAAACATTAAATAAAGGAAAAAATTTGTAATCCCTCAACATGTTTCATGGGAATGACCTATATTAGATTGGAACCAACAAAATTTATTAAGATCATACCATTTAGGGGGATTATTTGGGTACATGAATGGTTTAGATGGTGCTAAAAATTGTTTCATTTTTTGCATGGTTAATAACATATGAGAAGGTTAGGGATTGTCTATTTTGGCTACTCCTAGTTTGGGTTGAGGAAGATTATCAATTATCACATTGGTTTAATGTTTAAAATATCCCTTGATGATTTTAGTATCAGGTTCAAATTATTTCATTAAGAAGTCTTAACACTTAGCTTGGTCAAGAGCCTCATTTAAAGTTTAGGGAGTGAAAGTTTAAACCTTGTATTAGAGTGAAGGTGTCAATGTTATTATAAATATTTTAAACAAGTTGTCATCAATCATGTTTTTATCGGCCTTGTGATCTAAATATTTCCATCATTTGATAAAATCATGAGCTAATTCTATAGGGGATTTATTAGCATTGATGAAATGACTAAGGAAATTTTTAGGAAGATCATTGTGTTGGAATAATTTAACTAGAGGATTTACTAAATCTTTTAGTTTCCATATATTATTTTATGGAGTTTATTATACCATTATAATACATCACTGGTGAATAACTAAAATTTTGGTTGTGGTGAAAGTATTATTCTAGATCCACTCTTTGTAAAGATTGCCAAATGCCTTAAGAAAAGATGTGGGGTATTTAGTCCCATAATATTTAATAGTTGGATATATATTTCCAATATCAATATAAATAATGACAGGGGATAAAGGATCATTTTGGATGTGTTGAAGCATCTTATTATGTATTATAGTTTAAGGGATGACATTACTTGCAGCATCCATAAGAGGTGGAGGAATAAAGTTCTGATTATTTTGAGGAGAAGAATAGGAGGTTGATTAGCTATGTTGATCAAATGATGTTGTAGTTACATCATTTGGGAGGTGTTATATGTTTGCATTATGTTTATTTGTTGCACTATCTATGCAATAATCTGAGTTATATCAATTGGAAGGTTAGTATTTATAGTAAGATTTCCCTAATTGGTATTTGGGAGGGTTTCTAGGTGATAGATTCCCTATGGGGTTATTGGATAGGCTTGCATCAATCACCCCTACATTATGGTCAGATTTTTAAAGATGGGAATTATTTTGATAAGTATGAAAAGGATCTGATCCACCAATCTCATCATTTTTAGTGATTTGAAACATGTTGTAAGTTAAATATGAGGGAGGAGAATAGGTGTTCCAAGAGTGAGGATCCTAATGGGAAGTAAAGATAAGAAGAAAAGAGCATCCCATATAGTGTCTAAATGGATTTAGGTTGTCCAAAAATATTTTGATAGGGTATTTCATTATGCTTAAAGAAAGACTCTGAAATCATGAAACAAGAATGAAAAATAGAGATAGAGTCATCTAGACATAAAACAATCTTAGCCAACAAGTACAGAGTCGACTGGTTCGAAAAAGTATGTGAAGAAAATTCATAGATTATAAAAATAAAAGGACACATTCAAGTTGGTTAGCTATGTGTTATAAATTATAAGATTGAAATAGGCTAAAGAGATACATAGTCATATGGGTCAACAATGTATTGTAGATGAGGAAATCAAATAGATGGCAAAGACACACAGTCAGATTGGTTAACTGTGTACTTAAAAAAAGGAATTGGTTAGGTTGATAAAAATACATAGTCATTTGGAGTGAATGTGCATTGAAGGTAAACAAGATTTTTACTCTAGAAGGGACTATATCGATAGGGATGATAGTGTTCTAAAAATAGAGAAAGGTTTTATAAGACAATTTCTAAATAAATAAAATTAAGTACACAAGTAATTGTGTCATTGTGATTGATCAAATTAGAACACACAACACAAAACTTGCACCAATTTTGGCTAATGCAAGTTTTATAATATAAAATACAATGATCAAAGAGAAAATATTAACTTGAAATTAAATGCTAACTAATTGGTCATTCCTAAGTGTTATTAATTTATAACGAATTTTAACTTTAATGTCATGGGAAGTTGGATGTAATAAAGAACTAGAAAGTAATCTAAAAATGGTTTCAAGAAGTTTAAGAAGAAAGAGATCTATATTAGTAATGGTATTGGCTTAGTGTTGGGGCCTACCCCCTTACTTCACAATCCCATAGTGTTAAGGGTTTTGGTGATTTTCTAATATTTAACATTAACCACGTATTTATACTTGGATAGAAAACCAAGTTGGCTTCCCCCTTGGCGATGAAATCCAAGTAGGTAGACCTTGGGAAGACAAATGTTTAATATTTTTTGTGTAAATTGGTTTGGAAGTGTGTGAAAAAGAGAAAAATAGTGTGATTAAGTCGGTAATTTGAAAACCCATCTAATTAATCTATGTTTGTTACTCTAATCATGTAAGCAACTAAAAGGAAAGGTGAGTTAATTACTAGTAAAATGAAGTTAATTCCTTGATTGTAAAGAGTACAGAGTTAGTTTAGGTGACATTGTATGCAAATAATATAGAACTGAATTGACCAAGTTGTTATTATTCTATGCAATCAAGATCTATAAGAACATAGTCAAATAGATCGATTGTGTCTTTTAGATAGAAAAAAGGATACATAACTTTGATGATCTAGTAGACCTAATTGGTTGTAAGGCTACAATTTTATAGATAATAAACTTGTGAAAGTAGTAATGAAAAATAAATATTGAAATGACAAAACAAGTAATAATTAACCTTGGTGGTTTTGAATATGTTTAGATTACAAAATTTTATGTTATTATGCTCAAATGTTGGTTAAATAATTATTCTAATAGGTTTGACTAGTTCTATGGGGTTTTCAAAGCATGTGTGATGAAAAAGAAGTTATGAACAAAGATGACTGGCTCGACTATGTTTCTATATTTGTATGTTGAAAGAGGAGAATTATGAATAGAGTCAACTAGTTCTATTATGTATGCAAATCTAGAACTAAAAAAGAAGATTGTGCTGAACTAGTCGATCCAATCACCTATATTTGGAGAAGACATGCACAGATAGAATAGAGTCATTTTGGAGTGACTATATGTTAAACATGAAATGAACTACTAGAACTATACTGATAGGTCCTATAAAATACTATAAAATTAATAATATATAATACAATTATCAAAGATCATGAGGGTATTTTGATTGTTGTTTATGTGGGAGATATGGGGGTGAGGTCAAATCATTTGGTGGAAGCTCTAGATTCATTAGGAGGATAAAATTGGAGAAACAAATAAATGTTCAAAACTTATTGGTAGAGGGAGACTCACCGAATATTGTGAATTGTTTATCTGGAAAAAATGCAATTAGTTGGTCTATCAAGCACATTATAGATGAAGCTGAAGTCATGTTGAACTCATTTCAGTAGGTGAGCATTCATCATACCAATAAGGAAGGGATTGGGATTTATAATTAGTTCATAAATAATGGACTCAATAATGTGGGTTTTATAACTTGGATAGGTCATGAGGATCTCCCTAGGGAGTTGTTATTAAAGGTTTTAAATGAAGCAAATAATAATGTTAATTTTATGCATATGGGTGCATCCTCAAATTTCTAGAGTTGTTTTGGTTGGTTCTAAGGTGAGTTGGGGACTCATTTATTTTGATGAGAATTTTATGGTTTCAAAGGAAAAGCTTCTAAATGCTCCAAAACAACTCTTACATGGCTAAAACACATCTTGCAGTTGCAGTTCATTCTGGTTCATTCAGGTGAATTTTGATAGTAGAGTTAGTTTGAGTAGTTATGAGAGAAAAAATGGGCTTTAAAAATATAATTAAACCAAAACTATAGTCAAAAGTCAGGAAAAATGCAATTGTATGGACAGCTCTATAGGTTGGTGGCTTTGTGGGTTTTATGAAAAATATAAAAGGTTTTGACAGACATTTCTCAGTCTTGTTTATGAAGGCATGGGAGGATATATCAATGACCATAAATGGAGTAAATTTAAACATTATTGAGGAACTCATTTCCCATGTGACTAGAATGGTGATTGAGGAGATGAAGAGTTATTATACATTGAGATATTTCAAACTTGACAAAGAGGCTTTTATAGAGGAAGGTGAGCAATTGGAGTAGCTGCATAATGATTTCAATAGGGAATCCTTACCTAGGACATTTATAGAGATTACATTCTATTTAATGTATTATGTCACTTTGGAAGATAGTTTTAATATTGTGAGATGGTCTCTACTTAGAATGTTAAATTACTTTAGGCATGGTGTGCCTTTAGTTCTCCCTTTTTATCCTAAAATCTATGGAGATGTCAATTCTAAAATTTAAGCTTGAAAATCACTCCACTCCTAGACACAAGGGAGTAATCTACCTAATTTTCAAGTACTTCAAAGACATGAATCAAATCATGTTTGATATCACATAGACCCAGAAGGAAAAGCCTAAGGAGGGGCCTATGGATATTATAAAAATTAAAAAAGTGTGGATAAAGTATCCTTGGAGTCTGAGAAGGGTCTCTAGGAATAATAATAAACCTATTAAAAATATTAGTATGAAGGAGGATGAAAAGAGTAAAAATCATTAGTATAATATAAATAAAATACTATAAAGTGCTTCAAAGTCTACAGGTCCCAACCAAGGGAAACAGGGTAACCTTGGTCCTTAAGATTTGCATAACAATAGGGGAGAGGAGACTTTTATTGATGTTGAAAAGGATAGTGAGGATATGGGGGAGTATCAAAAGGATGTAGAGTATGGAATCAAACCTAAACATGACCTAAGTATAGAAGAGAAGTAAAAGGGGAGTGGGGAGCCTATGGATACCCACCTAGAGAAAGGGGAGACTTCTCTAAACCAAAAGGATCAAAATGTGGATTTCAAAAATTTGGTTAGATTGCTTAAAGGCAAGGAGAGATTATAGACAAAATTGTGGAACAAATTTACCTCTAAAAATCTATCATGAGGTGGTTTATGCATGAGATCATAGATCTAAATGACAAGGTAAATTTGCTACATTAGGAAAATGCAAGGATGACCTAAATCTTATTAGCTAGGGAGGAAGACAATTAGATTTAGGGTCTAGATTTCAGAGTGGATATGTTAGAACAAGTTAATGAAAACCTTCATAATAAAATTATCTTTTTAGTTAATTGTAGTAAAGATAGAATGTATGAAGGAATACAGAACATTGAAAACCTATGGGCTCATCTTAGAGAGTTGTTTGAGCCCATTTTTATAGGTAAAGGGAAGGGAAAGAAGGAATAGAGTAGTGGATCTCAATATGCCATGGATCATGAAAATTTGTTGTTGCAGATTGATATGAACCTCAAGAAGATGAAAGCCTATTGGGAGGATGTGTCTGGTATCTTAGATTTATATTAGTTTTTTAGTTATTTTTTGGTTGTTTTTGGGCTATTTTTTATATTTTTGATTCACATCAGGTTCACCAAAATATTGGGCATGGAAAGTACTAAATTTTAAAGAAAATAAATCCTACTTACACTTTTGAATGTTGATACATTAGATATTCAGGGTCATAACCAAGATGGATTCACTATACCTAACCAAGGGATCTATTACCATAATAAAATTGCTAGAGAGGGTTCTAAATCCTCTATTCAAACACACTATGTAATAACCCTAACTAGGTCTTATGTTTTCATATTCACTGAGTAAATAAAAATTTAACATAGTGTTGACTAAAGCTTGTGGCATAAAGTGGGGGTAATAAACATAAAAATTAAACATGGATGGGAGAATCATATTTAATCTATGTATAGGTAAAACCCTAATGCATGGAGAGAGTAATATATTCAAAATCCATTACTTATATTACATATATCTACTAAAATAGAGGAGTAAAGTTAGAGATACATACCTTGAAGATGAACCCATCAAGACCCAATATCTCCCTTATCCAAAGGTGATTTTCAAGAGGTTGTTGAGGTTTGTAATAATCACTAAGAAAGGCTAAAACATCCAAGAATTTTCCACAAGACAAGATTATTCTCCAAGTATAAACCCTAAGCAATAACTCCTCAAGTAGAATGGTGGAAGAGAAAATTGTAAATAAGCATAAATGAATAATTAACTCTTGTCTCTCTATAATAAATAGAGAAATTAATGTGTATATATAGTATAATCTAACCTTAAACCTTTCCAAAATTTTAGCTGACAAGGTTGACCCAGTCGACTCTATATTGTTAATTGATAAAAAAAATTAGGTCTCGATCTAGGTTGGCCAAAGTTGACCTAGACCCATAATATGCTCCTAATAATTAGGATACAGGGTTGGCCCAAGTTGATAGTTTAATGTAAACTATCAAAAAGGTTTTTAGGTTTAGGTAGGTACTAAAGAATGTGATGAAATTTTTGGAGGAGTGTGCAAGAGAGGAGGCAAGGCTTAATTAATTATATGAGAGAAGGTTGTGTGCATAGCAAGTGGTGGTATAGGGGTCAATAATCCTATGAAGCACCAATGGTCTACCCACCCCTTTCCTAGTGTACCCTTTAAGGCATACACTTAGAGAGATTAAGACTCAATAGGTTATTTCAAGATAAAATTCATTAGTAATTGGTAAATATTTAAAATTAATATGTGCATAAATCAAAAACCATTGCTCTCTTCCTAAATCTTGTGTTGAAAAAACACGGTTGTTTCTTGCACTTTGTAATTCATTCTGATTCACATAATTTAAATCATCCTCTTTCCTATTCAATAGGTTAAATACAGCCTACTCTTACATTCGTTCCTATGGTTCATTTTTTGGTTGATATGAAATAAATGGAGGCTCTTGAGGAGGTGGCACATTATGCATTATATGTGCCTCATTTATTTCTCCATCTACACACATGACTTGATCATGTATTTGATTACTTAGATAACATAATTCATAGTCATATGCCATTTTATTATACATAGGTACAAGATTTATAGAAGTTATCATGGTGTTAGTATTTGGTGAATAGGGTAGTCTTTTATAAGTGAATTGAATTTGAGTCTATGTAACATGTTGGTAGGGAGTCCTATTTAAATGATATTGATATTTAAAGGGTTGATAAGTTTTGTAATTATGTAATTTATACCATTTTATCACCACTAGATCATTTATAAATCTCTTCAATAAGGACTTAACCTCATGCAACTTGATCAAGGGTGTGGAAGATGATGGAATTGGCAAGTTGATAGTAGGGAAAATGAACTTATACATGGGGGCTCAGGATATAATGGCATAAGGGGTCAAGGCATAATTTTATCTACTTGAATAAAATAGATCTCTATGCACATAATGACTTCATAATAATCTAGTAATAATGTGCCTCCCATAGATTGAATCATTATGGCCATGTCACTATTCAAGGCTCTCAAGAAGTATAAGAACATAGTGTTAGGATTAGGCCTTAGTAGGAGTGGAAATTAGTCCCATGTCCTCTGGAATCTAAAGTTAAAGTTAACCATTTTCTCATGTGTATCCATTTTGATGGTTGTGAGTCATTCCATCAATGAAAATCGGTCACTCTTTTCTTCAAATTGAATGCATAGTGCCATGCCCAACTCATCCCAGCTATTAATAGAACCCAAACACAAGTTGAAATATTATTGGAGCACTCTCCCTTTCAAAGAAGAGGCAAGGATTTATACTATGAAATTATCTTCAATCACATTATGGACAGAGTAAATATTTGATATGTCTTATATGTGATCTACAAGTATAGTTGAATTTTTTCCAATAAAGTAGGTGATGCTCTTAAAATCATCTACAATAATATCATCATAATGGGGAAGGATAAATGGGTTGCCTCCATTAAAATAAATAAAGGGTTAATTTCTCTACATAACCATGAAGGTAATAAGGAATAATCTTCTTTTGTGTGCAAGGAATTAGAAAAATGGAGGTGTAGATTGAGATCTAGGAGAAGGTCATTATGCATCACTTTCCATCATAATAGGAAACAAAGATACTCTAACCCCCCTTCTTCTAAAATTAGGCCAAAGTTTACCGACTAATTGGCATCCTTCCATATCCATCACACACATTAGATGTCTATAAACCCCAATAATGAAGGTGGAAAATCAAAGGTGAGTGAGATGTTTTTTAGCTTAAATTAGATATGGATCCTAATATGGGGTAAATAAGGTTAATAATATATAAATGAATAAGTACAAGGGTGATAAATATATTTATAGTAGGCTAATTAATTACAAAACTAAGGTAGAACATATACTAAATTTATTATGTTGAGATATGCTAAACTAAAAATTATAGTTATGTTAGATATTACAATGACAAATAAATAATATACTTAGTTGGTTCTAATGTTAATACAAATATGTATCTATAACATGTAGGAAGTAGACTAGAGGAATATTCTATAATAGTCACCAAATTTTGGATTAAGTGCCTTTATAACCATAGACACTTGTGTTATCATAGGATGATTACATCGACATTATTGTTTGTATCAAACATAGGTTTTTAATTAAAAAATACTTAATTAAACTAGATAAAACTACTTAGATGCTTTTAGGTTCATCATCTCCTTCACTCTAGTGTATTTAAATCTAGGTCATGGATTGTCACTCCTTGTCAAATGATCAAGCCCTAATTCTTCATCTTCATAGTGGTTGTGGCAAAAATGGGTTAATTTGCACATGGTGTTGAGATTCCCCAAAGACCCCTCTATTAATGAGCATCACCTACATATATAATACTCTAAAGAGAGCCTCAAAATTATTTAGTTCTCCCCTATATGTTGTTTGTGTGTGAATCATGTAATATGTGATAGGATGCTCCTTTAGTAATTCAAACCTATAGATGTGTTGTTACTATGATTGATATGTAAATAGTATAAAATAGGGAATTTTTACTCACTTGAGTGCATGACTGAATGTTCTTTGGTATCAATGATAGGTTTATGTTAGGTATTTTCTATGTGAGGAATTAATAAGGATTTATATTATATCTATACCAATACCTTTAGAGAATATATTGCATTAAATCACATAGGCCTAACTTAGGAATACATTTCATTTACAAATTGGATGACTTTATGGCACTAGATGCTTATGTCAAGTAAGGACACTAATGTCAATGTAGGCATGTGAGTGTGACATAAGTGTTTAGGAAGTATAAATCTAGGTATTTTTCCTAAAATTGTAAAATTGTAAAATAAGTAGGTTTATCACATTTTAGGCAAGATAAAAGGCATGTGTTATCATAATACATAGGTCAGAATAGGAGATAATTAATTAGGCATAGAGAGATAGTGTATTCAAGCCTTTTTTTAGTGGGGAGATATAGAAGTTGAAGGTAAATCCATGATATGTTTTGAAAATTGTACAATACTAAGGTGATATATAATCTATAAATAGTTTCTACATCTTCCCCCCCCACCTTTATTTTAGTAATGAAATTTATAATTTAAAGGAAAAGAAATGCATAATTAGGTGTGTATAACACACCTTGTATTTTCTTTATTCTAACTTGAGTGATTATATGGTGATTGACCTAAAACCAAGAGCATGCTATATGTAATAGTGCACATAATCTAACATTGAAATTATTGAAATGATTGAAATTAAAAGAGAGTAAGGTTTAAGAGTACACCTATGTATTAATGTAACCATCTTGCCTTTTGGCAATTTCACTTTAAAGATGTACCATTATAAATCATTCAAACTAATATTAAGAAATATATAAATTTGGAAAGTGAATATATCTAAGAGATAAAGATAGGGTGACATAGGAGGGCACATGCCCCCAACCTTGGAGAAAATATGGATTTTCACTTAGTAAGTGATATTAGCTCAACTGTGTAACCCAATCATGCTTATAACCTGGTTGATGTGAGTGAACCAAATCAAATCACATTAGAAAACTAGTGAAGCTGGATCATACAATAAATTAAAACCTATTAAATTAGAAAGTTGAGTGATTTAATCACTTCAACCATACCAGAAAGTGAACCAACTATTGTAGTAGATTATCTCAATATAGTTCTTAAAAGTCTAACCTGGTGTTTAACCCTAAATTATCTAGATTGGATTTATCTAGGGTTAAATGGAATAGAGATAGACTAAGGTACAAAGGTGATAAACTATCTCTATAATAGGATAATTAGATGCTAAAGTCATATATAACATATGCTACATTCATTAAATTGAGATAGGGTAAAATTAGTAAGTATAACTATGCTAAGTATTGAAATGATAAAGAAATAATATACTTAGTTGGTTATTATGTTGACATGTTTTTATATCTATAACATGTATTAAGAAGACTAGAAGATGATTCTAGAATAGTCACCAAATTCTAGATTGAGTGCATTTGAAACTGCAAACACTAGCATCATGTCCTTGGATAGTTGCATCGATGCTAATATATAAACCTGATACAGGTGTCTTGCATGTAATATCTACTAGAAGAGGATGCGGCCACTTGATGCTTCTAGGATTGTCTTCACCTTCACTCTAGTGTATTTATATTTGGGTCATAGATTGGCATTCCTCATGAAATTGAAAAATCCTAGTTCTTCATCTTCATAGTGACCTTGGAAAAAAATGGATTAGTGGGAGCATGGTGATACGATGACCCCAAAGACCCCTCTATCAATAATCATTAAATACATAATCAATACTCTAAATATGGCCTTAGATTTATTTAGTTTTCCCCTATGTGTTGGCTTCTATGTGAATCATGCAATAATGCAAAAAGTAAGTACAATAATGACTTAACTTGTAACTTGGAAAATATAACTCTTGCATTGATCCTTCAGTACTTCAAACCTATGTATATGTTATCCATATGATTGATATGAAAATAGAAAAAAAATATGGAAGATTTTCTTTATTTAGTGCTTGATTGAATGTTTTGATAAGTTGTTTTTAAGTATTTTCTAAGTCTTGTAGGTGAGAAATGAATGAGTATTGGTCTTGTATTTATATCAATATTTTTGGATAAATAACTCACATTAAATAACTTAAGATAACCATTAGGATATGTTTCATTTTTAAATTGGAGAACTTTATGGCACTAGACACCTATGTTGATGTAGGTGTTTATTCAAGATGCTCATGTCTATGGAATAGGAAAGTAGGTATATAATTAGAACTTGTAGAGGTGGAAGATAAGTAGGTTTTAAGTATTATGGGAAAGATAGAAGGTCTCGTTTATCAACATAAGACTATTCAAACCAAGAGATAGGCCACATGGCACAAGATAGAGTAAATGCAAGACTTTGAAAAGTGGGAAAGGTCTAGAACTCATAAGAAATTCTAAGGTCTGAGTTTGCCAAGTGTATAAGATTGAGATGTTATATAATTCATAAATATCATCTACACCTGATGGGTGATGATAGTTCATAAAAGTGTTCTAAATCTATAACTAATTTTATTTTTCAGTATTAGACACAATTTCATAACATATGCACTCTCAATATGTCTCATAATGAAATTATGTATAAAATGTACCAATTTATATAATTATGCCATAAATGTGTATTTGAATCATATAACTATGAAATTTGGCCAATTTTATAATTTTGAATAAGTGTGGAGGACATGTTACCATAACATGCCCCCACTATATATGGAGAAACTCTAAAAACTAATATGAGTGTCACTATGGAGGACATATTTCCAAAACATGCCCCCATTGTAATATAGAAATGTTGAATACTGAGTAAGTGTGGATAATATGTTACAAAACATTCCTAAACTAAATTTATAAATGTGAACATTTGTAATTCATGCCTCTATGACATGCTCCCACTGATATGTCCCCCTTTTATGTCAGGAAAGATAGAAACTATTAGTTACCTTGATAACCATATAACTGTGAATGAATGACGTAACGTATAGAAGAAACATGTCTAGGTAAATGTAACACTAAATCACCATAATGTGATCACATAAAGGCCTAATATGCATGATAAATATTGTGGAAACATCTATATATTAATAGTAACACACACACAAGAACACTCAAAATCAAGTCGACAAACAATGGTCTAAGGAGACTACAAACAAGGGGTATATTCAAATGTTACACAATCAAATGGAAATTATTTAGTCAAATGTCCACAAAAGAAAGAATTAAATATTCAAATGTCCACACAACAAACAATGACTTATAAAATTACAAAGAATCAAAAAATGCATGGGAAAGGCAAGGCAATAACAATGCAAGACACTCAAAGAAGTGTATAAATAAAAGTATAAGAAACCAATATAAACATAGCATAATATCCCATGGATCATATGTGTTAGCAAAAAATTTCAAGTACATAGCATATCAAATGCATTATAAAATGTGTAAGCATGGATAAATTCATGTCTAAGTACATAAGCTCAAACATGATATTGTAAAATGGCCATATAATGATATACCTGGATGTATCGTGATTAAAGAATGTGGATGCCTCCAACAACTTGGTAATGTGAGAATAAGGAAGGCACAAAATCCAAAAGTGCATAGATCATGTATCTATGTATGCTTTAATCACACTTATAAGATGTGTGAAACACATGTGTATGTAGGAAAATACTGATATGCCATCTACCAACATGGAAACAATAACATATATGCCAAGGAGCTAATAGGATATGTAAATGCTGAAAAAAAAATTAGATTTTTGAAGTTTTTTTATTTTTTTCATATTTTTTTAATATTTGAAAAGAAATAACTATCCTATTATCTCATCCAATGGATGTTCTTAGGTTTCTCCCCACTGGAAACTTTGTGGAATAAATTGGTGGTATTTCTATGAAGCATGTATAGGTGCAAAAAGTGTCATTATATAATTTGTCATGCTCTATGATTTCTTTGAAGTAGAAATAATATGATCATTTTTAGGTGTTATTGATATCTAAATATTGGGTGTAGTAGAATTAGGAATTATGTCATGGTATTTTGGTAAATTTGTATTTGGTATACTTGATTTACATGAAAGTGTACATTTAGTTATTTATTCATTATATGTTACTTACATTTGTTTATGTAATGTATGTTTGGATATGGTAAATTATATAACAAATATTTATATGTAATTAAATTATTGTATTATAATGGTATTAATTAAATCATTGTATGTAATGAGATCTAGATGAAAATAAGAAATTTCAACTGTAATGATCATGTGGTAATGAAAATGTTGTTTGTTGACTTAGTTTAGTGGAAAGAATGTAGTAACAGATTTGAAATCAATAGATAATAAATGATGGGAAGCAAATAACAAGATAAGAATAATAACTCATAAAACTATGAATGAATCCATTAAATATAAATATATATATATATATATATATATATATATATATATATATATATATATATATATATATATTCATACAATGTCCTACTTTCTCCTTCTTCATACATTTTATTATATAAGCTTTTCAACTTCTCTCATAACTCTTCATTTCCACACATCTCTTTGGGTTTCTTTTGCCTTTTCCTCTTCCTTTTGTATTATATAATTTTTCTCTCCTTTTTATGTAATTGACATTTTATAAATAAATCTACTTCCTTTACCCATGCTAACACTCACTAGGACTAAAGTAGGTGTCTCAACCTAAGACACAAAAAGGCCCTAGTAAGTCAAGTGTTTACACTTTTACTTAATTACAATGCATTTGAGATAAATACCTAAATACTCCTAACTATTATCCATGACCTCTCTACCAGAGTCCCCAATCTTATACCCTACCTATCTAAACAACCCCAAATATATTTTAATTTTACAAAAATCATAAGCACTTCACTTTTTTTAACCTCTTAAATTTGTTTCTATCCTTTGAGAAAGAGAATAATAACCATAAAGAAGAGCCAAATCCACTTATGGCATTGAGAAAGAGTATAGCATGTGATTATATGAAACAAATGATACTTTTCAATAAGAATAGATACTAAAACTACTCTTTCATTAGGATATTTATTGTCATAAATTTTGCATCCATAATCTTATTGATCATTATTCTTTATCCCATAAATAGACTATTACCTTATGTTACTTTAATAGTATATCACAACTCCTTTCATGTGACTTCTCATATAATTAATCATCATGATCATAAATATACCCACTCATTTTCATTCAAATCTATCTAGTTTCATTCAAACATATCTATTCATTAAATTCTTCATAAAGATTCCATGGTACCTTTGTTTTATTATTATCCATGGTGTCAGGATTGATATTCATAATCACAACTCTCGACATGAAATAAACACTACTAGATGTTGTGGTTTTTAGCAGGCTTTAAATAGGCACCCATCTCACATCCCTAACCAAATCTATTCTTCTACAATGGAGGAAAATAATATAGTCTCCAACTACCACTAAAAAATTCCCAAACCTTATAGTGTTGTAAAATCCACTTGAATAAATATTTAGCATAGGCCCACCACAACATCATCGAGGCCTTTTTTGACCATATAACTAGGGGCCAAAAAAATTTCCCAAAAAAATAGTTATAACACCCAACACATGCACCATTTTGATCTTGGACTAATCCCAGCTTTCATTCCCATTAGCTCATGTACATTTTACTATAGATATAAAATCACTACTTTTTACAATAGTTTACATGCCAAAAACACTTTCCCAACCCTTTTAAAACTTCACACTAGTAGATGAAAATCCTCCGATATAGGCATGAGTTATTCTTTCCATATCTTGATTGATCCACTTATTCCCATGACACAAAAACTCCTCATCCTCACTATAATTATCTATCCATTTTTATTCTACCTCTAAATCTTCTTGAAAAAAAAGTAAAATTAATTTAAATCACCCAAAAAAATGGACCTACATAATACACATGCAAAATGAGTGGATAGCCCATGTCAATGATATCAGAAAAGTGCACTAAAAATAAATAATGGTCTCCTCTCTCAACGAGTAGGTTGTTTCCTCCATTCACTTAGAAGTATTAAATTTTTTATTCCAGATCTATGTTATCCTCCTAGATCCATATAATTATCATATTTGGTCCACACAAAGTAATTATCTTAGGTTTGAATGAAAGTATCCAAGATCTAACTTTTATAAGATTATAATTTCTTATAATACTTGATTTCATGTAAAATCCACAAAATCATGGAATATTTCATGTCCTATGGAGAACAAAAAAACCCAATGGCAACAAGGGGATCTAAAACCTCAACATTAAGTTGTGAAGACACTGAGTATACCATATCGTGTAAGACTAAAACTTTTATCCCAATATCCACACCAATGTTGAATTATTTTAGTTGAAAGATTGGAGCAACAGATTTACAAGTAATAGATAATAAATAATGTGAACCAAATAACAAGAGAATAATAATAACTCATAAAACTCTGAATGAATCCATTCAATATATATATATATATATGAAAAGGAAAAATAAAGCCAAAGAGACATGTGGAAATGAAGATTTATGAGATAAGTTGAAAAGATTATATAATCAAATGTATACAAAAGGAAAAAGTAGGCCATTGTTTGAATTATATATATATATATATATAATTCAAACAATGGCCTACTTTTTCCTTTTGTATACATTTGATTATATAATCTTTTCAACTTATCTCATAAATCTTCATTTCCACATGTCTCTTTGGCTTTATTTTTCCTTTTCATATTTATATATATATATATATATATATATATATATATATTGAATGGATTCATTCAGAGTTTTATGAGTTATTATTATTCTCTTGTTATTTGGTTCACATTATTTATTATCTATTACTTGTAAATCTGTTGCTCCAATCTTTCAACTAAAATAAGTCAACATTGGTGTGGATATTGGGATAAAAGTTTTAGTCTTACATGTTATGGTATACTCAATGTCTTCACAACTTAATGTTGAGGTTTTAGATCCCCTTGTTGAACACTTTCCCAACCCTTTTAAAACTTCACACTAGTAGATGAAAATACTCCGATATAGGCATGAGATATTCTTTCCATATCTTGATTGATCCACTTATTCCCATGACACAAAAACTCCTCATCCTCACTATAATTATCTATCCATTTTTATTCTACCTCTAAATCTTCTTGAAAAAAAAGTAAAATTAATGTAAATCACCCAAAAAATTGGACCTACATAATACGCATGCAAAATGAGTGGATAGCCCATGTCAGTGATATCAAAAAAGTGCACTAAAAATAAATAATGGTCTCCTCTCTCAACGAGTAGGCTGTTTCCTCCATTCACTTAGAAGTATTAAATTTTTTATTCCAGATCTATGTTATCCTCCTAGATCCATATTATTATCATATTTGGTCCAAACAAAGTAATTATCTTAAGTTTGAATGAAAGTATCCAAGATCCAACTTTTATAAGATTAGAATTTCTTATAATACTTGATTTCATGCAAAATCCACAAAATCATGGAATATTTCATGTCCTATGGAGAACAAAAAAACCCAATGGCAACAAAGGGATCTAAAACCTCAACATTAAGTTGTGAAGACACTGAGTATACCATAACGTGTAAGACTAAAACTTTTATCCCAATATCCACACCAATGTTGACTTATTTTAGTTGAAAGATTGGAGCAATAGATTTACAAGTAATAGATAATAAATAATGTGAACCAAATAACAAGAGAATAATAATAACTCATAAAACTCTGAATGAGTCCATTCAATGTGTGTGTGTGTGTGTGTGTGTGTGTGTGTGTGTGTGTGTGTGTGTGTGTGTGTGTGTGTGTGTGTGTGTGTGTGTGTGTGTGTGTGTGTGTGTGTGTGTGTGTGTGTGTGTGTGTGTGTGTGTGTGTGTGTGTGTGTGAAGGAAAAATAAAGCCAAAGAGACATGTGGAAATGAAGATTTATGAGATAAGTTGAAAAGATTATATAATCAAATGTATACAAAAGGAAAAAGTAGGCCATTGTTTGAATTTTATATATATATATATATATATATATATATATATATATATATATATATATATATATATATATATATATATATATATATATATATATATAATTCAAACAATGGCCTACTTTTTCCTTTTGTATACATTTGATTATATAATCTTTTCAACTTATCTCATAAATCTTCATTTCCACATGTCTCTTTAGCTTTCCTTTTCCTTTTCCTCTTCCTTTTGTCTTACATGATTTTGTTTCTCCTTTTTAGATAATTGACATTTTATACATAAATCATTTTCCCTTTACCCATGCTAATAATGGTTTTGTTTCTATTGTTGACTCTTAAGTGTGTGTGTGTGTGTGTGTGTTTGTGTGTGTGTGTGTGTGTGTGTGTCATGTGAATATATGTATCTATTTAAATACCCATATATGTTATGTAGGTTCACCTTCTCCACATGTCTATTTATGAATGACTCGAATGACTACTCACTCCTTGGTGGGATCAGTGAGGAGAGATCGGTCTTGGGAGATGGTGCAATAGAAGAAGGAATGATACTAATGGTCATCTTCTATGAAGGTCAATAAACCACATGATCTTAAAAAGGAGCAACATGGGATGTCTCAACCCTCTTGTGATATCCTCTATAATAAGTATGTGAAATGGGTCTAGATATGTCTTTTCTAAATGTAATAATTTCTTAATTAGCTAGTTGTGTAAGACTTTGCTCAAGATTAAAATAATCATTATTTTGATGCCTATTTATACCATTGTAAGTGCAAAAAGTGTTTTCCCTTTTACCTTTTCAAATATATGTGTAGACACCAAAATTGTGTCAACTCCCCTTGGTCCCTTGCACACTTTATTAATTTAAAATAAATTACTTATTTTAAATTAATGACATCACCCTAGACACCTCACCTTGGATACCTCTCCCTTAGACCATTTATCACCCTATGACTAAGTCCTCCAAATCATAATTACCTAAGACCTATTTCAACTCTCTCACTAACTCTCATGCCTACTAAACCCACCTTTGGACCATTCACCAATGACAACTAAACTTGGCAGATGGAGGAACGGGCAAAAGGCTAAAAATAGCCTTTTTTCCCATTCTCTAGTCGCTGACGTCGGTTAACCGTCAACTGACGCTAGCGGGATCACCGACGTCAATTACTTAAAACTAAATTCTAACCTCGGCTGCAGCCTGAATTTGAATTCTCTGGCTCTTTGACTCTTTACATATCAAAGGCAGGCTTTGAGATGAGGCATCAGCATTCTATCATCACTCTCCAGGCTAAGAAACTTTGCAAAATTCACTCCAGACATTGGATTAGAAGGTTGTACAAAGTCTCCTACATCAGCCGCATCAGGGACAAGCATCCTGACACTCTTGGTTCTCCATTAAACAGAGCTACATATTCTTCTATTTCATTTCAGTATTTTAAAAGGCATTGGTAATTAGTTTCCATTGAATATTCTTGAGTACTATTGATAGACAACCCAACTTTCTTTCCAGAGAGGCTGAAAAGCCTTTCTCTCATTCTTATTCTCTTTCCACCCCTATCCTCTAGCTGGACCCTTCCCCAAACCATATTCATTGTCTTGCAATCCTGTAAAAACTATTAAACTCCCACAGACCTCCCAGACTCCTCTGTCAACCAAAGACATCAACCAAAAACCCGTCCAAGGCCCATTGCCCCTACTGACATCGGTAATATAACTGATGTCGACAACTTTACCAACTGACACCGGTAGGACTACCGATGTCGATGACTATGACATACAGACTGCAAAGAAATATGTACACACTATCTATTTCCCTCTTTGTTAGTCATTTGTTATTTCTTTATTTATGACAGTTTTACTTATAAACAGTGGACTGTCATCCCTCACGAAGCTGTACGCTTTCGAGATCGAGCATTGCTTGGCAGTCCACTTTATCTTAATCTAACATTTTTTTGTGTTTGAGTCTCTTTCTTCTTATAGGTGTCTTCCTCCACAGCCAAAGAGGATCTCCTACAACATCTGGATATGGTGTGCAACTTCATCTGGGTAACGTACAGACCCCTTACCATTATCTTTAGTTTCTTCATTTTCTTCTGAATGTAAACAAGCAAAAATGAGTAGAAACATTCTGGCACGTCCGGTGGGACTCTGGAGTTTTCCTTGGGTTCATTCTTCTAAAAATCAAACTTTCATATAGGTGCATTAGGAAAATACTCTCTTTTTGCATCCTTCTTCTATCTCTTTATTTCGAAAAGAAACCATTAGCACAAGTTAAAAAGAACTTTTTCTTTTTCTTCTTGTCATTTCTTACTTGTATCTTAGAGTAGTGAAAATTCATGCTCTTAAACCTCTTCACCATTGTTTGCATCTGAACAAAACATTTCAATTTGGGTTAAAAACACTATTGCATTTCATTTTTGCTTGAATGCATATTTAGCCCTCTCATTTAGTAATTAAAAATGCATTATGAATAAATCGTAGTGCACATATGTTACACAACCAGACCACATTCACAATCAAACATCTAAACATACTTGAGACAAGGCCCGACTAGGATTTCATCACCTAGCAGATACCTTACCCTTCCTGGTGATCCCACTTGGACTTCACTACCAAGGGGAGGACCCACTCTGTTCTCTGGTAGAGTATAAACTATAGGCAAAGTATATATTGGCTAAGCAACCCAGAGCCAGTGAAGTATATATTGGCTAAGCAACCCAACTTGGCTCTGGGCTCGTGAAGTGAGGGGAGCAAGCTCCTAACACTAGGCCACATATGAAATCTAATACAAATCTTTGAGCACCAAAACATAACTCGAAACCATCCATAAACTACCTTTTTAGGACCCATTCTAAAAGCCCAATTCCCAAACATATTCTTCTAAGGCATAAGCCACCACAACTCTAAAATTTATTCTTATGAATTTAACGTTTAGAGGTTGCTTTCCATCATCTATTTTTCTAACTGTATCTGATCTTTTGAGCTAGTGAGGTCGCATTCTGAGATCCAAAAACAACTCACAATTTCTCTTTTTTTCAAAAATATCAATTTTTTATGTTTCTAGAAATACACAGACACCGACATTGGCTTTTCCACCGACGTCGGCAACTCATCTCACCGACATCGGTTATACCACCGACCTCGGAAACTCTTCATAACCACCATCAGTTATTCAACCAATGTTGGTCACTGTCAAAAATATTTCTTTCAAAATAGCAATTTCAAAACCCAACTTTTTGGTTGTCAAACATACATTCTAGAATTCTGAGACTGGAATATATAGTTTTTAAAACCTGAATAAATTTTGCCTTGAATGGTTTGACACATATTCAAGCTAAAACTCTTATTGACCATGCAAGGCAACAACCACTTCCACCTTCACCCTCCATAACAAGTCCTCTAATGGAGTATCCTTTAGATATTAAGCGTACTCCTACCTCAAATCACCCACCTATTGTTCCTGTAGGGGATCAAGACTTCGAGAGATTCCTTGACCTTAACGTCAAGGCTCTCCAACACTATCTCATGAGAAGCCAAATGTGATATCATTCAGGTAACCCTGTTCTTGGGATGCCAACTTCCTTAGTTGAAATAGCAAATATATCAACAGCCTCTGTTACTCAACCCATGGTTACTCAGGCCATTGCCTCAACTAATGACCCAACCATCACTGACATTCAAGATTTGGCCTCCCCTTCCATTTTTGGACCTACCTCCTTTGGGGTTTTCGTACCCCCTCAACCACAAACAATTCAAACAAGTTCAACACCTTTTCAAAACTTGCTTGTATTTATCCCACCCACTCTTGCACCCATAAATACAAGAGTAACTACCTATCCTCTAACTAGTGTTTCCACCATCCAACCCTACTTTGGCGGCACATAGTCAATTTGTGCCCCCCAACTCCATGGCACAAGTCCCATTGACCTCAATATCAGTCCCTATGATGAATTACCAATATGTTGCACCTATACAAACCCAACCTAACACATCATATGCCCCTCCCAACGTCTTCTAGGTACCCTACAATCTAAGGGGTGCCCCTCTTGCCAATCCATCAGCCGATCTAATCAAGATGCTAATGGATAAGATGTCCAACCTTGAGACATCTATTTTAGGATCAAAGAATGTCCTTTCATATGAACAAATCTGTAATGAACCTATCCATCCTTCGATCTCTATTCAACCATATCTTAGTCAGTGGGAACTCCTAAAATTTACTCATTTTCAGAGTAAAGAGGACCCACAACAACATCTACGAGTGTTTAGACACGCTTGCTACCTTATAGCACATGATGATGCATTGTTACTTTGCACATTCCCCATGTCACTTTCTTGCACCGCCCTTGATTGGTATAGTTCTATTACCAGTCATTCTCTTTTTACCTTCACTCAACTAGCTCAACTATTTCTTGACCACTTTTCAATCAACATCACTAAAAAGGTCTCCATCACAGACCTATATTCTATTAGACAATTTGACGATGAATCAATAGCTAATTTCATTACTCGATGGAAAATTTTAATCAACCAACTCTCCTTTTCTTTACCTAAACCTATGCTCATTGAGCTCTTTTCACAAGCATGTGCCAAACACATCTCTACTTTGTGGGTCCAAAGATTTCGTATATTTGACGAAGCTTTCACCATGGCTAGGAAGCTTGAACTCCGTGCTGTCAAAGAAAATAAAGTCAAATTGCGTAGTAAAAATACTAATGCAAAATCAAATGACCCTTCATCCAAATCTTCTTCTTCCAATTCCAAATCCAAGGGATCGGCAAATGCTGTGGTACTTAGATCATCTTCTTCTACCATAACTAACCAATCCAAACCCTCTACATCACAAAGCATTACATGACAATTCCAACAATGATACGTACAATGCCAATATACTCCAATAGGAAAATCATACGCTTTCGTGTTGGATAAACTAGTAAAGTAGGGAGTCCTTAACCTCCCTCAAATTCAACCACCACCTCAATTTGATCCCTCGCGAGCCATCCTAGCATGGTATAGGGAGAATGACTTCTATAATTATCATCATGTCAAAGGTCATGACACAGACAATTGCAAAACTCTCAAGAACGTTATTCAAGATATGTTAGACAAGGGGGATCTTGTCTTGGATAACCCAAATGTGCCACCTAGCCAAAACATAGACATCTTTAGACAACCATTCCCTAACCATCCCCCCAGCCAAAACAACATATAGACCATGGCCGATGACTCCTAAGAGCGTAATATATGCACAGTTGACATGGTTTCTCCTTTTATTCCTAACCAACCTCTCCCACAGTCTGAAGAGGTTAGTCAACCTATTTGTCCACCACAAGTAGAAGAGCCTTCTTCTCTTATTTGTCCATCACAGGTAGAAGAGCCTTCTTCTCCTATTTGTCCACCAAAAGTAAAAGAGCCTTCTTCTCCTATTTGTCCATCACAGGTAGAAGAGTCTTCTTCTCCTATCTATCCACCACAGGTAGAAGAGCCTTCTTTTCCTATTTCTCCTCCACGAGTGGAAGAACCTTCTTCTCCTCTTAGTCCTCTATCCTCCCCCCTTGTACACACAGAAGAGTCTACTTTGAACTCTCTTATATTGGAGGATGTTTTGATGATACTAGTGCCGCTAGCCCCACCCTCATCCTTCCTATTACCTATGGAGGATCATACTTTTCCCGCTCTTCAATTGCAAGTAGAAGGTACAATCATCCCTGCCCTTTATCCTCTTGAGGAGTCACATTCTCCAATTCCTTCTCCACCAAGAGAAGAAATTGTCTCTTCACCTACTTTGACTGAAGACGATCTAGTAATGGCTCTCTCACACCTTTGGCCCAAAATCATTGCATCTAACATGTTTCCAGTCTCACAACCATCCACATCTTCTAAAAGACCAATCATAAAGCCTCGTGCAACATCTTCTAAACCATTCTCTCGATTGGCTGAGAACTTAGGATTTCTCCATTCAAGGAACTTAGGACATGAGGCATTGTGGGAGTGACTTAAAGCTCCTTATCGTACACATCCCACTTCATCTCGTACTATCAACCCTTTTGTGGCAAATTATCCCAAAGTCTCTGACAAGGATCAGGGTTTTACTTCCAAAGCTTCAGAATCTCAAACATCCACATCTAAACCTAAACCCTCACAAGCAACCACCACACCAAAATAGGTTAAATCTCTTGGTGTTCGCTCCGTACCTAACCTCACTCACCCACAAGTGAAGTTAGACTTGAACCTCACCCCCCTAAGTAGTGGTCCTCACATTGTATTAAAGAAGGCTACTAAACCACATTGGAGAAATCCTCCCCCACCATCACCATTGCCTTCTATTTTGGGCCCACACCCTTCTACCTTAATAGGAATCCTTCCTACTCCAACACCGAACAAAAACAAATTGCCTCCCCTACTACCTTTACCCACCAAAAATACACTTCCATCAAAAAACTTGGCACCTCTAACCAAAAAAGTGCCATCTACATGATTGGCCACACCACCTACTAAAAAGGTGGTACAGAAAACTCCCTCAATGACTCCTACAAAATAGAAGTTGTCAACATCTACTATAACAACAAGCGTAGACCCATTAGCGAGTTCCTATGCTTTGTTGCTACGTCAATTGTTACAATCCTCTAGCATCACTCTCCCACCTATTAAACCATTTCAACCTCTCAGATCAAAGCCATCATGGTTCGATGACACCCAAATTTGTCTATATCATCACACACCTGGACATGACACTAAAAATTGTTGTGCCCTTAAGGTTATCATTCACCAATACATGGAAAAAGACAACCTACTTGTTGAAGGTTCCTTTGACAAACTTTTGACACCTTCCCATGTCTCTCAAACCTCCTCACCTTCATTAGAATCCCATAATCAGACTATGGTCCCTTTACCTCCTTCTTCCCCTTTATTTGAAATTAATACCATTAATGTGGCCACCAGGTCACAAATATTAAAAGATAAAGGAAAAGAGAAGGTTTTTATTCCTTGGACATACCCATTTGTCAAACCTTCTCAAACAACAAAACCCAAGATTTTAATCTTGGGAACATCCCACTCTACATCTTCGGAGGCCATTCGTGATTCTATGGTGAAACAACTTCACCCAAATCCAGTGAAGATGTCCTTATATGACCTCATTCAAAGCTCTCCAAACCATCACCAAGCTTTAATCAAAGCTTTACAGGTGGTAGAGGTTCAAACCAAAGACCCTTAACCATTAGTTACCTTAGTCCAATCATTACCCACCATCGCCTCCATTACCTTTAGTGATTTTGAAATTCCTACCTCTAATCTGGAAGATCAGGATGCTGCCCTTTTCATCACAACCTATGTTGATCGAACTCGCATCAAGCAGGTTATGATTGATGGGGGTCCTAGTATCAATATCATCTCCACCCATGCGTATGACCAATTAGCCCTCCCAAATAATTGCATGTCCAAAACCAATGCAATTCTTTGATCTTTTAACAATTCCACCACCACTATAGTTGGCACCGTCATCTTGCATATTCGTGTTGGCCCATGAATAGTCCCAAAAAATTTCTACATCATTGAGGGGGAGTTCCAATACAACATGTTATTGGGGAAACCTTGGATTCATGCCATGACTTGTGTCCCTTCGACACTACATCATTGTGTCAAATTTGAACATGAGGGATAGGTTCACATCATTCCTGTTGACCCTTCTCCCTTCAAAACATGTAACACAACTTATCGACCCAATGATGTTCTCATCCCTTTGAAAATATTAACCCAAACACAACTTCCATCCGTAAAAGCATCAACAAGTTCACAAACATCGGTTGCACCTACTCCTCCTTCTCAAGTGACTACAAAAGATCCCATGGAAGATACCTTCCAGCGGCTTTCACATGGGGAGTACCGTTTGCTTACCCTGGACATGTTCCAAACTCCTCAGGAATATGGACAACTTTATCACAACCCAAATTATGACCATCACATCAGAATGGTCATCCCATATGGTCCTCCTACTCTTTAAACAAATCTCATCTATGGAGGGCTAGATCGAGCTCCTACTGATGGAAATCTTCTTTCATCACCCCAACTGTTCACTTTTGATTTCTCCTTTCTCGATAACCCTAGCTTTGTGCACACCTATCTTCATAGGTGTGCATGGAAGGGTTTTGGCTTTGGGCACTATGAATAAGGTTTCCACCAGTCCGTTGAGCCTCCAAATGATGAGGCCATAAAAATTTCTAAGAAATGACATGGCCTGGGATTTAAAGAGCCTACTGAAGCCTCTAAAAATCCTTGTCACGAAACTAGTATAGAATAATCTCCTCCGGCTTCACCTGTTCCTCCATCCTCACCTACAGAGTCGGTAGTCTCCATTCCTCCTAGTTTTTTTTTGCATAAACACCATTCGCTTAGAATCCCTAACCTATCAACTAGATGGGGTATCAAGGTCTCTTCCTCTCATTTATCTAGACATGATAGATGATGAATCTTCTACTATCAACACCATCCAATACATGGACGATGACACCATACTCACCTACATGGGTGTGGACGATTCTTTCATTCAATGATCACTTCCTTCAAAAACATAGGTTATGTTGAATGAATCAACCATTGACATTAACCTACCATCTTCTGACATTCCTCACATCTTAAAGATTGGTCAATCTTTGGATGCCCAAGAACAAATCAACTATACCAAATTCCTTATAGATCATAGCAAAGCCTTTTCTTAGACCTATAGCGATATGCCCAACATCAACCCTAACATTGTCATTCATAACATCATCACAAACCTAGAGGCTAAGCCTATCAGGCAAAAGCTTCGCAAAATGCATCCTCACATTGCACTCCTTGTCAAAGAGGAGCTTCAACATCTTCTCTTCGTTTCATTTATCCAACCCATTGATTATCTGCAATGGGTATCAAACATCATCCCTATCACAAAAGTGACTGGGGGAATCTAAATTTGTACTGAATATCAGGATCTCAACCTAGCTTGCCCAAAAGATGACTTTCCTTTACTTAACATTGACCAACTTGTTGATCTTACAGCCGGTCATGAGATGTTGTCACTCATGGACGGATTTTTAAGATATAATCAAATCTTGATTGCACTAGAAGATCAACATAAAACAACCTTTATCACCCCATGGGGGACATTTTGCTATAGGGTCATGCCTTTTGGTCTTAAAAATGCAGGCGCCACATATCAACGCGCCATGACCTATATTTTTCATGATCTCTTCCATAAAATCATGGAGGTGTCAGGGAATCCAAGAACAACACACCTTGTTCTGATCCCATTTATTAGGATCTTGCTCCTCAGAAGGAGCACAATATGATTACCAAATACAAGCAATTAAACATGCAGAATTAACCAGAAGCAATAAGTAACTAGAATTCACAAATAGCACAGAATATGAGAGACAATACACTATCTTGTATTAATACTCGTACAAAAAAGAATACAATAAAGAAGATGTCACTTCTTCTCCCACCTTCCAAAGGCTTCCCACACCTCAAGTGTATAGTAATTCTTCTTCAATAGTTCACTCTCCTACCAAAAATGGTCCCAACACACAACTCACACACAAAATTGGTGTTCACCTCTCCAACTAGTCAATAATAACCCTGCCAGTACACCAAGCACTCTAAATTACTTCAAGTAGATCTCCCATGAACCTACAACCTACAATTCAACAGACCATACTTACACATGTAGATCTCCTATGAGCTTGCAACAACCTGCAACTCAATGATCTTACAATGGAAGGATCTTCCTTGCCTTCCTTTTCAGCTCATAATTACAATACATGCCAATGGGTCTATAAATAGATCCCAGACTTAAACAATAACTTAGACTCTTAGTTTACTAATAATAGACACGCAGCTTAAGACTCAAAATAGCCTTTACATGCAAACAATAAATTCAACAAACTAACTGTTTGTGCAACGAACAATTCTAGAACACATAGGCAACCGACATCGATCCCTCTCTAACTAGTTCTGACCAACGTTAGCTGACTCCCTATTGATGTCGGTTGCCTTCTGCATTCATCATGACCAACATCGATTATACTGTCGACACTGGTACTTCTAGAACTTCATCAACCTCCTCTTCATCTGCATAGTTGAAGCTTTTAGCTCCACAACCTAACAATCTCCCACTTGGAGATAAATAGCTGTAACTATACCTGTACCTATACATCATCTAGTTTGTTCCCTTGGCTTTGTATCCCTCTTCAAAATCACTCTTGAAGACCAACCACCACAAATCCTATGGTGCAACACTTATCATCCAAATCACTTGCCACATCTGCATCTACAAACCATGTAGAAAATAACTTGACCCTGCATAGCATGTGCACCTGCTGCTAGTCCCTCTAAGAATCCACTGAACTACCCTCCAATGCTTCTTTTCCAAATTGGCTCCAAACTTGTGACAACTCCCACTACTTGGGAAAACTTAGGTCTAGTACATACCATGCACTTAACCTCATTATGTGAATCAAAACACTGTTCTGTGAACTATCCAACCATCGGCGTGCTAACCGGTCTCACACAATCATCCTGAAACAAAGTCAACATATGACCTTCCATGTCCCTAAAACACACTCATGCCAAAGAACCTTGTTGCTCCCAGATTCCTCATGACATACTTCTGAACTAGCTTTACCTTTAGTTTAGCAACTCCCTATATATGTAACCCTACAACAAGCACATCATACAGTAATAAGATAATGTAGCTAATATTATCCAACCTAGTAAAGAGAAACACAATGATCAAACCTCCATTGTCCTATAGCTTATTCAAGACCATATACCCTGGCCTTCTATCTCACATGTCCATTTCCGCTCTTCTGCATCCTGAACATCCATTCATCTCTCAGTGCTTCCTTCTAGCTAGCAACTCCACCAAAAACTCCCATTTGGTTCTCCTCCAAGGAATCACATCCTTCATCCATGCCAAGCTCCCACTATTTTTTGGATCTACCTGCTCTACTTCTTTAATAACTTCATGGTTCTTTACCATCAATGAGCAACAAGTAGTGTAAAGAAGGGAAATGATGAATTTGAGGCTTACTTACCCTTTAATTCCTCCATATGGGTGCTTGAGACTACTTGATAGCTTGTTGTCTGCCCAAAATCCATCTTAGTGACTGATGCCGATCACATCTCAGTCTGCACCCAACCGACATTGATTCCATGCGACTGCCTCATTATCGACGTTAGTTCCCCCTGACCGACATTGGTGTTTATCTATCCCTGAGTCACCGATGTCAGTCTGCACATAGCCGACATCGGTCCCTTTCTAGATGCCAACGTCAGTCTCTATGTTTTGCTTGTGAGAATTGACTTTTACCCGCAAGCTCCTTTTGGATCAAACCCTTGTCCAAATCACCCTTGCTCTACTTAGATTCTTTAGCCCCTTGTGTTGAACTCTGTCTGTCACCTTCTCCTTGAAAACTAAGGCTTTCTTATTCTTGTCACGAACATTGAATTCTTCAAGAAACGTCACCTTCTTCTTCTGCATACAAAAATCTCGATTCATGCTTTTCAAATCCAAAAGCATACCCTTTGACTCAAGAACATGCATCTCCTTCTTATTCATATGACCAAGCCTATTAAACCACATCTTTGAATCTACAGCTGAAGTAGATAAACCAAAAAGAGAATCAGTAATACAAGTAGATAGATAAAGCGTACCTACTTTCTTACCTCTTGCTACAACAAGTGCACCCTTGGTAACCTTCCAAGAGTCCACTATGAGAGTTACTGTGCAATCCTCATCACCCAAACTTCTTATAGAAATCAAATTCTACTCCTAAACTGGGACATGCATGACCTCCTTCAACACCCATGTGTTACCTGTCTGCAATTTCAGCTTCACTTTCCCTTTTCCAACCATTTGACAAGGCTTACCATCCCCTAATCAAATTTCTCCAAAGTCTCCCTGGACATACTCATGAAAAAATTCTCTATTTGGGTATGCATGAAAAGAGGCACCAGAATCTAAAACTCAAGATTCTACTTTATCCAAAGAACATACCAGAGCATCCTGTGCAATGAACTCTACAACATCTGCTTCTTCTTCATGTCCTTCATGCTAATCTTCACCCGACCTGCAATCTCTCTTTAAGTGCCCTTGCTTTCCACATTTCTAGCAGGTTATTCTGCCATACCTAGACTTAGATCTCTTGCCTATCTTTGACCTTGATCTCCCACGCTCTATCTTCTCTCTTTGCCTTCCCCTACTTTCCACACTCAAAGCATTTCCTGACGATTCACCTATGCTTTTCCTACGTATCTCTTCATTCAAGATTACACTCACAATATCATCCACTTTTAAGATTTTTGAAGCAGACGCAGTATTGCTAACTGCCATTACTAAACTCTCCCAGCTTTCAGGTAATGAATATAAGATTAAGAGAGCCTTAATTTCATCATCAAAAACAATATTGACTGAATTTAACTGGTTTACCAAACCATGGAAATCACTAAGATGACTATGTACAGATCCACCTTCCAACATTTGCAAATTAAATAATTGCTTCATAAGAAATACCTTATTTGAAGCTAAAGGTTTTTCATATATATTTTCCAAAGATTCCATCAACTCTACCGTTGTCTTAGCGTGTGATAAGTTGGAAATCACAGACGATGCAAGACTCAACCTTATAGATCCCAGAGCCTTCTGATCAAGAACCTCCATTCTTCATCCTTCATATCCTGGGGCTTGCAATCAACCCCACCCAATGGTAAGTATAAATCTTTCTGATATAGATAATCTTCAATATACATCCTCCATAATTGATAGTTCTTGCCATTAAACTTCTCCATTCGTAGCTTACTTTCTTCTGTCATTGCTCTACTCCCACTCAAACAGAAACCCCTATGAGTAATATGTAATCAACACACACTAACCAGATCTAATCCAACCTGTTAGTATCCCAACCAAAAGCTTTGATACTAGTTGTCAGGGAATCCAAGAACAACACACCTTGTTCTGATCCCACTTGTTAGGATCTTGCTCCTCAGAAAGAGCACAATATGATTACTAAATACAAGCAATTAAACATGTGGAATTAACCAGAAGCAATAAGTAACTAGAATTCACAAATAGCACAGAATATGAGAGATAATACACTATCTTGTATTAATACTCGTACAAAAAAGAATACAATAAAGAAGATGCCACTTCTTTTCCCACCTTCCAGAGGCTTCCCACACCTCAAGTGTATAGTAATTCTTCTTCAACAGTTCACTCTCCTATCAAAAATGGTCCCAACACACAACTCACACACAAAATTGGTGTTCACCTCTCCAACCAGTCAGTAATAACCCTGCCAGTACACCAAGCACTCTAAAGTACTTCAAGTAGATATCCATGAACCTGCAACCTATAATTCAATAGACCATACTTACACATGTAGATCTCCTATGAGCTTGCAACAACCTGCAACTCAATGATCTTACAATGGAAGGATCTTCCTTGCCTTCCTTTTCAGCTCATAATTACAATACATGTCAATGGGTCTATAAATAGATCCCAGACTTAAACAATAACTTAGACTCTTAGTTTATTAATAATAGACACGTAGCTCAAGACTCGAAATAGTCTTTACATGCAAACAATCAGTTCAACAAACTAACTGTTCATGCAATGAATAGTTCTGGAACACACAGGTGACTGACGTTGGTCCCTGTCTAACTAGTTCTGATCAATGTCAGCCGACTCCCTACCGATGCCAGTTTCCTTTTGCATTCATCATGACCGACGTCGGTTATACTACCGATGCCGGTACTTCTGGAACTTCAGCAACCTCCTCTTCGTCTGCATAGTTGAAGCTTTTAGTTCCACAACCTAACAAGAGGATTATGTCACATACAACCAAATCATTTTCTAAACCAAACCAAACCAAACATTTTCAGACCACTAACATGACATAGCCCATTCACACTAGTTTCTATGGACAACAATACACATAGAAACTATCAACTCAACACAATTTATGTCACGCATAAACCATTACTTGCTGAAGCATAAATACATTCATGTCATTTTTAGCATACATCCATCACCAATATGGAAAATTGTTAGGGATGAAAAACCACATAACCTATGTTACAGAATACACCATCACATAATATGGAAAAGGTTGTAACATCATCATACACTCATCATTTCAAGCATGGGAAGTGCTAAACCATTAACATGACCAAACCAATTATCGACCTCTTTGACTCTATCTTCCTTGTTGGGGAGAACTACATTGGCCTGAGGCCCTTGAAATAGGGGCTATGTAGGTAGCACTTAGTTGACATGGAGTCTTTTGGGGTTAGCTCAGCCATTTGCCCGTCCGTCTCCCTAATGACGTTGGCAATTTGTTTGTTTATCTACCTAATGGACAAACCATTTCACCTTTAACCATGACTTAACCTAGTCAAACCCAATCCTTAATCAACTCTCTTCTTCCCTTTTGGGAGAACTACATTGGCCTGAGGCCCTTTAAATAGGGGCTATGTAGGCAGCACTCAGTTGACATGGGGTCTTCTGAGGTTAGCTTGGCCATTCCTTCATCCATCCATCTAATGGACCAACTATCTATACAAACCCAAAATCATGTTCAAACAATCAGCCCTGACACTAAATGAGTTACCTAAACTTCTCATGGGGCACATGGGAGATCACATACATTTCCCTAACCACAACACACACCACTTGAGATGACTTATATCTCAGCCTGACTCAACCAATGACTTTGGAGATCATGACTATCTCTTCAGACCATGACCACTTTCGAGACAACTTTGCCTTGGTTATTTTGATTACATATATGCTACCTCGTGAATAGTTAGCAAATTGTACATAACCTACACTATGACCCTCACACCTATTGACAGATCACGCTCAAGTTGATCCCCAATATTTGTGACATTTTTTGTGTTTTCTAGGAGCACTTCCTGAGCCTGGGATACTTGGAACACGATGACCAATTGGAGCTACAGCTCGAATCAAATAACCCAATCAGCTAGGACTAAAAGCTAGGGCCTGATTACTTTAATTTTATCACTCTTTGACCTTGCCTATGATAATTTGACCTACCTATCATGTGAAGTGGTATACGTGCAATCTCAACTATTACAGTGTTCACACTCCAACTTCACCATACCCATCCACTGCCTATCAAATTGACACTCGACATCAGGTCACCTTCCCTTGACTCCCACTTTGAGGGGGAATATCTCATCCCATACTTGGGGTAACCTACACCTTATCCCATACCTGGGGCAACTTACTCCTATTTTAGTCTTGCAGTTCATTAGAACAACCAACAAGACAAAAAGGGGCAAATTTAGACACCAAAATTGTGTCAACTCCCCTTGGTCCCTTACACACTTTATTAATTTAAAATAAATTACTTATTTTAAATTAATGACATCACCCTAGACACCTCACCTTGGATACCTTGCCCTTAGACCATTTATCACCCTATGACTAAGTCCTCCAAATCATAATTACCTAAGACCTATTTCAACTCTCTCACTAACTCTCATGCCTATTAAACCCGCCTTTGGATTATTCACCAATGACAACTGAACTTGGCAGATGGAGAAATGGGAAAAAGGCTAAAAATAGCCTTTTTTTCCATTCTCTAGCCGCTAACTTTGGTTAACCATCGGCCGACGCTAGCAGGATCACCGACGTCAGTTACTTAAAACTAAATTCTAACCTCAGTTGTAGCCCAAATTTGAATTCTCTGGCTCTTCGACTCTTTACATATCAAAGGCAAGCTTTGGGATGAGGCATCAGCATTCTATCATCACTCTCTAGGCTAAGAAACTCTACAGAATTCACTCCAAACATTGGATTAGAAGGTTGTACGAAGTCTCCTACATCAGCCGCATTAGGGACAAGCATCCTGACACTCTTGGTTCTCCATCCAAATAGAGCTAAGTATTCTTCTATTTCATTTCAAAATTTTAGAAGGCATTGGTAATTAGTTTCCATTGAATATTCTTGAGTACTATTGACAGACAACCCGACTTTCTTCCTGAAGAGGCTGAAAAGCCTTCCTCTCATTCTTATTCTCTTTCCACCCCTATCCTCTACCTGGGCCCTTCCCCAGACCATATTCACTATCTTGCAATCCTGCACAAACTATTAAACTCCCATAAACCTCCTAGACTCCTCTGTCGACCAAAGACATCAACCAGAAACCCGTCCAAGGCCCATTGCCCCTACCGACATCGGTAATATAACTAACATCGGCAACTTTACCAATCGACGCTGGCAGGACTATCGATGTCAGTGACTGTGACATATAGACTACAAAAAAATAGGTACGCACTATCTATTTCCCTCTTTGTTAGTCATTTGTCATTTTTTTATTTATGACACTTTTACTTATAAACAGTGGACTGTCATCCCTCACAGAGCTGTACGCTTTCGAGACCGAGCGTTGCTTGGCAGTCCACTTTATCTTAATCTAACATTTTTCTATGTTTGAGTCTCTTTCTTCTTATATGTGTCTTCCTCCATAGCCAAAGAGGAGCTCCTACAACGTCTGGATACAGTGCACAACTTCATTTGGGTAACGTACAAACCCCTGACCATTATCTTTAGTTTCTTCATTTTCTTCTGAATGTAAACAAGCAAAAATGAGTAGAAATAATATGTGATGGTTAATTATAATTAGGAGGAATATTAATCATTATTTTATCCAATAATGTACACAATATATCATGTGGTCTATCTTAGTACCAATCAAACTTAAGTGGTTGCCTTTTTGTAGAGGTATATAGTTTAGCTATAGGAAGTATTTTTTAACTATTCTCCTTTTATTTATTCAATAATTTTAATATTTGTTATTTGGTATGAACTATTGATTCTAAAGAGGGATTTTTAAGTGTTTCATGACCCTTATTAGATGTTTTTCTTTGAAAGTATTATTTGTACCATGTTTTCCTTTATGTGGTGAAGTAGGTAACTTAGTTTTTATATTAATTAAAGCACATGCATATTTATGCACATCCAAATATAAAATATTAAATGAATCAAAGTGTTTATCCAATGCTATTTCTATAAGAGGATAAATAAAGGCCCCACTAAATACAAATTTTGCTTATAAATCCAAGGGGGATATAGTTTAAGGAATAATATATGTCCTTAAATATGATAACCTAGTCTAGAATGGACTCATTCTCATTTTGTGTTAATACTTGTAAATTTTCCAATGGAATATTTGGTAAGGTGTATCGATGAAATTTGGATAATAACACATATTTAATATTTTTTAATGTTGACAAGGATTCATTTGGGAGGCTATAAAACCAATCTAGATCCTCTTTAGTTAAACTTTGATGAATGGCCTTCAATAGTAGGCATCCATCCTTAACTCAATTTCAAAGGAATGTATATGTTATTTTAAGTAAATAGAAAGATCCCTATGATCATTGAATTAGTATAACTTAGGCATGATAAAATTATAATCGTAACGAGACTCAAACACATCTCAAGTAATAGGTTGTTCTTTTAACATATTCTCCTCAAAGGTAGTCTCGTGAGATGAAACTTAAAACTTAATGTATGAACTTGTTGTTGAAGATATTGTATGGTAGTCATGATGGATACCATATAAAAAGTATAGAATGGTAAAGAAATTTAATATTTTATTAGAGTCTATAAACTACCATTTTCAACACTAGGAGAGGGAATAATGCAACTTTCACTTTTATTCATATCAAATATACTTGGGAAATTAATTTTATCTCCATGCAAGGTATATTTTATAACCACTTTATTAGGAATTTCACATGTATTTTCATTATGTCATTCAATCAAGGGAGAAGATGAATTATTACATGCATATTTCTCATTACAAATTTTAGAAATATAAGTACTTTAACTATTTTCATTCAAGTTATCCAAACAAGGGAGAGGATTCTCAACATAAGTATCACTTTGAAAAGAACGCACACACTTGATTTCATCAACATTTACATCATATGAGATAGGATATGAACTTTAATTTTTTTTATAAATTGCATCTTTAGAAATATAATGAGGACATTTAACATTTTCAAAATTTGTATCATTTAAAGGGGAAGAGAGACATTCAATTTCTAATGTATCTAGAGAATGTATGCATGTAACATTTTGACTTGAAGCATCATGAATGATAATTATTTCTCATTTATTTTATTACCCTTATGCAATTCACTAACAAAATTTATCATTGTTGATGTTTTATACCCTTTACCATAGGAAAGAGGATAAATAAGAGAACTAGGGTCCACATAGCCAAGAGGAAAATCATCACACTCATAACCATATGAAAAAATACCATGGTCATTTCTTTGTTCATTTATACTTGTGTTTTCATCATTAGTTCTTTAATTATCACCATTATAATAAAAATAATGGTTTTGATCATATTTTTGATATTCCATAAGATCTTCATATGCAAGACATTGATCATCAGGCACATTAAACAATTAATCCAAAGGATGAGGCTTTTTTGCATGTCCTTTAATTAAGGACTCCATAAGGATTTTAAATTTGGATAAAATCACAAAGAACACAACCAAAAATTAAAAAATAAAATAAATAATTAAACATTAGTAATCTAGTCCCATACAAGAAAAAAATAGATCTAAAAATAAATACGTAATTCTGAAATGAATTTGAAGAAGGAGAAGACCCTACATACAAACTAGGGTTTTTGATTAGCAAATAGAGGATGAGTTTAGTAGTTTTTTTTACATTAAATTATATATAAATCCTCATATGTGGTATTTAGTGTTAATTATATATAAATTAATAATATCAAGGGTGATAAATAGATCTACATGCTAATTAATTACAAAAATTAGATAGAACATATATTGAATTTATTATGTTGAGATATGCTAAAATGAAAAGTATAGTTATGCTAATTATTAAAATTAAATATAAATAATATATATTTATTTATTATGATAATATGTATTAAATAAACCTCCAAAAATTATTTTCAAATAATATTCAATTTGAAAATTTATTTTAATTCAACTTTTAAAACACCTAATTTTTTCCTACACCAATTGATCCTAAAAATGATAATTTTTACACAAATGTAATGGGAAAATTAATTAAAATTAATTTAAAATATTATTATTGGTATGTATTAATTTTATTCTATATCTTTCATATTTAATCACAAACATAAAACTAGCAATTTCACTTTACCCAATTTCACTGAATATCCATAAAAATGATAAATTATGAACTCCATATTATATTAATGATATATCTAATGAATAAAAAAAAAAATTATCTATTTTAAAGTAATAAAAATTAAACAAATCTAGAATCACCGCATTGGAATGTTCTCAAACCACACACCCTAAAACATGCATAACATACACACAAATTAAATACATGAATTTACAAATATTTGAAGCTCCAATTCAATATTTGTATGATATTACCATCAAGAAATGAAATTTATTTCATACTATTATCTCCAAAATCCAAAGGGGTTTTATCCTTGAATCTTGTAGTTGAATCACAAGTGAAACAAACATAAATAAAGTGTTAATTTGGCCCAAAGATAGCCCAAAATGAAATCATAACATATTAATACATAATAAGGCCCAATATGGGCACAAAAATCCAAACTCATTAATTTTTAGAGATGAAATTAGTTATAAAAATCATTTAGTTTCCATATTTTATCCACTTGACATAATTCACTTAGATCTTGCCTTTTTCCTCTTTTGTTGCTACTCCCAAACTTTACCAAATTTGACCCCACTTATATTGAGGATAAGAGTGCAAGAATAAAATAGAAAGTTTCTTTAGAACCCTGTCATGACCCTCTCCTAAAAATATATGCCCCAATTGGTATTTTTTTTTATAAACTCATCATTATCCTCTCCTAGAAACCCCCACTGCATTTTGGCTAATAAAATATTTAATAATAATATTTTATTAATTACTTGGCCCTTATTATCAAAATAATGAATATTTCAAGTCTAAATAATAAATATTAAATAAAATTATTTTACTTTTTCCTTATCTAAACCTAAAGATAATATTAGAATGAGAATTTTATCCATAATAATAAATTAATTGAAAAGAGGGCATAACAATCTGCCCTTCCCAAAATTGTTTGCCCACAAGTAATTGAAAACCATGATGTTAAGAATCGTCGTGCTAATGTGATAAATCAAATTGTAATACCCACATAATATGAATCTTGTACCTATCAAGTGAGACAAATCCTATTAAAGAGCCCTAAAATATATACTTTCCCTAACATCCAAAACATCCTTGTATAACTCATGTAATTTGATCACATTTTTCAAAAACAACTTGAACTCATGAGAATAAATATCAAACAAATGTGCATGACTAACATCATCATAAATTCAATCCTTATGAATATCCATAATGTGATGCATTATTATACTTTTCTATGTTTGACTTAGATCAAGCAATGAAAATCTAATTTTACTAATTCACCTATTTTGAATGTTACTGTTATCCCAAATCAATATCAAGAACTCTTCACCATGTTTTTGATATACCACTCTGATATGGATAGAATTTGGAAGCTTTAATTGGACCCTGATGCAAACCTATTGCTCATATTTGGATTTTGAAAATTAAAACTTGAATGTTTCTATTGTTGAAACTTTCCCACCTTGTTGATGTTTTAACCTAGTACAAACATTCTTTATCTTTTTTCCTCCTATCTTTTACTAAAACCAATCAAGTGTAGCAATAGTCTTGTTATAAATATTAGTACCTATGTAAAGTATCCTAAACTCTTCTAAAAGGGTAAAAGCTACATAACTTATGTAAGTCCCACTATTTTATATAAACTTTGGATATGTGCTACAAATGATAAAATTAGATTGAATAATTACAAGAATTTATTTTTTTATGAATTGATATGCAAAATTGAACCTTTTCCAACTTAAGTTTAAATATATATATTTGAGTTTTTTTTCAAAGTATGCATATTTTTGTAATGAAGGGAAACCAAAAAAACCATGAGGCTCCCATAAAAATGATTTTTGAGTTATGGAAATTTTCCTCTATGCATCTTAGGAAGGATCAAAGGAGTGGAACTTGATTCCAAATGTGTGATATGTAGAATTTCCATATCTTTATGCAATCTTGAGAGTAAATGACTTAACACCCTAATACACATATTTTTTAAAAAATTAAACTCAACATGATGTCTAACTTACTTATGTCTAGAAATATCACCTAGATCCCATGTTTGAACATGCAAGCATCTTTAGGAAATATGGTCTATGGGTTGTTTTAAATTAAAATGCTTCCCATCTCAAAAATAAGATTCTCCCCCTTGAAGTTAATAATCAGTTCTTTCCTCAAAATGAGTATTTAAACATGAACACAACCCATCACATATGGAATACATCATGCCAACACTAGGAATTGAAAAACAAAATAAAGAAACTATTGTTTCTCTATTAAGTATACCATTTATTCCAAATGGAATATTATTGCATGAATTTTCAATTGAGTCCATAGCTTGACTAATTATTATCTCTAACCACATATCAAATCTGAAGCCAACTAGAATGATATGAGTTTGTTTACCTAGTTTTTGATATCCTCTATTGCCATCCTTTTGTTTCTTGAATTTGACTCATAAGCTACAAACACTTATCCTTGTTATCTATCACAACATTTTCATTATGATCATTTGTAGTTAGTTTTGACTTCCTTCTTGTCTAATTACATGGGATGATGAAATTATTTTCAATATTGGTATTGATTTCAAAGACTCCACCTTTTTATAGATCTAAAATTATCACTAGGATCCCACACCCTTTTGTACAAATAATATTCAACTTGAGGGAAAGGGTCTATGTGTCTCTCACTACAAATCATAACTTTCACCTTTTTCACATGCTTATATTACTTTCCATGGTGAACAAAATATTGGAAGTACATAGTGTAAAGTAAATATATGTGATTACCATATCTTTCATATTTTGAATTGTACTCATAAGAACAGATAAAATGCTTATTATTATTTACTCAAACTTGTACCCTTGTGAAGGTTGTTTCAAGCCTTCACAGTTTGGAGTAACATGGAGACAATCCTATGATATGGGTGGCCTAATAAGTGGATTTAATCTCTATATTATAAGGGATATCTCCCCTTGATGTATCAGTCAGGCTCCCTACACTACACTACCAACTTGCAAGGAAAAAAGAAGGAACATAAACTAAAATAAAACCTATCTAACTGAGTTGATACACCAAAAGGCTTCCTTAACCTATCTAATATGAACTAATAAATTTTAATAATGACATGAACTTGATTTCACTACTCAACTAAAGTATCTATAAACATCAATATTTCACTTAGAGGATTAGCTTGATACATGATCTAAGGCGGTTGATCAATATATCTCTCAAAGACACTAAGGATTACACTTACCATACATACCAAACTATTAAATCACATTATGTAACCTACAAGGATGATTAAACACATAAAAATAGGTAAATATGAGATGATAAATTCAGTTAAGTATTCACTATCAATGGTATTCATCTATAAACCATGAACATACACTAGTCACAAGCATTGAGGAGGCCAAAATTCAATCTTGTTCAGTTCATAAAGCTAAGTACAAGTATTTTTATGAGAAAGGCTCTAACACAACTCAGGTTAAGGATGATACAAATTCCAAAACTAGGCATACTTAATGAAAAACTAAGAAAAGAGAGAGAGAGGGAGAGATAAAAGCCAATAAACTAGGGATGACTCATCCACATAGTTCTCCCTCAACTTTAACATAGTACATGCTTGATTCTCTCTTTATTCTCTTGGAGAATGGCATAGGAGGTAGAAAGGAATTTTTTTAGAGGGATTGAATAAGTATTAGAAATTTATTAGTAGAGTTTGACCAATTAAAGTGCCTATATTCTTACTTACACACCCTATATACTTGATGAAGAAGTCTCCTTAATGAATATGTCCTCTTACATAAAAATAGGTCTTCAAGTCTTCATTAATCTTTAATTTAATTTTTATCCTCATATATTTATGAGTTATACCTTACTTGGGCTATTAGAAGGCTCTTTGAAGCATCTTTGACTTTCTCTCTTTAGCTAGGCATAAGAGGGAAAGAAGGTCTTGTTAGGACTACTATAGACCTTTTCAACCTTTGGAACCTCCTTAAAACTAACCTATGACTTGTTCCTACTCCTTATGTGGCTTATAAAATATTTTTTGGATTTTAAAAATCTTGTTAAGAGCCTTATATAATGCTTTAGTAATTTAACCACTTCAAATATTCCCTCTTGCAATACGGCGTACAAAGGAAAAAACTTGGATTTATATTTAGTAAACATTCGCCCTCCATGGATGGCCTCTCAACATGATATCAGACCTAAAACATGCCACTTGAAGTCATCAAATAATTTAAAATATGTGATTTATCCTTATTCATTGTAGCCCTCAAAATAGGTAAACCTCCTTGTGTATAATAATATATAGATTTTAATAGATAAATAAGCACATATTTGAGGATCCAGTATCCACTTATAGCTACATACCAGGTTTCAAGACCTAAATTTGAGTGAAAATGTCCTTTTTAACCCATGTTATCTTTCCAATTAGGCCTCTTTACCTAGAAATTGATATTTGGCTCAAAAACACTCCCACACCTTTGAAACTCCTAAGAAGTGTTTGATTCAATTTACCCATGCCAATTATATGCTCCATGTAAAATTTTAATTTTTGAGACCTTGTATGTATTGGTGAACTATGAAATGGCCAAAAACCCTAATCTAGGTACTTGTACATGTTTGAGAGGCAGTTTGAGTGTTTTTCATGAAATTTTTAGGTTATAATACTTGGAAATGACTTTTTGATACCTATAATATCACTACATAATTCATGCCTTGAGATTGAGGTCTCTTATTACAATCATAGGCCTGCATCTAGGCTTCTTGGCTTGTAAAACTAGTGTTTTTTCCATTTTTGACCAATTTGACAATTTACATAGCTTGTATATCATTTTTAGAGACCTTTATAAGTGTGTAGAAGATTTCATAACTCTTGATAAATCTTAATAGACCCCTACACTTTGTTTATAAGCCACTCCCTTCTCTACAGCTTAATAAACAAGATTAAAACTATGTATTCAGATATGTTCCATACACCCCTATATCTTTACATGCTATCCACTACCATGAATAGGTGCTCATAATACATGAAAAGGTCACCAATCCATTTTGAGGTTGAAACTATCCATTATAATCCATTTAAAGGTCAATTTTTCATATCAGGTCACTAGGAGGGGTTTAAGAGGGTTTTAGGCCTATTTTATTCTTAAGGATTGTTCATAAGGAATAAATCCTCTTTATTTCTCATAATTCCAAAAAGAGGAGGTGGATATATCCCTCCAACTCTTACAAACACCATTTTCCACCATGCAAAATCTCATCTTTCTTAAGGCAAAACATGATTTGGTGAGACTTCCAATCTTTGAGATGGTTCATACCAATATGGAAGTGATAAGTTGGAAAAATTCTAAGGATTTTAGGTTAGATACCTTCTTTTTCTCCTCAAAACACCATTTTTCACCACACAACTCCTCTAATGAGTTATGATCACTCAAAATTAACTACTCAGGTTGGTTACTACATCTTGTGACATTTAGAGAATTTACAAAAGGACCAATAGTGTTTGCCTTGAAATATATACACCTCATTAATGTCTATGCCATATATATTGACTTGTTACCATGGTTTTTTTACCATATTACTTCTACATACCTTTTACACACACAATTAACTGATGTCTAGGGTTTATGATCCCATCACTAAAATAAACCCTCACTGCGATTACCCTTTTTCTCTTTATCAAAGAGGTTTAAAACCTTATAGAATATTATATTATAGTTATCACACTCTTATTTGAGCCCTCATATTCCACACACAAATCTTAAAAGTACATCTTTTCCATGACTACACCAACAAACATGTGTACATGGTCATAAGCTTATTAGGCCTAGACAGGTTTATCAACATTCATCTTCTATTGAGTTTGAGGATTATATGAGGTTAAACTATCATAAGAGGACCATTCACATTGATTTATTCTCCTTTATATATCTATGTAACTCAAAACAAAATACATATTTCATTCTAAATAGGTCTATATATGGGAAAATTGATGGTGTTTGTAGGGTTGAAGTAAGCCTTGTTTGATCTTCTTTATTTAGTCTTTTTTAGATCTTATTTGATCTTAGTGTTTTAAAACAATTAATTAAATATTAAAACCTAAAATTCCAATGTATTATGTTTCATTAAAACCTTTATTTCACTATGATGTATTGCATCTTCCTCAAGTTTGGAAAACTAACTAAGTTACTCAGGCAACCTTGACTATGCTAACTTAGATTGTGTGAGTATAGGCTTAGGTGGACTTCTTATACCATATTATCACATTTTATGGTCTTATTATAGATCTAATTGATCTTTTTTTAATATATTCACTCTCTCCCTATCCACCTAAGGTCTAATTCCACCACAAAACCTTGCATCATCTCTTGTTCGTATTTGTACCAAAATTTCTTGGTTGTAGGTGTGATTGGGTCTCTTAATTGCATCTTGGGATGAAAACTCTCTAAATTAAGTTATTGAAAATTTTATGACTTTGACCAATGTTATAAATTTTTATTATAATATTTTCAACCTCTTCTAGAGATTTCATCTTTCAACAACATACCCCTATTTTCTTGCATCTGCTTGTAGATGGTGATTGATGTCTTAGATATTAGATCTTTTGAGGACACACCTTTCCTCCATTGATCTTAGACTAGTCTAATTGTTGAAACACTATAATACCTTTTATTTTAGGCTATAAATATCCAAATTTTATGCATATCTCATTAGATTTCTTATACAATTCATACCTATAGGTTTGCAGACTTATAAGTCTGCATTCCTATGTTTTAGGCCTTCATATGATGATATTTTGTCTTCTTTTCCCTTGAGAACATATTTTCATTAATCTTTACCTCTCTCATGAGATCATAACCTGTAAAATCATTATACACCTTCAGGTAAATCTGGGTCCTACCTCATAATGACCTCAAAATAGGTTATATCTTGTTTGTAATCTTATTATAGTTTGCAATCTTGGCCCAAATATAGTATCTCTTCACTTTCTTGGCCTATTTGGTGATATAGATAACTGAATCATCATGATTATGTTTATAATATACCTATATAATTATCTCAACATCCCATTCTACATCAAAAGCATGTCCATTTCTCTCTTCTGCCTACAATAGGCATGTGGATGCATATCTAGCAGAGAACCTTAACAAGATGGTAGATGAGTTTTAAGACTATGAGAAGTTCTAAAAAATTGGTAAGGATCATGTTATGAGACTTTACTCACTTTTATATCCATTTATGTTATGATCAAAAATTATTTACAATCTCATAATTGTGCCCCTTTCTTATGCTTATACATTTGTAATTTATAAAGAATACAATGCTTATGAAGGATCCTAGACCTTGCTTAGCATGGATAAACTCATTTAGTGACCTTTAAAATAATTTTTTAGGTATGTAGGTGATGTGATAACTTTTTCAACCTAATATTATTAGTTTTAGACCTTGAAACCATCCAATATCCATTGCCAACCACTACCAAATTGATTGAACTAAAGATTTCTTGTCCTTTAATGGATCATGCATGCAAAATTGGGTTTGTATAAACATTAATATTACTTTAAAATACCCCTCATATCCCCATAAATTTAACTTATGCATTCAACTAGTTTCAAACAATCATTTCAATAAATAAAAATGAGCCTGTGGGGTTTTCAGGCAGTTTTGGATTACCCTGAAGTCTTAACAATTGTTCATAAATGAGAGGTGATTAATGTGACAAAAAATTACAAAAATATTTAAATTAATAGGACCCCATCCTCTTCTAAAAAATTTAGGACCCAACTCTCTCTCCTATGTCCATACCATCCACTTGAAAATTGTCTTTACAAGTTTGCCAATGGAGTGATGGAGGTTTAAGAGAATTTTTTGAAATTTTAAGATATATGAGAGATTTAAAATCATTTATATGACCGTAATAAGACAAATACACACCTTAAATTAATTTTAACCTATAAATGACCACCCCAAGTCCATACAAACTCATAAAATTACCTTTTTAGAGAAAAAATGGCACTGTTCTAACATGTAGACCATTATTATAACTTCATTAAAAAATTAGTAAATTTTAAAATAATTTTAAGGCTTTAAAAATTTTAATTTAATTTGTATTTCATCTTGACCATATTTGGAAATGGACTTAAATCCCTTAAAAGCATCTTTAAGTGCAAAAAAAACTAGTGTAAAAGAGATGATCTCATGCAAAGAGAATATATCAAATAAATAACTTCCAAGACATTTAAATTAATTATTCACCATCTAATTTATTTCTCCATGCAATAAATTCATCTTGAGAAGGCTTATCTTGGTCACAATTGAAACCTATGTTTCTCCAAAAACCTTAAACTTTGCTAAAATACCTTAATTTCATCAAAGAAGGTTAGCAAGATTTAAACCAAGTGATCAAGTGAAAATAATTGACCTAAAAGACTATTTACCCTCCTGATACATCATAACATACCCCTATGACACACTAGACTGACTTTGAAGGCACTAGAATGCTTGACAAAGATGTTACCTTAAACACGGCTAACAAGGCTAACAAATCTTCATTTTAAGACATCATAAGGCATGGGGTGGTTTATGAATAGGGTTAAAAAGCATGAAAATTAAATTTTTGAATTATAGGAATGAAATTTTGATCTATGAGGTCAAACTTGTCAACACTTACCACTTTCTTCATTGATGAGGTTAAACAAACTAACATTTTCTAATTCTTGGTGGATTAAAGTATTAATAAATTCAACTTGTAGTGCAAAAAATCTTTTAATTAATATATATTTCTAAATTTCCCAAGAGTGATGTATATTTACACCTAGTTTTTTCCTAAACACTTATTTTTCATGACCCATGAAAGAAATATTATTCATTATTTTTTTTAGGTGTTGTTTTAATTGAGTGATTATCATCTTATCTTCCTTAGCCCATTTTTACCAACAATCACAAAAAATTGAGTCCTTGTTGCATCCTCTGCACTTTTCTTCAATGTGGTAAGTTTTCTTTTAATAATAGGATCCACTTCAAATTTTAGTAACAAGTGTCTCAAACAAACACCTAGATCCCATAATCTTATACATATTTGATCACTTTCATCCTTCTTATGGTACTTTCCATAATGACAAAAAAAATTCAATAATAAAGTGTCAGAAATAAAATCTCTACTAGTCTTATAACTTTCTTTGCATAATCTATAATCATGAAGATAACTTGGTTACCATTAGTTGTTGATACATAAGTTTTTGCAAGCTCAAAACCAACACTGGTATCATGTGAGGCACTTTTCTCAATTGCATGTCTCCCAATAATGTCATTCTAAAACTTCTCCTCATAAACTACTTGAGTCAAGACATTCCTTTCATTTTCATAGGATTGATCTAAATGTGTGTCTTCTTTTATTAATACTTCTGATACCACAACACTATCAACCTAATGACACTAAATATTTTTCTCACCTTCAAGTGTACAAATGTCTTGCAAGTAACCTTTATGTAGCATGGATTTAGTCTATTGAATATTGATGGGTGAGTTTTGAGCAAGAATAAATTTCTCACTTATGCATTCATCAAGTGATACTTCATCCTTGACTTCATTAAGATGATTATTTTCTTGATCTATAATCTTAGAGGTCATTAAGTTATAAAATTTCATACCTCTTAACTACATGATATATTGATCCATGTTTTCCTTCCTTTCACTTTCTTAAAAATATGAGTTTTCTTTATGATCCACCATCATAATAGCTTCCCTGACCTTTTATGGTTATAATGTATCCAACACCTCTTTTATTTCTATGGTCTTATTTTTTGGATCTTTTGATTATTTTTCTAGCTTCACCTCTTCTTTTCTCCAACATTTATGACTTATCTCCTAAGGTTTTTTTTAATATAATGGAAGTTTATTTCCCCTAAGTTCATTTTTGGTATCATCCTCCTCCATACAAATGAGAGTAAAATAAGTCTATAATTTTTGTATCCAAGCCAGAGTAGATATCTTATTACTACCATCAAAGGTCGATGTATTTAATTTATTTACAATCTGTTGTAACCCTCCTTTATCATCATTTATACTCACATTGGATTTTATTCCTTTGGGAATTCTTTTTCCAAGGATTTATAGGCAATTCATAAAGGTAACTATATTTTTGAAAGTTTTAGATTTACCTTGGTATTCTTCAAAAACATTATCAATATCCTCAATGGAAGGGGCTTCAAGTTACTTTTCATATTTTGGTAAAAACATAGGTGTATATGTCTTGGGTATGGAATTGATCATATATTGGTTGTTTGTAGATTTATTCCCTTCTCCTTGATATACTTTTGTGGGATCTATATTTTTTGAACTTTGAGATTGCAATAATTATGCCAAGAGATTCACCAGGTTATCCTATCCCTAATTAGTTTTAGCCATACTCCCAAATAATAATTCATCTTTCTCTTCTTCTATACATTTACTCTTTCCTCGGTCTTCTTCCATGTCTTCTTTCTTATTTGTATCTTATGCTTTCTATAATTTTTCTTTCTCTCTCCATTAGTATCTGATTTCTCTTTCACTAGGAATCATAAACAGAAATATTCACCCTATGGGATAACATTATTAGGTATCTAACCCCACTAAAATAAATGTTTAAAAATTACTTACAAACAATATTCAATCTAAAAATGTATTTTAATTCAACTTTCAAAACACCTAAATTTTCCCTACACCGATTGATCTTAAAAATGGTAATTTAAAAAAAATGTAGTGGGAAACTTAATTAAACATAAAATATTGATAAATAATATAAAATATTAGTATTGGTATGGAATAATTATATTATATATCATAAATTTTCCATATTGAATCACAAACATAAATCTGCATACAAAACTAACAATTTCATTTTACCTGATTTCATTAAAAATCATAGAAATGACAAATTATGAAATATAACTTATATTAATGATATATCTAATGAAATTAAATCAAATGAATTTATTTTAAATTAAAAATAGTATCAATAAAAAACTAAATAAAATTTATAATCACCACACTGGAATCTGATCAAAATACACACCCCAAAACATGAAAACATACACACCAACTAAATACAAGAATCTACAAATATGTGAAGCTCCATTGAAATCTATATATGATATTACCATCAATAAATCAAAAGGGTTTCATCCTATGATCTTAAATAACCCAAGGGTTTTTGTTCTTAAATCTTATATTTGAATCACAAGTGCAATAAATATAATGAAATTGTTAATTTGGCTAACAAATAGCTCAAAATGAAATCATAGCATATTAATATACAAGAAGGCCCAAGATGGGTGATAAAATCCCAAGTCCATGCTTTGGGGAGATGAAATGAGCTATAAATATCAATTAGTTTCCATCTTTATCCACTTTCCATAATCCACTTAGATCTTACCTTTTTCTTCTTTTGTTTTTACTCCTAAACTTTGCCAAATTTGACCCATTTATATTGAAAATAAAAGTGCAAGAATAAAATAGAAATTTTCCTTGGAGTACGATGCATATTTATCCTCCACTTCTAATAAACTTTAACCAAGTTAAGTAAGATGAGGTATTTTTAGATGGGAGGTATTTAAAGAAGGGCATGATGCTGATGATCTCCATATATGGCATGGAAAGGGCGAAGAGCGTATGGGGAAATGACTTCACAAAATTCAATCCTGAGAGATGGTTGAAAGAGGGCATGTACATCAAGGAGAATTATGTGGTGAATTACCTAGAATTTAATATAGGGTTGAGGGTGTGTCTTAGGAAGGACTTGCATATTTGTAGATGAAATGGCTGGAAACACTTTTTATTTAGCATTGTCCCTCTGCATTCATGGCATGCATCACTCTACATTCACGACATGCATCATCCCTTCCTACCAACAAAAATTGATGTGTTGGGTTGCTTATATGGAAGATAGAAGTGCAGGTCATGTATCTAAGTCTCTGAATACTAATACTTAAATAAAATAGTTTGTGAGGAAGTTCTAGATAAAAAATAATAATAATAAAGTTATTATTTAAGTAATTAGATGGTAAAGTTATTTTATAGTTTAATAAGTTTAGATTTTTATTAAATTTAAAGGTATTTGTGTATTTAAATAAGGTTTTGGATGAAAAATGGGTTGTGTGATTATGTATTTACGATGTCCATTGTCCCTTACTATCAATACAAATTGATGGGTTGGGTTGTTCATATGGAAGACAAAAGTGCACGTCATGTATAGTTTGTGAAGAGATTTTAGATCAAACTTTATTTTTTTTTAAATAAAGTTATTATTTAAGTAATTATATGATAAATCTATTTTATAATCCAACAATTTTAGATTTTTATTAAATTCAAAGGTATTTGCATATATAAAAAAGGTTTTTAAACTTAATAATGAATAATATAATCAAATTTTTATTTTTTGATGCAAGTTGAGAACTTGGTCATGTTCAAGGTAAATGGAGATCCATGTATGGTTATGCTTTGAATTTGGGTATAATGTTTTTATCAAGGGTTTTGGGGATTAAATCTTAAATATTGGGTGTTTTAGGGTCGATGTTATTTTTGCATAGTTGAGAATTGTCACGTAGAAACATCACAAATTGCACTCTAAAACGTCTATCATTTCAACCCACTATAAGAAAATGATATGACTAAACCACATCATTATCCTCTCCTATAAATCCATGCCCCTAGTGTTAAGTTTCTTTAAAATCTCATCATTATCCTCTCGTAGAAACCCACACCCCACTTTGGCTAATAAAATATTTAATAATAATATTTTATTAATTACTTGGCCCTTATTATCAAAATTAACAAATAATAATTATTTCAAGGATAAATAATCAACATTAAATAAAATTATTTTCCTTCTTCCTTCTCTAAACCTAAATATAATATTAGAATGAGCATTTTTTCCATAAGAATAAATTAATTGAAAAAGGGACATGACAACATATCTAGATTTAAAACAAGTATCAAGAAGACTTGAAGAATATTCTATAACATTCACTAAATTCTATATTAAGTGATTTTATAGCCACAAAAACTTGTGTCATCCTGGGATGGTTACATCAATGATACTATTTGGATAAGACATAGATGTCTTGTATCTAATACCTACTAAAACTAGATGCAATAACCTAGATTATTCTAAGCTCATCATCACTTTCACTCTGGTGTATTTAGATCTAGGTCATGGACTATCACTCCTTGTCAAATGATCAAACCCTAGTTTTTCATATTCATAGTGGTTATGGGAAAATGGTTAGTGGGCACATGGTGTCAAGATGCCCCAAAGACCCCTCTATTAATGAACATTGCCTACATAGCCAATTCTCCAAAAAGGGCCTCAAACTTATGTATTTATCCCCTACATGTTGGATTATGTGTGAATAATGTAATATGAGATAATTAATTACAATAATGACCTATCTTGTAACTTGGAATATATATCTCTTGGGTTTCTCCTTTAGTACTTCATTACTATAGATGTGTTGTCCCTATGACTGATATGGAAATAAGATAAAATAGGAAAGCTTTGCTTACTTGAGTGCTTGATTTAATTCTCTTTGATGTAAATTTTAGGTCAGTGTTATGTCCTTTCTAGGTGAGGAATTAATGAGGATTGATTTTATATTTATACCAATCCCTTAGGATAATAACTCACATTAACTTAGGTTGATCTTACAAATATTTTTCATTTGAAAATTTGATGGCTATAGGGAACTAGACACTTGTGTCAGGTAAGAACACTTGCATCAATGTAGGCATCTAACTAATATGCAAGTGTTTAGCAAGCATAAAAGAAGTTAAAGGTCCATAACTTGTCGAGGTATAAGAAAAGTAGGTTTATAACATTTTGGGCAAGTTTAAAGGCCTAGATCATTATAATACATAGGTCTAACTAAGAAATAATCAATTAGGCACATAAAGAAAGCCTATGTGATACTTTTGAAAATAGGAGAGGTCTAGAAGTTGAAGTTACATCCATGATATGTATTTTCCAAGCATATAAGATTGAGGTCCTATATAATTTATAAATAGTGTATATAAGATGAAGTACAAATTCCATGGGGTTAATCCTTTAAACATTGATTCTAACATATACCAGGTCATAAATATAAACCCAAGGCATGTTAATATGGGTGAATTTTAGACTATATTGAATACACCTTCGAAAAATGACTAAACGTAGAGCATTTATGACATCGATATACCTTAAATGGCCACTTTTCTTAGTGTCTAGAGTTGGTCATGATGATGGTAAGTCATTATAATAGAGAGAACATGGAGGTATAAACCCCATGGGATTAAATTATTTAACCCTAAAATATAGATATGGGTAATTTAGGTTTAAAGGGGTAGAGATAACCTAGGGAACAAGGATGGTGGACTATCTCTAAATTAGGCTAATTATTTTTGAAGCTTAGATAGAATATATATCAAATTTATTATGTTGAGATATGTTAAATGGAAAGTAAAACTATGTTATATATTTTAATGATAATGAACACAATACTTATTTGGTTTTGAAGTTAATACAAATATGGATTTAGAACAAATAGAAAGTAGATAGGATCTAGATTCTGGATCAGATTCTTGATTCTAAAAAGTATACCTCTATAATTTTAGACATTTGCATCGACTTGGGATGGTTGCATCGATGCTACTATCTAAATTGGATGTAGGTTTCTAGTATGGAATACTTATTAAAACTAGATATGACCACTTGGATGCTTTTAAGTTCTATGTCACCTTCACTCTAGTGCATTCAAATCTAGGTCATGGATTGTCACTCCTTGTTAAAAAGAAAAACCCTATTTTTTCACCTTTATAGTGGTTATGAGAAAATGGGTTAGTGGGCTCATGACCTCAATCTACCCCAAAGACCCCTATGTCAATGAACACTACCTACATATCTAATACTTTAAGGAGGGACTCAAACTTATGTATTTCTCCCCTATGTGTTAGCTTATATGTGAATCATGCAATGTGTGATAAGCAAGTACAACATTGACCTAGCTTGTAACTTAACAAATATGGCTAATGGAATTATTCTTTAGTATTTTATACCTATAGATATGATGTCACTATGACTTATATTTAAATAGGAGAAAAAAAGGAAGCTTTACTCACTTGAATGCTTTATTAAAAAAAATTGATAAGTTTCCTTGTGAGTGGTTATGTCTATTTTGGGTCTATGCTAGGCAAGGAATGAATGAGGGTTGATATTGTATTTATACCAATCCCTTTGGAGAATATTTCACATTAAATAACTTAGGTTAACCATAGGAATAAATTTCATTTTCAAATTAGATGACTTTTATGGGATTGGTCACTTGCATTGGAATAAGACACTTATATGGACATAGGTCTGATTGGGATGAAAGTGTTTGGGAAGCTAGAAAATAGGCACAGGTCCAAAACTTTCAAATATGGAAGATAAATAGGTTTATATTATTCTAAGAAATATTTGTGGTTTTATAGTATTCTAATAAATATATAAGGCTTGGATCATTGGTATAACTTTGGTTGGACTAAGAGATAAGCAATTAGGCACATGGAGATAGTATATGTGAGCCTTTTGACAATGGGAAATGTTTAGAAGCTGAAGGTACATCTAGGATATGTATTTTCAAAATATACAAGACTAATGTGTTATATAATTCATAAATAGTGTCTACTTTTAACCCCTTTTATTCTAGTAATAAAATTATAGTTTAAAGGAAAAAGGAATGCATACCTAGGTGTGTATAACACACCTTATCTTTACTTAAGTTGATTTTGATTTCTTTACTGGTGATTGAATTTAAACTAGGATTATGTTACATTATATAATAATTTCATATAATCTTAAATTTAAATCATTCAAATAATTAAAATTTTAAGATTTTAAGGTTGAGTAACCTATTTATCAATGCAACCATCTTGTCCTTTGGTAATTTTATTTGAAATATGCATCATTATAAATCACTAACCAAGATTAGGACAAATATAAATAATTATGATACATATATCTAAATATATAGATTTATATTGGAGGACACTTTCCCCCAACCTTAGATAAAAGGTGAGTTATCATCTGGTAGTTGAGATTAGATCAATTGTGAAACCTAATCATACTTATAACCTAGTGAGTGTAAGTGAACCAAGTCAACTCACACTATAAAGCTAAGGAGGTTAGATGATGTAATCAAGTCCAACCTATAAACTTGGCAAGATTGAGTGATTTAATCATCTTAATATTACCAAAATTTAATGAATTATTGTAGTATATTATCCCAATAAAGTCCATAAAGTCCCACCTGGTAGGTGATGGCAGTCCCTAAAACTATTTGAAATTTGAAGTTGATTTAATTTTGTAATATTGGGTGTGCATTACATATAATATGAACCTTAGATATGTCTCATGCTAAAATTATGTATAATGATGGTACCAAAGTATAGAATTCTACCAAAAATATGTATTTGAGTCATATAACTATAATTTTGGTCAATTTGAAATTATGTAAGTTTGGAGAACATGTTTCCAAAACATGCCCCCAATATAATCTAAAACTAAAAATAATGTAATTATGGGTAACATGTTTTCAAAACATTCTCCCCACTATAATCTAAAGCTAAGAACTAGTGTAAGTGCCAAAGTGAATAAATTTAAAACTTGATATAAGTGCCAATGTGGAAAAAATCTAAAAAGTGATATAAGTTTCAATGTGGAGAACATGTTTCCAAAATATGCTCCCACTATAATTTGGGTATGACACATACTAAATAAATATGGAGAATATGTTTCTAAAGCATGCCTCCAATGAATTTGAGACTATGACAAATGTGGAGAACATGTTTTGAAAACATGCCCCCACTATAATTTGAATCTATGAAGTAATGTGGAAGTCATGCCTCTATGTCATGTCATCCTTTTGAGGTGAGTTAAAGTATAAACTAGTAGTCAACTTACCTTGAAATAATAAGTTCACCATGTAAATTATGAATGTACCATGTAACATATAGAAGGAACATTTCTAGATAGATAAATCATTGAAGAATGAATAATGTGATCACACCAAGTCCTAAGATTCATGATATAGATCATGGAAACATATAGATAATAACATTACAATATCAATAATCAATTATGCACACACACAAAATAAATCAAAAGACAATGGTCTAAGGATACCTCAAACAAGGGCATGTTTTAATGTCACACAATTGAATGGACTTGACTTAGTCAAATATCCAAAAAAGCAATAATGACATATTCAAATGTCAACATATGATAAATAATGACATAATCAACTGTCAAAAAGGTAAACATATGCATGGGGGATTCAAACAAGAAGCATATTCAAATGCTCAAACAAGAAAGATAATAGTAATTTGGGACACCCAAGGAAGTGCATAAATGAAAGCATAAGCAAGTAACATAAACATATCATAATAGTCCCTGGATATATGTGTTAGCAAAGAAAATGTTAAGTGCATATCATATCAAGTGTACTGCAAAGGATATAATCATGGATAAATTCATGTATAAGTACATACCTGAGCTCAAACATGATAATGTAAGATGACCATAGCATGGTATAACATGGATGTATCATGATCATAAAGGTGGATGCCCCCAATGTCTTGGTGATGTGAGTAGAGAAAAAACCCAACATCCAAAAGTGCATAGATCATGTATTTTTATATGCCTAAATCACACTCAAGATATGTGTGAAACATGTGTATATATAAAATATTGATATTACATCTACCAACATGGAACCAAGAATATATATGCCAAATAATTAAAAAGATATATAAATGTTGAACATATTTTTATATTTTTGAAGTTTTGTTTTCATTATTTTTAAAATTTGTGAAAGGAAAAGACTATCATATGATCTCATCCAAAGGATGATCATAAATATATCTCCACTATGAACCATATGTAATAAATTGGCGATAATACCGAGGAGTGTGCATAGGTTTGATATTTTACATTATATGATCTATTATGCTCTATGTATGTATAAAATGACTCTTAGTTGTGAAGGAATAATAGTAGGGGTTCTTGGAACCCATAATTGAGTGCTCTATGTGTAGACACCAAAATTATGTTACACATGCGTGTAACTCCCTATGTCAAAACTCCTCTTGAACCCCTTTTAATAATTAGCCTTGCTAACCCTTGTTTTCACCCCTCACACATTTAATTAATTTAAACTATTTAATTATGTTAATCAAAAACTAATTATGCCACCTTACCTGGCCACCTCATCCTAAGATTAGTTCTTACCCTCTGAGTCACGTTAATACTTAGTCCCCTAATCCTAAGTACCCATGACTTGTTCTCACCCCAAACATAAATTCCTAACTAACTACATCCTTTGTAACCTCGCATTTCTACCATTTCCTAACGGATACCAAATTTGGTAGGAGAAAGAATAGAAAATAGACTAAAAATAGCCCTTTTACCTATTCTCATGCTACCGACGTTGGTCAATCCATGATCGACATCGGTGAGATCATTGACATCAATTAGTTAAGACAAATTCCAAGATAATAATTAGGTTAGCAAAAATCAAAAAAACTCAGTCATTCGTATACAGGCTTTAGCATTCAACTTTCTACATCTAGACTTACCATTACTCTGCACAAATTAGTCCAAATTAGGAATTGATATACTGCATAGAGCTTAGATTCTTTTGAATTGATAGCACATGCTTATCTTTCTATTCACCTATTACTTCAACATGCCTCACCAGAGCCATCTATCTGGCACTCACTATTCATCTATTTCACTAGCTAAGTATATCTCTATGTTTTTAAATTCCTTTAAATAGTCATTTTATAATTACTTTACATTATAATGTTTATCATTTTATGAACTTCCTAAATCTCCCTACAAAGGAGTTTTAAAAATCCTTTGCCTATTTCCCTCTATTACTTCAAACATACCAACCTTCTATCTAAACCCACTTGAGTCTTACCCACTCCCTTATGACTCTTCCAAACCTCATAAACCTAACCACATCCACCTCCCAACTCAAAAAAGTCTCTTGTAACCTTTTGAGAACCTATTTCCCCTACCGACATCAGTCACATAATTGATGTCGGTCATATATCCTTACCGATATCGATAGCCTAACCGATGTTAGTGACTTTGTATTTCCACTAATCTCACTGAACCCACACAAACAACCTTCAAAAACACAAACAACTCACATTAACTACACTGTGTCACTCTCTATTACACTCAAACTACAAGGATAGTATAAACATTTCTCTCTTAGTCTCTCTTTCATTTTTTTATTCATTACCAATTTTTGTATCAAAAAGTGGACTATCATCCCTAAGGAAGTTTGACACTTCCAGAAATAAGCATGTAGCTTGGCAGCCCACTCATATATTTGCTAACAAATATTTTTGGTGGTAGTGTTTTATTATTCATAGGTATTCCTCCCTATCCAAGAGGAGTGCTCAACATCATCTATATATGACGTGTAACCAATCCAAGTTTTATCTAATCTCTAATCCTTACCCTTCATCTCTATTTCTCCTTAAACATCAAATAGATTCAAAATTTAGTGAAACATTTCTGGCATGCCCGGTGGGACCCTAGAGTTTTCCTTGGGTTCATTGCTTATTTTAAGCATTCATATAGGTGCATTATAGTGAAAATTTCATTCCTTGCACTTTTTCCTTCTCTTTTCCCTCAAAAAAAAATATTCAACATTTTATTTTCTATTTAAAGGCAATAAACTAAAATTTCTTCTTTCTTGCCACTCTTCTCTTTCTTTTACCTCTAAAAGATACTTATAATTTTTCTTGCAAGTTAAAATTAATCTCTTATTTATATCTTTTTTGAATGCACATTAGGATGGTGAAATTCATTCTCTTCTCCTATTTCATCATTTTTTTCATTCGAATCAAAAAACTTCAGATTTGGGTTTAAAATTCACTGCACTTCATTTTTTGCTTATTGCATATTAGCTCACCTAGTTAATTACAAGAATTATGAATGAATCATAGTACACCAATGTTACATAATAAAATCACACTCACCAAAATAAACATCTAAACTCACCTAAGATAAGGTCCATCAAGATTTCATCACCTGGTGGATCACCTTACCCTACCCGGTTATCCTACTTGGATTTCACGGCCAAGGGGAGAACCCACTCCATTCTCTGGTGGAGTATAAACTCTAGATAGAAGATACATTTTGGCTAAGCAGAATAGCTTGGCTTTAGGTCCATGAAGTGTGGAGAGAAATCTCCTATAACAAGCCACGTACCTAGTCGAACATAGATTTCCTCTTGAGCACCAAAACTAACCTAAAACTAGCTCTAGATTGCTTTTTAGTACCTTCAGTAACCAAACTCTCATCTCACTATCTGATTAAGGCATAAGCCAACACAAAACTAAAATTAATATCTAGGAGTTAGCAATTAGTGGTTGTATATTCTTTTTTTATTTTATTTTACCTTCTATATTTTGGAGTTGGTAAAGACTTTTTTTCATTGATTTACAAAATCAACACCATTTATAATACTCAGGTTGTATAACCTATTATATTAGGTTTTCTAACTTTTCATCCTCCTTATACATACCTCTTACATCCTCTATTTTACCTATATTTTACCTTTGGGTTTTTAGAACATTAGATTTTTTGTCTCCTAGGACTCTATAGTGACTGACATCAGTTAAACCAACTGACGTCAATAGACTTTAACCTACCGACATCGGTCAAGTGACTAATGTCGATGATTGTGTAATTTTAGTTTACTTAAAATAGCAAGCTAAAACAACTTACTTACCTACACCCAAACTTGGTTTTTCCTTATTGTCACTAGTATAGAGTATTAAGACTATTTACACTTGTTCTTACATGGTATTGACATGAAACTAAGCCAAAATTCTTGTCAATTACGCAAATTGACAACCACTTCCACCTTTCCCTTTTGTCACCAATTCTATCATGGAGCATACTTTAGATGTTGAGCATACTCCTATCCCTAACCAAATTCCTATTGTGCCTGAAGGAGATCAATATTTTTCTAAATTTCTTGATTGTAATGTGGCAACCCTTCAGCATTACCTTGCCATGAGCCAAACCCACAATTCTTTGGGTGACCCACTATATGGTATGCCAACTTCTCTAATGGAGACAACTTCAGTTTCAGCTATCTCCACTATGTTCCCCAAGGTTACTCAAACCACCACTTTGACAAGTAACCCAACCATAAACAATGTCCATAGTTTAGCATTGCCAACTACCCAATCCTACCTAAACCCTATCATGACTTCCATGCCTTCACAACCACAAGCAGTTCAGTCAAGTCTAGCCCCATTTCAAAATTTGGTGGTACCCATCCCATCTACTCTCACACCTATAATTACATTAGCTACAACTCACCCTTCACCTAGTATAACCATGCCAACAACCCAACCTATAATAATAACATCCAACCAAAGCATAGTCTCTAACCCAACGGGACAAGCCCCTTTTATTTCTACCCCCCAGGCTATGACTCATTATCCCTATGTTATGTCAACACAACCATAGCAGGTTATGTCATACACTCCCTCTACCTCTTATCAAGTTCCTTATAACTTAGGAGGTATCTCCCAAACCAATCCTCATCTAAACCTCATTAAGATGTTGATGGACAAGATTCTAATCTAGAGACATCCATGCCAGGTTGAAAGAATATGTTATCTTATGATTAGATATGAAATGAGCCCATCCATATTTTTTTACCTATTCGCCCTTATCCAATCTAATTATAACTCCTCAAATTTACTCGTTTCCAAAGTAAAGAGGATCCACAATAGAATTTACACATGCTTTTTATTTAATAGGGCATGATGATGCATTACTAATTTGCATCTTCCCTATGTCTCTTTTGGGTGCTACCCTAGATTGGTATAGGTATATAAATCATCACTCCCTTTCCTCATTTACCCAACTCGCATAATTATTTGTAGACCATTTCTCTATCAACATTTCTAAAAAGGTTTATATTATGGACCTTTATTCTATTAGACAATTTGATGATGAGTCTATCATAGATTTTGTCACTCACTAGAGAGGCTTAATCAATCAACTCTCATTCTCTTTACCCCAACCTAAGCTTATTGAGATCTTCTCTAGGGCATGTGCTAAGCACATTTCATAACCACTCTGAGTATAAACTTTTTGCACATTTGATGAAGCCTTTACAATGGCATGGAAACTCGAGATTCAGGCTATAAATGAAGACAGAGTCAAGTTATGTAGTAAGAATGCCAATTCTAAATCAAATGACTCCTCTTCTTCTAAAACTTCTCCTTATAACCAAAAATCTAAAGGCTCTACCAATGTGGTGGTTGTTAAATCAGCTTCTTCCACAACCAAAAACCAACCTAATTCCTTAACTTCCCAAAATCTAACCAAGTAATTCCAACAATGGTATGAACAAAGACAATACACGCCCATTGGGGAGTCATATACTTCCATTTTGGAAAAACTATTGCAATAGGGAGCCATAACCCTTCCTCAAATCAAGCCTCCTATACAGTTTGACCCCTCCCATCCTATTTTAACATGATATAAGGAGGATGAGTTTTATGGCTACCATCAAGTAAAAGGCCACAATTTTAATAACTATAAAACATTCAATAACATTGTGCAAGACATGCTTGATAGAGGTGATCTCATCTTAGATAACCCTAATGCACTTGCTAATCAAAATATGGATGTGTTCAAACAAAAATTTCCTAACCATTCACCTAATCAAAATATTATTCAAACCATGACTAATAACTCATGTGATCATAATATCCATATGGTTAATATGGTATTTCCTTTACCTCTAGTCTAACCTCTCCCACAACAAGAGGCACCCATTTTACCTACTCCTCCCCCACAATCAATGGAATTTGTTTTGCTCATTCCTCATATTTGGGTAAAAGAGCCTACTTCACCCCTTCCACTCCCACATGAGGAAGATCCTCCTTTACCACTCATTTTGCCACAAGAGGAGCCTATATTACCAGTTCTTCTTGTACCAGTGTTACCTATCCTCTTACCACTTGAGGACCACGCCTTACCTATTCCTCAAATACATGTTGATGGGAACATCATTCATGTGTTATACCCTCTTAAGGAACCCTTTTTTCTTGTCTCTCCTCCATCGATAGAAATAAGTACCCCATATACTCCTCAATTACACCTAGAAGAGCCAGTGTTATCTACTCTTATATTAGATGAGAGACCTATTGTGCCTACTCTGATTCAACCAATTTTACCACTTTTTTTACCTATGGAGGATCATACTTTACCTATTCCTCACCCACATATTGAGGGAGAAATTATACATATGCTCTACCCCTTGCGGAGCCTTCTTTGCCTACCTCTCCTCCACTTATGGAAGACCATGCCTCTTCTCCTATCTTTGTCAAAGAAGAGCCTATTGTGGATCTTTCTCATCTTTGGCCCAAGGTAGCAGGGACCAATAATTTCCCTCTTTCTCAATCACCTAATCTTTCTAAAGAAGAAATCATAAGGCCTATGTCAACTTCATTTAAACCCTTCTCGTGATTAGTGAAAACTCTAAAATTTCTTGACTCCACGAAGCTAGATCATATAGCATTTTAGGACTAACTTAAAACCCCTTATCATACATAATGAGTGTTGACCTTTACCTCCAACCCTCTCACTACCTTTTACCCCAAGGTCTTTGATAAATTTAGTAGCTTCTTCACCAAAAACACTAGAAGCTCATCCTTCTACGTCATAACCCTCACCCTCATAAGCATCCATGACATTAAATTAGATCAGGTCTTTAGGCATTTTCCTAGTCTCTAATTTGATTCATCCATAGGTAAAATTAGATATGACTCTTCAACCACAAGTTAGAGTTTCATGGCCTAAACTAAGGAATAATGTTAAGCTTCCTAGATCTCATTGATCCTTCCCTCTTCCACCCTCAACTTTTCCATCAATTTTAGGACCACATCCCTCTACTTTAGTTGGAGTATCACCAATCCAAGTGAAATAAAAGGCTAATTTACCTCCACTACTACCTATGCTACCTAACAGGCCTTTCACATCTGACACTATGATACCTAACACCAAGAAAGTATCAGCAAAATATGTGGCTCTACTGCCACATAAAATCACCCCTATGACTCCTAAACTAAAGAAGGTGTCCACTCCTATTACAACAACAAGTGCTAGCCCACTCATATGATCTCAGATCTTTTTCCTATGCCAGTTATTGTAATCCTCCATAATCACTCTTTCTCCCATTAAGATTTATATCCCTCTTAGACTAAAGCCATCTTGGTTTGATGATACACAAGTGTGTCTATATCATCATTTACCTAGCCATGATACTAAGAGTTGTAAATATCTCACGATAGTCATTCAGCAACACTTTGATGTCGACACTATCTTTATTGATACTCCCATTAACCTTCCTACCATTCCACCCTTGGCATCCATAATGCCTCATACCATTCTGCCTGAATTCAAACCCAAAGATGTTGTCATACCCCCTTTGCCACCTCCTTCACCTATGTTTCAGATCAACATGGTTAATGTGGCCATGCAGTCAAAAAATCAAAAGGATAAAGGAAGGAAAAAGTCACTACCCTTTGGGCTCATCCCTTATCCAAAGACACTCCTTTGAATCCCAATTTTTCCATCTTGGGTGTCCCAAAACCAACATTTTCAAAGTTATTCAAAGCTTGATGGTGAAACAACTTCACCAAACCCCTATATAAATTTCTTTATACGAGTTAATCCAAAACTCATCCCAACACCATCAAGCTTTGATTAGTGCTTTTCAAGTGGTTGAGGTACAACCTGATGATCCCAAGCCTCTTAAAAATTTGGTCAGCTCTCTTAACACCATCTCCCTAATTTCCTTTAATGACTCAAAAATTCCACTTTAACACCCTGAAGATCAGGATTCTACCCTTTTATCACCACATATATCAATCAAACTCATGGAAAAAGAGTCATGATTGATGGGGAAGCTAGTATTAATATTATCTCTACCTATGCCTATAAACAACTAGCCCTTCCTAACAATTACATGTCTCAAATCAATGTGGTGCTCTGATCATTTAATGATACCACAGCTACTACGATGGGTACTATTATCTTACATATCTATGTGGGTCCCCACATAATTCCTAAGTTCTTCTATATTGTAGAAGGATATTTCTAATACAACATACTATTTAGATGACCTTGGATAGGTTTTATGGCATGTGTGCCCTTGACTTTGCACCACTACATCAAGTTTGAGCACAATGGGCAATGTATGCTATTTTTGCTAACCCACCTCCTTTCAAAACATGCAACATGACTTATATCCCCAATGATGTTCTCATTATATTAAAGGCATCATTTCCTTTGTATTGTACTTCTGAAGCTTCTACAAGCTCCACCACCCTGATTACATAGATACCGGTGACATAAATTCTTGATAAAGACCCCATGGAAGAAATTTTCAAGCATATGTCACTAAAAGAATATCATCTATTGACACTCAACATGTTCCATACTCCACAAGAGTATGCAAAGCTTCATATGCACCCTAATTATGTTCCCCATATTGGGATGGTCATCTTGTATGGACCCCCTAACCTTTGAACTAATTTCACATATGGGGAAATTAATTGAGCTCCCACTGTCGATAATCCATCCTATTTGTTATAACCACTTACCTATGACTTCTCTTTCCTAAGCAAGCCTAGCTTCACTCACACATCTTTATAGGTGTGCCTAGAAAGGATTTGGTTTGGGTCATTACGAGCAGGCTATTCATACGCCCATTGAATATCCCACTAACAAAACCATTGAAAATGTCAAAAAGTGGCTTGAAGTGGGTTATGACGAACCAACTAAACTCACCAAAACTTCTCATATACTAATTATCGAAGAGCCAGTCTCTCCTTCTCCACCATCACCTATCGAATCGGAGGTATCTATACCTCCTAAAAAAAATTCAATAAATGTCATCCATTTAGGCCCCCTCACCTATCACTTGGGTAAGGAAATAAGGTCCCTTCTTCTCATTCATCCTAAAATGATTGATGAAGACTCTCCCACTATCAACACTATCTAATGTCAAGATGTTGATGATATTCTCACATACATGGGTACAAATAATTGCTATATCTAATGATCACTCCCATACAAAACATAGGCTATGTTAAATGAATCAACCATTGACATTAATTTGTCCTCTCATAATAACCCCCATGTCCTTAAGATTGGCTAGTCTTTGGACTCCTCTAAACAAGCTAATTATGCCACATTTCTTAATGACCATAGAAAATCCTTTGCTTGGTCTTATAATGGCATGCCTAGTATCGACCCCTCTATCATCACCCATAACATTTTCACCAATCAAGATTCCAAACTTGTTAAGCAAAAGCTTCAAAAAATGCACCCTCGTATTGTTCTCCTTTTCAAAGAAGAGATCCAACACCTCTTTTTTGTTAACTTCATCCAACCCTTCAACTACCCATAGTGGGTTTCCAATATTTTTCCTATCATAAAAGTGAGAGAGGAAATCCACATCTGCACCAACTACCATGACCTAAACCTTTCTTGTCTAAAGGAAAACTTCCCTTTGCCAAGTATCAACCAACTTATTGATCTAACAGTCGGCCACAAGATGCTATCACTTATGGATAGGTTCTCAGGTTACAATCAAATCATGGTTGCTCCCAAAGATGAACACAAGATAAATTTTATTACCCCATGGGGGACTTTTTGTTATCAGGTCATGTTCTTTAGTCTAAAGAACACTGGTGCTACCTACCAACATGCCATGACTTACATCTTCCATGATATCCTACACAAAATTATGGAAGACTACATAGATGACTTACTCAGAAAGTCTAAACTTCACCAAGATCACTTAACGATTCTCAAAATCATATTCACTCATCCCCTATAATATAATGTTTGACTAAACCCAAATAAATGCATCTTTGGTGTCCTTTTCAATAAGCTCTTAGGCTTTGTTATTTCTCTCCATGGTATTGAAGTCAACCTTGCTACGGTTCAATAAATAATAAAGATGCTTCCACCTACTAATATTAAACAACTCCATAGCCTACAAAGTAAGCTCTAGTCCATCCACCGCTTCATCTCCCAATTGTCAGATCATTTCCAACCCTTTCACCATCTCCTCAAAAAAGATGTATCCTTCTATTGGAATACAGATTACTAGGAAGCCTTTCATGCACTCAAATTATATCTTCTTTCCCCACTAGTTCTTATTCCACCTAAGGAAAATTAGACTTTCTACCTTTACATCTCCACAATAGACCATTCTCTAGGTGTTATGATAGCACATTAGGATGATCACCATCAAGAACAAGCAGTTTACTACATAAGTTACACACTTATTGATTATGAAACTTGATATACCCATACCAAAAGGTTTTATCTCACATTGGTCTTTGCAGCCTCTAAGCTCCATCATTACCTCTTAAATCATAAAAACTACATCATCACCCATACTGATCCCCTTAAATATATTTATTCCAAGCCATATCACAACTAATGAGTAACTCAGTGGCTCATGCTCCTTACTAAATTTGACTTGGAATTTATTTAATAGAATTCTATCAAAGGGAAAACAATCACTGACCAGTTAGCTGATACCCCTTTACTTGAAAACCAACCTTTAAACCTTAAATTTCTTGATGAATCTATTGTAACACTCTCCACCAATGACATATCCTATCAAATGAGGATGTTCTTTGATGGATCTAAATGTCAACATGGTAGGGGTGCAGGGGTCATCCTCATTCCTCTTGATGGTGAGCCTATGCCTTTGTCAATTAAACTAGATTTTGAATGTACTAACAACATGGTTGATTATGAAGCTTTGATCTTAGGGCTTCAAATGGTTATATTCTTGGGTTTTAGATCAATAACCATTTTCTGTGATTCCCAGCTAGTGGTTAATTAAGTTAATGGTTCCTACCCATATAAAAATTAAATTTTGCAATGATATAAACATCGTGTAGATAAGCTATTAGAATCATTTGACTCTTACCTCTTGTAAATTGTTCCTTGATCTACAAACAATTTTGTTTACATAATGGCTTATCTTGCTTCACACATACCCTCTTCACCCTCTTCCTAAAAAATCCATGTCACTGTACATCACTTAACATTTCCCTCCTATGTATCAACTAACATCCTTTTTATCGACAATGTAACATATAACCCACACAACTTATGGTACAATCAACTCACATATTACCTTTCCTTTTCTATTACCACTTCTGACCTCTCTAATAATGGGAGATGTACCTTCATAAAATGTGTGACTCATTACATTATGCTAGGGGGACTTCTCTACAAGCGAGGTTTTGATGGTCTCCTCCTTAGATGCCTCGCTAGTATTGAAACCCCCTTCACCATTAAGGAAGTCCATGATGGGATTTGTGGTGGACATTTCAATGGTAACATAGTTTCTAAATGTATCTTTTGACTCGGCTACCATTGGCCAATACTCCATCAAGACTTTAGTGATTAAATTTGGCATTGTGTTAAATGTCAACATGTTAACCTCCTTCATATTCCAATCCATGCCCTGAAAGTCACTAGACTTTTGTCCCTTCTCCCAATGGGGTTTGGATCTAATCAATGAGATTAATCCTCATTCATCTCTTCATCACCATTTCATCATTAATGATGTTGAATACTTCACCAAGTGGGTCAAGGCCATTCCTCTCATCTCCACTAAGGATATCAAAATTGTTGACTTTATCAACCATCACATCATTTGTCATTTTGGTGTCCCCCATAAAATTATAATAGACAATGGAAAATCTTTCAAAAATAAGACTATCCAAAATCTTTGTAACACTTTTGCGCTCAAATTAAGCTTCTCATCACCGTATTATCCATAAGCAAATGGATAAGTATAAGATTCTAACAAAACCTTAAGCAAAATCCTCATGAAGGTAGTTAATTATACTAGCAAAGATTAGCACACACACATTCCCTTTGATTTATGGGCTTACTACACTAGCATTCGAACCCCTACATATGCTACACTTTTTTCTTTAGTCTATAGGTTGGATGTTGTTTTGCCTCTTGAGATCTAAATTCCTTTTCTTCACATCTCTCTACAAGACATACTAACGATGACTTTTTCCAAGAACATTTGGCTCACTTGAGTTGCTTGATGAACGCCTTCTGATAGCCCTTAACCACCTTCAAATCTATCAAGAGCATATCAAATGTGCTTATAAGTAAAACCTCAAGGAGTGAAATTTCAATATCAAAGATCTCATCTTAAAGGAAAATCAACATGTGATGAACATGAAGAAAATAAAATGGGGTAAGTTTGTTCCTAATTGGCTTGGACCCTATATCATAACTCACAAGTATGGCTTAAGAAATTATCACTTATCTTCTCTCAAAAGAAAACCAAAACTTGAGCCTTTAAATGCTTTGCACCTACAACCATTATTTTTTTAATCAAGTGATGCTTCACCTCGTGTTTAACTTGAGCTTGTCCCTTTAGAAACCATATTACATTCATCTCTCTTCCTCTTAACCCTTATTCCTACATAATTAGTTAACCTATGAAGTGTTATGGTTTTGCCCTCAAAGTAAAAAGCCTCTAAGCCTCTATAGTCCTATCCATGACTAAAGTTTTTTTTTTAAATGGGATACATACACAAGTTATAATCTCTCAGGTCATGATTCTCAATGTAGACTACTCCCTTGAAGAATAACTACGTAAATTCTCCTTAATACTATAAATAGATTGATCCCTTGAAACATAGCTATTAAAAATCAAAACCAAAAGCTTAGACCACTCCCTTGAAGGATGGCTAGGCCAAGATTTATTATCAAGAGAAATAATGACTTAGAAGCTTCTCGTATTGATCAGCTTCATATGACCTCAACACAAACAAAATTCCATTGTAGGATTCCTGCATTGATCAGCTTACACACACAAAAAAAAAACTTAAGTCATGGACTTTCCTGTAATAGCTCTTGGGTCACCCATAGAAGGGGCATACTATCCCCACTAAGGTTATGTTACCCAAAAAATCTCATTCATTTTACCCTTTTCCCCTCATACTCTTTCAAGGGACTTTGAACTCACTTGACACAAGGTGAGTATGATGCTTCTCTAATAAACAAATAGTCAAATGATACAAAGCATGCAAGAGGCTCATACTCCTGAGACTATTTATGTTATGATTATGGTCTTTGAAAATATGTGAGCATCGTGCCTCTTTATTTCCCATCCCAATCACATGTCGATTTCTCTTCTGAGATCAAATCTCACAAAAATATTCAATCACCACCTTGCCTTTCTATTAATTCTTCTTGATTCTTAGATTTATGTGTTTAACACATATCCATCTTAAGTAAGGGTACTCAAATAACTACCCAAAATTATACTAAAACTAACAAACCATTGCTCATGAGAAATCTACCACCCATGCAACCATAGTTTCTCTAAACAATAATAAATAGGAAAACTATCAAGCTTACTCCATTTATTTAAGCATACATCATCACAAATATGGAAAAATGCTAAAATAAAATATTATACCCAACCCATTCATTTTAAGCATACACCATCACAAATATGGAAAAATGTTAAGATGAAGCTAACAAATCAACTATTCATATACCATCACACATATGGGAAATGCTAATCTAACTGAACTACAATTCTCAACATTAACATAACATAAACATCAACATCATTATAATAAAATCAACATCATCACCATCATATAAACACATCCCAAAATAACACATCTCACATATATATGCACTAAATGTGAATGTACATTAGTGGATCATATATAACATCTCTCTCAAAAAAAAAAAGTACATCTCTCATCTTCAACTCATAGTTTGGTGTGTATAAAACATATATAACAACATCAATAATATCTATCACTCAGAATACTCAAGGCTATTGTAGACACCAAAATCATGTCTACTCCTTGGTCGACTCCCCCTTGGTCCCCTTAGTCCACTTCTAACATATTCCTAACCCACACACTTATTAATTTAAAATAATAACTTATTTTAAATTAATAACACATCACCCTTGACACCTCACCCATGACACATCACCCTTGGATACCTCCCTTTGGATGCCTCCCATCACCCTATGACCAATTTATGACCTATTTCAACCCTCCCACTAACCTCTCACGCCTATTAAACCCACCTTCGACCGTTTTACCATGACCACTGAACTCGATAGACGGAGGAATGGGTAAAAGGCTAAAAATAGCCTTTTTCCTATCTTCTATCCGCCGACGTCAGTTACCAGTTGGCCGACACTGGTGGGATCACCGATGTCGGTTGCTTAAAACAACCCAAAGGTGAATTCTCTCACCCTTGGGATGCTAAAATCACAGCACTAGAAGCTGAATCACAGACCCAAAATTTGACCGCTCTTCATCTCTCGGCTCTCAGACCTAGACATCAACAAGAACTCTCTGAAATCAATCATCAGACTTCAACCAACACTCTTCTGGGTATAAACACAATAGGTACAAGTGCTTCAAACACCTCTCGCTCTGCACCAAGAGAGGCTGAGAGGCCTTCCCCATATCCCTACTCCCTTTTGACAACCTATCCTCTACTCCTTGTCCCTCCTAAGACCCTATCTACTGCTCTGCAAACCTACACAAGCTCCCACAGACATCCCAATCTATTCTGTTGATCACAGGCAGACCAAAAACTCATCCAAGGCCATTGCCCAATCTAACATCGACCATTTCCCTATCGACGTTGACAGACTAACCGACATCAGCAACTTTAACAAACTGACGATGATAGACTAACTGGCATCGATGACTGTGGAAGACCAACAACAAAATATAGGTACGCATTGTCTCTATTTCTTTTACTTAGTCTTTCATTATTTATCTTTATCCGACATTATTTTATCAATTAGTGGACTGTCATCCCTCAAGGAAGTCTTTACACTTCTGAGATTGAGCTTTTGCTTGGTAGTCCACCTTACATCCATCTAACAATCTTTGTGTTTGAGTCTCTTTCTTCTACAGGTGTCATCCTCCACAGCCAAATAGGAGTCCCTACAACGTCTAGCTATGGTGCACAAACTTCATCCGGGTACGTACAAACCCCTGACCATTATCTTAGTTTCTTTCATCTTTTGAATGTGGAAAAGCAAAAACAGTTAGAAACATTTTGACACACCTAGTGGGACCCTAGGAGTTTTCCTTGGGTTCATACTTTTTCTTCTAAAAACAAACTTTTCATATAGGTGCATTAGGGAATTTTCTCTTTTGGTATCCTTATTCTTTCTTTCTCTTTCGAAAAGACATCATAAGCAAGTTAAAAAGAATCTTTCTTTTTCTTCTTGTCACCTTTCCTTCTTGCATCTTAGAGTTCATACTCTTCAACCTTTTCTCCACTTGTCTGCATCCGAACACACATTTCAATTTGGGCTTAAAATCTATTGCATCTCATTTCTGCCTGAATGCATACTTAGCTCTCACATCTAGTAATTAAAAATGCATTATGAATAAATCTTAGTGCACTTATGTTACACGACCAGACCATTATCACAATCAAAACATCTAAACATACCTGAGACAAGGTTCGACTAGGATTTCATCACCTAGTAGATACCTTACCCTTCCTGGTAATCCCACTTGGACTTCACGACCAAGGGGAGAGCCCACTTTGTTCTCTGGTAGAGTATAAACTCTAGGGGAAGTATATACTGGCTAAGTGACCCAACTTATCTCTGGGCTCGTGAAGTGAGGGGAGCTTGCTCCTTAGCACCAGGTCACATACAAAACCTAATACAGACTTTTGAGCATCGAAACTAACCTGAAACCAACCTTAGACTACTTCTAGGACCCGTTCTAAAAGCCAACTTCCCAAACACACCCTTCTAAGGCATAAGCCAACAAGACTCTAAAACTTATTCTTAGGAATTAATGTTTAGGGTATGCTTATCTTCATCTATTTTTCTATCTCTATCTAGTTTTTTGAGCTGGTGAGGTCGCATTATGAGCTCTAAAAATAACTCAGACTTTCTTCTTTCTTCCAAAAACTTTCAGTCTTCTGAAGTTTCTAGAAATTTGCAGTCACCGACATCAATTTTTCCACCGACGTCGGTAACTATTTTCACCGACATCGGTTATCTGACCGACATCAGCCCCTCTATTCATCAGCATCAGTTTTTATACCGACGTCGGTCACTATCAAAATCCTTCTTCCAAAATAGCAGGCTTAAAACCTGACTTTCTTGTTGTTAGACACACAATCTAAGTTTTTTAAATTGAGGAAAAAACATAGTTTCTGGAACCTGCCCCTTTTTGCCTTGAATGGTTTTAACACGTAGTCAAACCAAAACTCTTGTTGACCACGTAAGGCAATAACCACTCCCGCCTTCACCCTCCATAACTAGTCCTCTAATGGAATATCATTCAGAGACCGAATGAACTCCTACCCAACTGACCCCGACTCAAACCCCTATTGTTCCCGAAGGGGACCAAGACTTCGAAAGGTTCCTTGACCTCAATGTCAAGGCCCTTCAACACTATCTCATGAGAAGTCAAATGTAAGACTCTTTAGGCAACCCAATTTATGGGATGCCAATCTCCTTAGTTGAGATGGTAGTCATATCAACAATGTCTGTAATTCAACCCATAGACACCCAAGCCGTCACCTCAACTAATAACCAGACCATGACTAATCTTCTAAGTGTGGCTTCTCCTTCTATTTCTAGACCCACTTCCATTGGGGTTTCGATACCCCATCAATCACAAACTATTCAACAAAGTTCTACATCATTCCAAAACTTAGTTGTCTCCATCCCGCCTACTCTTGCACTTATCAACACAAGGGTGGCTACTCATCCTTTGGCTAGTGTTGCCACCATCCAACCACCTATGGTGACATCAAGCTAGGTTGTGCCTTCTAGCTTCATGACTCAACCACCCTTGGCTTCAACATTTGTCCCTATGACTAGTTATCAAGTGTAACCAACTATGTCATATGCCCCTCTTAGCACCTTCCAAGTGCCTTACAACCTAGGAGGCACCCCACCTACAAATCCGTCAACCGATCTAATCAAGATGTTGATGGATAAGATGTCTAATCTTGAGACATTTATTTTGAGTTCAAGCAATGCTCTCTCATATGAGCAAATTTGTAATGAACCCATCCATCCCTCAGTCCCAATCTGACCATATCCTAGTTAGTGGGAATTTCCCAAGTTTACTCGCTTCCAGAGTAAGGAAGACCCACAGCAACATCTACGAGCATTCAAACATGATTTTTATCTCATAGCACATGATGATGCATTATTGCTACGCACATTTCCCATGTCACTTTTTGGCCTTGCCCTCGATTGGTATAGTTCTATTACTAGTCACTCTCTTTTTACATTCACCCAGTTAGCTCAACTTTTCCTTGACCACTTTTCGATCAATATCACCAAAAAGGTCTCCATCACGGACCTATACTCTATCAGACAGTTTGACGATGAATCAATAGCCAATTTCATTGCCCATTAGAGAGGCTTAATCAACCAACTCTCCTTTTCTTTACCTCAACCTGAGCTCATCAAGATCTTTTCATAGGCGTGTGCCAAACATATCTCATCTACTTTGCAGGTCCAAACATTTTGCACATTTGACAAAGCTTTCACGATGCCCAAGAAGCTTGAACTCTGTGCGGTCAAAGAAAACAAGGTTAGATTGCGTAGTAAAAACCCCAATGCGAAGTCAAATGACCCTTCTTCCCAACCTTCTTCTTCCAACATTAAGTCCAAAGGATCGGCAAATGCTATGGTCCTTAGGCCATCATCTTCGACAACAACCAACCAATCTCAACCTTCCACATCACAAAGCATCACCAAACAATTCCAACAATGGTATATACAGCGTCAGTATACTCTTATAGGAGAATCATACGCTTCTATTTTAGATAAACTTATCAAGCAGGGGGTCCTCAATCTCCCTCAAATTCGACCACCACCTCAATTTGACTCCTCAAAAACTATCCCTACATGGTATAGGGAAAATGACTTTTGTCATTATCACCGTGTCCAGGGCCATGACATAAACAACTACAAAACCTTCAAAAACATTGTAAGGTGATCTTGTTTTGGATAACCCAAACACGCCACCTAATCAAAATATCAACATCTTTAGACAACCTTTTCTTAACCATTCCCCTAGCCAAAGCAACGTGAAAACCATGGCCGATGACTCCCAAGAGTGTAATATATGCACAGTCAACACGGTCTCACCTCTTATGCCTAAACAACCTCTCTCACAGTCTAAAGAGGTTAGCCCACCCATTGGTCCTTCACAGGTAGAAGAGCCCTCTTCTCCTACTTGTCTATCATGGGTAGAAGAATCTTCTTCTCCTATTTATCCTCCATCCAGCCCCCTTTCACATGTAGGAGAGGCTATTTTGACCTCTCCCATACTGGAGGATGCCTTGATAACTCCAACACCGGTTGCCTCACCTTCATCCTTCTCACTACCAATGGAGGACCCTACCTTTCCTACTCCTCAACCACATGCCAAAGCCATCACCATCCCTACACTCTGCCCTCTCAAAGAGCCACAATCTCCAATCCCTTCTCCGCTGAGAGAGGAACTCATCACCTCACCTACTTCAGTCGAAGAAGATCTGGTGAGGGTAGACTTGAACCTGAACCCCCACAATAGTGGCCCTCAAACCAAACCAAAGAAGGATACTAAACCACATCGGAGAACTCCTCCTCTACCATCATCATTGCCCTCTATTTTGGGCCCTTATCCATCCACCTTAAAAGGAGTGTTTCCTACTCCAACACCTATCAACAAGTTGTCTCCATTATTCCCTTCACCTAATAAAAACAAATCACCTCCATTACTACCAACACCTACCAAAAACATACCTCCTTCAAAACATCCAACACCTCCTACCACGAAAGTGTCATCTACGCCTTTGGCCAAACCACCAAACAAAAATATGGTGTGAAACACTCCCTCAATAGCTTCTAAACAAAAGTTGCCAACTTTTACTGCAACAAAATGTGCAGACCCATTAGCAGGTTCTTATACCTTGTTGTTACACCAATTGTTACAATCCTCTAACATCACTCTTCCACCTATTAAGCCATACCAACCTCTCGAACCAAAACCGTCTTGGTTTGATGACACTAAAATTTGCCAATATCATCACACACCTGGGCATGACACTAAAAATTGTTGTGCCCTTAAGGTTGCCATCCACCAATTCATGGAGAAAGACACCCTTCTTGTTAAGGATACTGTCAACAAATCTCCAACACTGTCTCATGCCTCCCAAACCTCTTCATCGTCACACTCATCAACTCTCAGATCAAAACCATCTTGGTTTGATGACACTAAATTTTGTGTGTATCATCGCACACCTAGACATGACACTAAGCATTATTACACTCTTAAAGCTATCATTCATCAACACTTCAAAAAGGACACCCTTCTCACTAAGGATCCTCTTGACTACTTTTTTAACAAATCATCGACACCATCCCTTGCCTCTCAAACCTCATCACCTAAATCGGGAGCCCATCATCAAATTGTGGTTCCTCTATCGCCTTCAACCCCACAATTTGAAATCAACACCATCAATGTGGTCACTAGGTCACAAATCATGAAGGATAAAGGGAAAGAGAAGGTTTCTCTCCCCCAAACATATCCATTCGTCAAGCCCTCACCACAACCAAAACCCAAGACTCTAATCTTGGGCGCATCTCGACCAACTTTTTTGAAACCAATTTATGACTCCAAGGTGAAACAACTTCACCAAACTTGTGTGAAGACATATTTATATGACCTCATACAAAGCTCTCCACAACATCACCAAGCCTTAATCAAAGCCTTATAGGTAGTGGAAGTTCAACTTGAAGACCCCCAACCACTAGCTGCCTTAGTCCAACCATTTCTCAAGCATTCTCCTCATCACCAAAATAACTGGGGGAATTTGACTCTATATTGATTATCATGACCTCAACCAAACCTTGACCAAGCATCGACCAAGCCTCGACCAAGCATCGACCAAGCCTCGACCAAGCCTCGACCAAGCATTAACCAAGCCTCGACCAAGCATCGACCTAACATCAACCAACTTCTTAATCATCTTTAACACGTGACCAATATGGAAAGAAGTAAATGAGGTAAGTTTGCTCCTAATTGGCTCAAACCTTACATCATGATGAACAAGCATAGATCAAGGACTTATCATTTGTCTTCTTTCGAAGACCGGCCAGAAACTGAGCCCCTTAATGCCTTGCATCTATGACCATTCTACTGTTAGTCGAGTACTCGTTCACTTGACATTTAACTTGAGCTCACCCCTTGAGCAATTCCTGTCATCTTAATCCTTATTTCTTTCAACCCTGTTTCCCTAAAGCAAACCCTATGTAACCCTTTTATAAAGTATGAATGCTTTGTCCTAATAAAAGGGAGCCCTTAAACTTCTATAGTCTTGTCCATGACTAAAAATTCTATCAAAAATAAATTGGGATGTCAAAATATCAAAAGGTCATAAATTCTAAATGCAAACTACTCCATCGAAGGATAGTTGTATCATCATTGATGTAGCTAATAGACTGCTCCCTCGAAGGACAGCTATTCAAAGCCCTTAAAAATGTATAAAGCAAAAATATAGACCACTCCCTCGAAGGATGGCTATGCCTAAAATCTTGCTACAAATAGCACTCTCTTAGAAGCTTCCCACATCGATCAGCTTCACAAATGACCACAAAACAAAATGACATCCCCATGTAGACTTCCCGCATTGATCAGTCTACCCAAAAAAAAGAAAATGTCATGGACTTGACTTATAATTGTTCTCAGGGTCTCCTATAAAAAGGGGCAACGTTATTCCTACTAAAAAGGGTTACCCTATCCTAACATATCACATCACCTACTCAAGGGATTTCGAGCTCATTTTCATGTCAAAGTGATTTGATTACTTCTCTAACACAACCAATGGTCAACGACGTAATGCATGAATGGGGCTTTGGTTTCTAAAAACTCCCTACCTATGCTATCATTATGGTCCTTGTCAATGAAAGAGCAACGCGCCTTTCACTTCTTATCCATACCTTTGTCACAACCAAACCAAACCAACCCAAACATTTCCAAGACCACTCACACTATCATAGCCAATTCACACTAGTTTCTATGGATAACAATACACATGGAAACTATCGACCACACAATTTATGTCAAGCATAGACCATTACTTGCTAAAGCATAAATCAACTCATTTCATTTTTAGCATACATCCATCACCGATATGGACACTTGCTAGGGATGAAAGACCACTTAACCAATGTTACAGAATACACCATCATATGGAAAAGGCTGTAACATCATCATACCCTCATCATTTATAACCTAACCAAACCAACCTATCAACCTAGTCTGAACTACATTGGTCTAAGACCCTTCAAATAGGGGCTATGTAGGTAGCACTCAGATGACATGCCATCTTCTAGGGTTAGCTCGACCACATTCATTTGTTTGTCTATCTGATGGACAAACCATATTACCTTTGACCATGACTTAACCTAGTCCAAACCAACTATCAACCACTTTGACTCCTAGCCTAAACTACATTGGTCTAAGGCCCTTCAAAAAGGGGCTATATAGGCAGCACTCAGATGACATGCCATCTTCTAGGGTTAGCTCAGCCACATCCATTTGTTCATCTATCTGATGGACAAACCATATTACCTTTAACCATGACTTAACCTAGTCTAAACCAACTATCAACCACTTTGACCCCTAGTCTGAACTACATTGGTCTAAGGCCCTTCAAATAGGGGCTATGTAGGCAGCACTTAGATTACATGATGTCTTTTGGGGTTAACTCAGCCACATCCATTTTTTCATCTATCTGATGGACAAACCATATTACCTTTTAACCATGACTTAACCTCATCCAACCCACATCCATAATCGACCCTCTTCCTCCCTTTTAGGGAAAACTACATCAACCTGAGGCCCTAACGACCGGGGCTATGTAGGTAGCACTCAGTTGACATGGGGTCTTCTAAGGTTAGCTCAGCCATTCCTTCATTTGTCCATCTAATGGACCAACTATCTCAACTTGACTCGACCAACAACCATGGAGATCACGCCTATCTCCTCCGACCACAACCACTTTGCCTTAGTTGTTTTGATTATATGTAGGCTACTTCATGAATAGTTAGCTAAATTGTTTGCAACCCACATTTTGACCCTCACAAGTATTGGATCGCAAGCAAGTTGATCCCCACTACTTGTGACATTTTTGTGTTTTCCAAGAGCACTTCCTGAGCCTGGGATACTTGGAACACGATGACCATTAGAGCTACAGCTTGGATCAAATAACCCAATCAGCTATGACTAAATGTTGGGGCCTGGTTATTTTGATTTTAGCACTCCTTGACCCTTGACCTATGATAATTTGACCTGCCCATCATGTGAAGTGGTATATATGCAATCTCAACCATTGCAGCGTTCACACTCAAACTTCACCATATCCATCCTCTATCTATCAAATCGGCACCCGATTTTAGGGTCCCTTCCCTCGACTACCACTTTGAGGGGGAATACCTCATCCCATAATCGGGGCAACCTACATTCATTTTTATCTTGCAGTTCATTAGAACAATCAACAAGACAAAAACTACCTCATCCCGTACTTGGGGCAGCTCACTCCTGTTTTTGTCTTACAGTTCATCAAGAACAACCAACAAGACAAAAAGGGGCAAATGTAGACACCAAAATCATGTCTACTCCTTGGTCGACTCCCCCTTGGTCCCCTTGGTCCACTTCTAACACATTCCTAACCCACACACTTATTAATTTAAAATAATAACTTATTTTAAATTAATAACACATCACCCTTGACACCTCACCCATGACACATCACCCTTAAATACCTCCCTTTGGATGCCTCCCATCACCCTATGACCATTTTATGACCTATTTCAACCCTCCCACTAACCTCTCACACCTATTAAACCCACCTTCAACCATTTTACCATGACCACTAAACTCGGCAGATGGAGGAACGGGTTAAAGGCTAAAAATAGCCTTGTTCCTATCTTCTATCCACCGACATCGGTTACCAGTCGACTGGCACTGGCATGATCGCCAATGTTGGTTGCTTAAAAAAACTCAAAGGTGAATTATCTCCCCCCTGGGATGCTAAAATCACAACACTAGATGCTGAATCACAGACCCAAAATTTGACTTCTCTTCCTCTCTCAGCTCTCAGACCTAGACATCAACAGGAACTCTTTGAAATCAATCATCAGACTTCAACCAATGCTCTTCTAGGTATAGACACAATAGGTACAAGCACTTCAAACACCTCTCACTCTGCACCAAGAGAGGCTGAGAGGCCTTCTCCATATCCCTACTCCCTTTTGATAACCTATCCTCTACTCTTTGTCCCTCTTAAGACCCTATCTACTGCTCTGCAAACCTACACAAGCTCCCACAGACACCCCAGTCCATTTTGTTGATCACAGGTAGACCAAAAACTCATCCAAGGCCATTGCCCAGTCTGACATCAACCATTACCTCTACCGACGTCGGTAGACTAACCGACATCGACAACTTTAACAAACTGATGATGGTAGACTAACCAGCATCAGTGACTGTGGAAGACCAACAACAAAATATAGGTACGCATTGTCTCTATTTCTTTTGCTTAGTCTTTCATTATTTATCTTTATCCGACATTATTTTATCAACTAGTGGACTGTCATCCCTCAAGGAAGTCTTTGCACTTTTGGGACTGAGCTTTTGCTTGGCAGTCCACCTTACATCCATCTAACAATCTCTGTGTTTGAGTCTCTTTCTTCTACAAGTGTCATCCTCCATAGCCAAAGAGGATTCCCTACAATGTCTGGATACGCTGCACAAACTTCATCTGGGTACGTACAAACCCCTAACCATTATCTTAGTTTCTTTCATCTTTTGAATGTGGAAAAGCAAAAATAGTTAGAAACTGCTATAGTCATGGTCGTGAAGAAGTGATATCATCACCACTCTTAGCCTATCTGTGTCTATGTGAGCTATAAGTTATGGCATGTATCACTGATCTCTCCTATTCTCTAAACTTGAAATACCTATGAATCTATGAGAACTCCATGATGGCTTTCTCATAATATGCAGTATCATCTAGATTAGTGTTGTACCTTTCTAGAGATATAGTCTATGGTGGACTCATCAAACCTACTAGTCCCTGTGGTGGAGGAAGAGGAGTAGCCTATCTTATTAATCTCAAACTATCCCTCTCTATTATTAGTATAATAACCTAACCCTGTGATGCCCCAACCTAACCCTGTAATGCCTTGACTTGCCCTTATAATGTCATAACCTGGCTCTGTAAGACCAATACATGTGCCTGTGTTATATCTCAAGTTTGTACTCTTACATCTTAAGCCTGTACCACTACATCCTAGGCCTATATAGATGCATCTCTCTCTCATCACTCCCTATACATTTGGTGGTGGCCTCTTGACCTAAACTATAGGATACAATCCTGTCCACCAAGCAAGATAAGTCATTGTGCATCTAGGATCTACTACACTTGGGCCTACTAGAAGCTCCTCAAAATCTAGCCCATCAATATCCTAGGGTAAGGGTATGGGTGCCTCTATATCATTCCTCCTATATCAAGGAAAGGTAGGAGGCATGTCCTATAACAAGCCAAACTATCTCCTAACATGTGCCATGGGTATCATTTCTAGCTCTCCAGCTTGTCTCCCTCTAACCCATAATGTGCTCTATAAATTAATAAGTTTCTCTACCTCTCCTCTAAATATAGGGTATGTCAGGTAAGTCCTCCAAACAATATCTATAGGAAAAATCCATCTATTATATGCCTATAATAACTAATGTCCCACACTATGTTATCTACTCGTGTCTAGGTCATAGCCTCTCTCCACCATCTAAACTCAACCTTGAATTTGGTTGCAATCATGGTGGGTAGCCCCAATGGCTATGTCACCATGATGTGATCATATTTCCAACAATAGATTAAATTCTCAACACATAAACTATACTATCATCATAGCCTCAAACCCCACATCTCTCTATATAACTATGTCAAAAAGGTTGGTCCCCATGCATACATAGTCTATTGCTTAACCATATGTGCCAATATACCTATCAACCAATAGGAAATCTCCCACCATCTACATCTAATAATACATATACTATAATCCCTATCATCATCAAGATACTTAATCGATGCTGCTCTTCATCAATAGTGTACAATAGCTCATATGTGAAGCTCATTTAGTGATAGGTCAACTCACTAATATGCTCTCTAAATACTGTAACCATGTGAATATCATGCTCCTCTCTTGAAAAAGAGAAGAGCTCCTCACCCTAGAGTGGTAACCATAAAATCTTGTACACATCCTCTTGTGTCACTATTAACTCTCTAGTAGGTAAATAAAATGTGTTGGTGGTATGATCCCACATCTCTGTCAATGCTATCATCAAACTAACATCATGTATAAATCTATAATATCATCACACTCCTCCTAATCCTATAGCTACCATGTGTTTCCACTAATCCATGGTGATATCCCTCCTCATCCTCATCAATAGTGTAGAAAGTTGATCTCATAATGTCAACTCCTACCTAACCTGCGTCCATACACACAAACCTCAAGTCACATACTTTCCAATATAAACCTACACCCTTTTTCCCTTCTTTATGGGAGAACTGTATTGGCTTGAGGCCCTCAATCAAGCTATGTAGGTAGCACTCGATCGACATAGAGTCTTCTAAGGTTATCTTGGCCATATACCCACCTAACTATCTAGCCTATTAGCCCACCTAAACCCTAGGCTTAATTGCCTATCTCTCAACCCTAGGCCTCACTACCCATCTATCCATACTAGGTCCAACTACTTATCTCTAAACTCTAGGCCCCATGACCTATATCTTAAACTATATGCCCAATAGCCTATATCTCACACCCTTGACCCTATGACCTATCTTTTAAGCCCTAGGTTTAATGACCTAATCCAATCTACCTTTTCCTAACCACTGCCCTTAACAAATTTTTAACCATACCTCATATCTTTTTCTCTATGCAATGGGAGAACTACATTGGCCTAAGGTCCTCACATAGGCTATGTAGGTAGCACTCAGTCAACATGAGGTCTTCTGAGGCTATATCAACCATTAGGCTAGTTGACTAACTCAATTGGGGATCCAAAATTGGCCTTTTCTCCTATTTTGGGTTTTTCAAAGGTTAATAACATCAGTCTTATATGTTGATATTGGTGCTTAGTGTCAGTCGACATCAGTGCTAGTGTCAACCAACGTTGATGAACCTAATTAACATCAACAACTAGTTCAACCCTAGGGCCGAACAACCTATCTTCCAAATTTAAGTTTTTTACAAAAAACTACACCCAAACCCCTCCCAAATTCTCCTAAACCTACCCTCACCCCATTTACTATCCCTCTAATTGCCCTCTCTCTACCAAACATAACAAATAAGCCCACATTACAAATTCACAAAAATAAATTCAAATTCAACTAAAAGAGGATCTTACCTCATCTCTATGTCTCCTCTGGGCTGGAATAGCTGGCACTTATGGTGGCACACCTCCATTTGGGTCCCTTCTAGCTTTTCCATCTCTACCCACATAAACCCATATCTCTTTTTCTCCAATCAAATGTTTCAAATGAGTTTTGGTGGGCCACCAAACCCCTTTTTATTAGGTTTGGTCACCCACTAATGTCAGTAGTCTTGACTTAAGATGTTGATGTTATTAGTCTTGACATAAGATGTTGATTTCAGTAATACTTCTTACCAACATTGGTGACATAACTGATGTTGACACCCTTAAATTAGAGTTTTCAACCCCAACCACCACCCTTTGGACTACACCCTCAATCTAGGGCAACTTAGAGATCACGTATATCTCCCTGACCACAATAACCAACCTTAGAGATCACTTAAATATATACCCGCGATTACTCTGATCAGAGATCATGAATATCTCCTTGACTATTGACCCTTTTAAACTAACCTTGCATTGCTTATCTTGACTGCTTATGCTACCTTACTATAGTTGGCTATTATACACATGCATGTCTATCAAGTGTTTTAGATTATGACTATGCTATTCCTGCCACCTAAAACCTTTTGTGTTTACTAAGAGCACTTCTTACCTCAAATACCTAGAACACATGGACCATTAGAGCTATAACTTTGATCATTTTACCCTTATCAACTATCACTTCTAAGCTATGATTTAGTTATTTCTATCTCAGTCCTCCTCACCTTTACCTATTATTGATTATATCAACTCTAGCCTATAGTAATATACACATAAATATCAATATTACCATGCTCTCACTCAACATCTACCCACCTAATTATCTCCTTATCAAATCAGTACTTGATTCTAGATTCTCTTTTAATGGTTTCCATTTTGAGGGGAGACACCTCATCCAATACCTAGAGCATCTAATTCCTTTTTTTCTCTTGAATGTCAGGATCTAGGAGTAGCACAATTGATTACCTTTGTATAAGCAACTAAACATAGAATTTAACTAAAAGTAACAAGTAACTAGAAATCAAAACAACATAGAATATGAGAGACAATACCCAATTGTATTAATACTGTTCCAGAAGGAAATACAACAAAGAAGATGCCACAATCTTCTTTACACTCCTCTAGGGCTCCCACACCTCTAGGGCGTAAACACTAAATCTCTTCAAGAGTTCTCTCTCTCAATCACAGTCACAATAAACAACTCAAACACAGAGTTGTTGTTCACCTCCAACCAGTCAGTATCACTACTGCCAGTACCACTAAGTATACAAACATACTCAATTGAGTACACAATGCACTCCAAGTAGATCTCCCATGAACTTGCAACAACTTGCAAATCAAACTGATCTTACTTACACATGTAGATCTCACCTGATCTTGCTATACCGCAGATCAACTTGGCCTTGCACACTTGTCGACCTAGATCATACACACATGAAGAACTCTTTTGATTCTCCACACCAGCACCCCTGTAGATCTTCTACTAGATCTTGCTCTCCCGTAGATCTACCTGATCATACACACTTGGCATTGTAGCACTATGAGGAGCTAACCTTGCTCTCTTCCCTCTGAAGGAGCTAACCTTGCTCTCTTTATCTAGCACACTTTATAATACAGCCCATGAGTCTATTATATAGATCCCATTAAAATAATAATTAGACTTTCCAATTACAATAATTAGAAACTGTAGCTCCAAGACTAAAATTAGTCTCTAACATGCAAACAACCAGTTCGTTAACAAACTATTCATGAAACCAACAGTTCTAGAACCGCACAGGTGACTAATGTCGATCTCTATTAGTCTGGAGGTGATCGACGTCGGCCGATCCATGACTGATGTCAGTAGCTCTGTGCACTGGATATGACTGATGTTAGTTACTTTGCACCTTAGCAACCTCCTCCATGTCTGCATACAGTGAAGCTTTTAGCTCCACAACCTAACAATCTCCCACTTGGAGATAAATAGCTGCACTTGTACCTGTACCTGTACATCATCTAATTTGTTTCCTGGCTTGTATCCCTCTTCAAGATCAATCTTGAAGACCAACCACCACACATCCTATGGTGCTCCATCTGTCATCCAAGTAACCTGCCATATCTGCATCTACAGACCCATGTAGAAAATAACTTGACCCTGCATAGCATGAATCCCTGTTATTGGTCCCTCTCAAATACCTGAGAACCCATTGAATTGCTCTCCAGTGCTTCTTTCCTAGATTGACTACAAACTTGCTGACAACACCCACTACTGGGGCAAAAATAGGTTTAGTACACATGTACTTAACCTCATCATGTGAATTGGGACCCTATTCTATGAACTATCCATCCATAGGTGTGCAAACTGGTTCTACATCCTGCATTTTGAACCTCACCACTACCTTATCCACACAATCATTTGGAGACAAAATCAACCTGTGACCTTCCATGTCTCTAGAAAAACTCATGCCAAAGAATTTCACTACTCCCAAATTCTTCATGACATACCACTGAACTAACTATACCTTTAGCTCAGCAAAACCCTACATGTGTGACCCTACAACAAGCATACACACAACATATAGTAACAGGATAATGTTGTAATCATCATCCAACCTGGTAAAGAAAACACAATGGTTACAATGATACTAACTAAAGCCATGCTTTGTCATACACCTATCAAACCTGTACCACTGTCCTGCACCTTCCTCAAGACCATATACCCTAGCCTTCCATCTCACGTGTCCATTCTCTCTCTTCTTTAACCAAGGAATCCATTTGTCTTTTAGAGCTTTCATCTCGACTGGCAACTCTACCAAATCTCCAGTTTGGTTCTCTTCTAAATAATTCATGCCATGCTCCCACTGTTTCCTAAATCCTACTTGCTCTATAGTGAGCAACAAGTATAAAGAAGGGGAATAATGAATTTAAGGCTTACTTACACTTTCAGTCCTCCACATGGGCATTTGAGACTCCTTGACAACTTGTTATCCACCCAAAATCCATTCTAGTGACTAATGTCAGTCACCACCCAGTCTACATCTAACTGACATCAGTTCCATGCGACTGACCTGACTGCCAACACCGGTTCCCTGATCAACATCAGTGTCCACTTGGTCACTGACACTGGTTCTTTGATCGACGTCAGTCGTAACCTGCCTGACACCACTGACTTCTTTAGTCTGCACATGACCGACATCAATGGCTGCCTGTTCGATGCCAGTTACACTTGACTGAAGTTGGTACCTGTGTTTTCCTATGAGTGATGACTTTTTACTTGCCAGATCACTTTGAATCAAAACCCTGTCTAAACTGCCCTGCTCAGAGTTATTCAGTCCCATCTGCTGCTCTCTGTCCTTCATCTCCTCCATAAACACCAAGGCTTTCTAGTTCTTAAGTTTGTCAAACACATCTGACTTCCTCTTAAGAACATGCATCTCCTTCTTGCTCATGTGACCAAGCCTACAAAGCCACATCTTCACAATAGAAGAAGAATTAGTAATACAAGTAGGTAGATAAAGAGTACCTACTTTCTTACCACATGTTAATTCAAGTGCATCCACTGTGAGAGTTTCTATGCATCTCTCATCACCCAACTTTCTTGAAAAAATTAGCCTCATCTTTAGAACTGGGACCTGCATGACATCCTTCAACACCCATGTGTTGGCCATCTGCAATTTTAGCCACACTTCCCCTTTGCCAATACTTTGACAAGGCTCACCAACCCCTAAATAAATCTTTCCAAAGTCTCCATGGACCTTAACATGGAAAAATACTCTATTTGGGGCTGCATGGAAAGAGGCAACAGAATCTATAAACCAAGATTCTACTTTATCCAAGGAACATATAAGAACAACTAGTGTAATAATACCTACAACACATGCTCTTTCATGTTGATCTTCTACCAACCAACAATCTTTCTTTACTTGCTCTTTCTTTCCATAACACCGTAATTGATTCATTCTTGCTTTCAAATTCCTCCATTCTTAGTGTACTTTCTTCTGCCATTGCTATACTCCCACTCAATTAGAAACCCCTGAGAGTGACCTATAATCAAAACACAAACCTACTCCCTATAACCTCACTCTGATACCACTTGTTAGGAATCTAGAACCACAAACAGCTCTGATACCACTTTGTTAGGATCTAGGAGTAGCACAATTGATTACCTTTGTATAAACAACTAAACACGGAATTTAACCAGAAGTAACAAGTAACTAGAAATTGAAACAACACAAAATATGAGAGACAATACCCAATTGTATTAATACTCTTCTAGAAGGAAATACAACAAATAAGATGCCACAATCTTCTTTACACTCCTCTAGGGCTCCCACACCTCTAGGGCATAAACACTAAATCTCTTCAAGAGTTCTCTTTCTCAATCACGGTCACAATAAACAACTCAAACACAAAGTTGTTGTTCACCTCCAACCAGTCAGTATCACTACTACCAGTACCACTGAGTATACACACATACTCAATCGGGTACACAATACACTCCAAGCAGATCTCCCATGAACTTGCAACAACCTACAAATCAAACTAATCTTACTTACACATGTAGATCTCACCTAATCTTGCTATACCATAGATCAACCTAGCCTTGCACACCTGTCGACCTAGATCATACACACATGAAGAACTCTTCTAATTCTCCACACTATCACCCCTATAGATCTTCTACCAGATCTTTCTCTCCCATAGATCTACCTGATCATACACACTTGGCACTATGGCACTATGAGGAGCTAACCTTGCTCTCTTCCCTCTGAAGGAGCTAACCTTGCTCTCTTTATCTAGCACACTTTATAATATAGCCCATGAGTCTATTATATAGATCCCATTAAAATAATAATTAGACTTTCCAATTACAATAATTAGAAACTGTAGCTCCAAGACTAAAATTAGTCTCTAACATGCAAACAACCAGTTCGTTAACAAACTATTCATGAAACCAACAGTTCTAGAACCGCACAGGTGACTAATGTCGATCTCTATTAGTCTGGAGGTGACCGACGTCGGCCGATCCATGACCGATGTCGGTAGCTCTGTGCACTGGATATGACCGACGTCGGTTGCTTTGCACCTTAGCAACCTCCTCCATGTCTGCATACAGTGAAGCTTTTAGCTCCACAACCTAACATTGAAACTTATCAGTATAAATTACAAGATAAAAAGGGCCAAATGTAGACACCAAAATTACATTACACACGTGTGTAACTCCCTATATCAAAACCCCTCTGGAACCCCTTTTAATAATTAGCCTTTCTAAACCCATATTTTCATCCCTCACACATTTAATTAGTTTAAAATATTTAATTAAGTTAATTAAAAACTACTTATGCCACCTTACCTAGCCACCTCATCCTAAGATTAATTCTTACCATCTGAGTCACCTCAAGACTTAATCCCTTAATCCTAACTACCCATGACTTGTTCTCACCCCAAACATAAATTTATAACTAAATACATCCTCTTTAACCTTACATTTCTACCATTTCATAAAAAATACCACACTTGGTAGGAGAAAGAATAGAAAATAGGCTAAAAATAGCCTTTAACCTATTCTCATGCTACTAACATTGATCAACCCATAGCTGACATTAGTGGGATTTCTAATGTCGATTACTTAAGATAAATTTCAAGCTAATAATCAGGTCAGTAAAAATTTAAAAAAACTCAATCATTTACATGTAGGCTTTAGCATTCAAATTTATACATCTAGGCTTATCATTACTTTACATAAATCAATCCAGATTAGGAATTGATATACTACACAAAGTTTAGATTCTTCTGAACTAGCATCACATGCTTATCTTTTTGTTCACCTATTGCTTCAACATGCCTCACCAGAGCCATCTATCTAGCACTCATGGTTCATCTATTTCACCAGCTAAGTATATCTTTATGTTTTGTAATTCTTTTAAATAGTCATTTTATAATTACTTTACATTATACCATTTATCATTTTATGAACATCTTGACTCTCCCTGTGGAGGAGTTGTAAAACTTTTTCACCTATTTCCCTCTGCTTCAAACATACCAACCCTCTATCTAGACTTACCTGAGTCTTACCCACTCCCTTTCAACTCTTCCCCACCTCATAAACCTAACCACATCCACCTCCTAATTCAGAAAAGTCTCTTATAACCTCCTAAGAACCTATTTCCCCTACTGACATCAGTCATATAACCAACGTCGATCATATATCCTTACTGGCATCGATAGCCTAATCAATGTCAGTGACTATGTATTTCCACTAACCTCATTGAACCTACCCAAATAACCTCCAAAAACACAAACAATTCACATTAACTACACTTTGTCACTCTCTATTGCACTCAAATTTCAAGGATGGTATGAACATCTCTCTCTTACTCTCTCTTTCATTTTGTTATTCATTACCAATTTTGTTTCAAAAAGTGGATTGTTATCCCTAAAAAAGTTTGACACTTCCAGGAACAAGCGCGTAGCTTAGAATCCCACTCATATATCTGCTAATAAATATTTTTGGTGGTAGTGCTTTATTATTTGTAGGTAGTCCTCCTTAGCTAAAAATGAGTGCTCAACATCATTTAGATACAGTGTGCAACCAATCTGAGTTCTCTCTAGTCTCTAATCCCTACCCTTCATCTATGTTTCTCCTTAAACATCAAATAGATTCAAAATTTAGTGAAACACTATGGTTGCTTTGGAATAATAGTAATAGGAACATGTGTAGGTGCTCTAGATATCTAAATATGCTGTGTATTATATACTTATTTTGTGTAACCCACTATGGATCTTTGATGTAATGGTTTGTCAAGTAATGGATGCCTGGTAAAGGTGATAACTTGTTAATTACCCTTTTATGGAATATTAACCTTAGAAGGTTTGATAATTAACTATCTAGATATAAATTTCTCTTGATCAAGAGGATGATCATGTAAAAATTTTAAAACTAAAATCACTTTATTGGCATGAATGTATTTAGCACACCCATGCACTGAAGAAGGTATTTCTTGAAGTGTATGTATCCAAGTTCATCCCAATAACATATCAAAGACACCCAAGGTATAATTGAGATGGTAGTAACCACTGATATCCACCTATAAAGGTAAGTCAATATCACCAAGAACCTGTTGTGAAGTCCCATCAAATGCTCTAACTGATCTAGTCGAAGGATTTAAATCATGATTTATATAACCCAAATTCATAAGTAATGTCATTGTAAAAATGTTCTTGCTTACACCATTATCAATCATAAAAATATGTATATATTGGTGGTTAAGGTATGTTTTAATGCATAAGGAATGAATATTTGAGTCATCATCCCTAATCTCACTATCATCAAAATTAATTGAGGGTTTATGAACCATAGGAGGAGTATGTTTTGTATAAGTACCAATGATCCCATCTAATGGGTGCTTATGATGAGATGGAGGAGGGTGTGCATTATATTCCATCTACACTTCTATATCTTTATTTGAATGATCTTGTAAAGAATTTATATATATATATATATATATATATATATATATATATATATATATATATATATATATATATATATATATATATATATTGGTGATCACTAGGTTGTGAAACTGATTCCTTTGGAGGATCATGAAATGAATTTTTTTGGTCATAAATGAGGTCTTTGATCTTATGATTCAAGGTAAAATATTTGTTTGTAGAATTACCAGGACCTTGGTGATGATCACAATAATAATTCTCATTATACCCTTTGAGTAGAGGTATACTCATATCAACCTCTATAGGATGAGGGAGAGATATAATATGACACTCTACAAGCTATGATATTAATGAAGCAGGAGACACAGGTAAGCATAAAAATTGTCTTTGTGGTGAATTAAATAACACAAGTTGATTAGGTGGTTGTTTCTTTTTTAGTCTAAATATATTTGACCTTATAACTTGGTTTGATAGTAAACTTGGTATTATATTTAGATGTAGTCAGTGTATTTTATACATACTTAAGATAACTTTCATCTCATGATTACAAATAATGTGGCATAAGTCATCAAAAAAATTAACTTTTTGAGCATAATGGACTCATGTAAAGGAGAAAGTAAACTTTGCTTGAAAATATCTTGAATCTCTTTATCTTCCATAGGATTAGTCATTTTATCCAACATTATCTTATACCTTAATACATATTCATTGATACATTCATTGGTTACTTGTTTTATCTTTTTAATTTGGGAATAAGAAATATTTTTAGTAATTTTAATAAATAAGTGTGGCAAAAAATGATCTACAAGGGGTTTGAACACATTTAGTAATTGAGTTGGTAAATCATAGAACCAATGTAAAACATAGTCTTTTAAGTTCCTTGTAAAAAATTTGGTCAAAATTTTATCATTGGAGGTATAATCAAGGATTTCCACATAAAAAGATCACTTTTTTTGTTTTGGATCACCCTTTCCACCATAAAATAAGAACTTAGGCAAAATAAAACTAGTTGGCAATGGGAATGAATATATATTTGGTACAAGAAGATTATGAAACATTTCTTATGAATCAATAGTGTAAGGATATTTCATATAATTTTGTTCAATATTTATAACCTTAGTTTTAAAAAGTTTTATAGTTTGTATAATAGCTTTCACATCTTGGTATTTTAGTTGGACATTGAGGAGTCACCAAAGGATGTATACCCATAGGTTAGGTAGATGTAGATATTGAAACTGGTATTTGAGTTGAAGCATTTAGGTTTCTCATGTAAGGTGTGGAAATAGTAGTTTCAAGGAGCAAAGGTTGAAATACATGATCCATTCCCCGACTAGTTGTAGGTAGATTTATAGTTATGGAATCAATTCTAGTACCCTCTATGGATTTACCATCACTAGGTGAATAAGCCTTAGCCTTGTCATGCTTACTAATTTCATCTCTTGTAACATACAAAATTACATCTATTAAGAACTTTTTATTATTAATATCAATGCTCAAAGCTTATTTATCTTCCCTTTAAAATTGAGTTTTTTATTAGTATTTTCCTATTTTATTGTTTTCAAAATAATGGGGTTTTATTCTTAATTAGATAAATAGGTCTATGCAAAGTAAATCAGTAAATAATATGCAAGAATTAAGCTACTAATTTGTGTAAATAGATTTGTATTTTTTCCTTTTCTAAATATAGTAATAAAGAAGAGAAATCCATCTTAGTTTATTCTGAATGATCCAAACTGAGATAGGGTCTGATACTAGAGAAGTAAGACTAATAAACTATCAAAAACTAGATCTTGAGGTTGATTTCTAGATTAGATAGGTTCATAAAAAGTGGGACACCCTATTGCTCAACATTGCAGTCATTTTTTGGCACTATTGTTCAGGTGGTCTAAGATCTTTAGGTTTTGTTTGATAGGATTATTTTACCCTATTAGTGAAATATCAAAGCCTAAAAGTTTGCAAAGCTCTCTATGCATCTATTTTAAATATTCAAAGCCCTAAGAGCTCTTTGTGCTTAAACTTGAATGGAAACTTGGAAAAGATAGAGAAGGATTTAGTGTGTAAAGTATATGCTAGATGCACTTCACACCCTATGTGTGGGCATGCTTCCTACATACCAATACTCTGAGGAGGGATCCAGCTAATGTAGTTATTCCCTTGAAGTGCTTGGTGTAATTATGTATGATAAATTCAAATCAATGTGAAACTAGATGTACTTTGGATGCTTAAGGACTATTGCAAAGGATTGAATAATCTTGAAATGATCTTGGAAGGTTGTATGTAGAGAATAGGGAAGAGTGCTTGAGTGTGCTTGTTTGTATTCTAGCATATTTCTTGTGAATGAGTGTTAACCCTTCTAAATGGACTTTGAATGGAATTTTATAAGGGAATTAATGATCATGGGTTAAATTAATTCATGTTAGGCTGACAAAGATAAAGATAAAGATCCAAAATAATCTAACCTTTAGGGGCACTTTTACACTTGGACAATAGTGCCAAAGTTAGGATACCCTAGGTTTTAGCACTCTTGTCTAAGTTGGGTGTTGTTATCCTAAGGGAATAATGCTTGGGGGTATGGATATAAGCCTAAAAGAACTACTTGGGCCTAAAAGAGTTAAGTCTAAAAGGTTGGGGATGACTAGGAATCAATGACAGAATAGCCTTGAAGGGTTGTGTGAATAAGAAAGAGGACCTATGGATTGGGTGTCATTATCCATGTTTAAGTCATCTAATTTTGCATCTTATATGACCACATATACACCTCCCCCTTTATTCTAGTGATTAAGTAAATAAAAATACTAGGATAAAGGAAAGTAAAAAGCATACCTGAACTTACATGTAAGGGAGAAACTCATGAAGTTGTGTGATGTTGGATATGCATAGAGAGAGCACATTATGAAGTGTGAATCTACAATGAAAGCATAAAAGTAGATCAGTTCTTCCTAGATATGCTATATCTAAAATAAGAACCTATAGAAGCTGAGTAAGAGGAAGAGAAAGGAAATAATACACCTCACCACGTATGCAAACCAATATAAAACCTATTAAGATGTTGGATTGTGTTGGATGATGTTGAAAATACATTGAATCTAGAGTAATATCATGAATGGAGCTAAGTACTCAATTCCCTAAAAGGTGGCTCAAGAATGCAAAGGTTATCCCTCTGGCTCTATCATCACTAACTAAGTACAGTTAATGAATCATGCATGTGTTAATAGATGTCTAAACTATGTGTCCAATCCCTATGATAAACCTACAATGACTACCCTCAAAAGAAAAGAGTCCTGCAAGTGTGTTATGTTGCATAGATACATGATATAATAATGGTATTTGACAAGATATATCTAGATATATCAATGTTTGTATTGAGATATTGTTATATTAATAAGAGTATGCTTAAATATATATAATAATGTATAAGCATGTGAAAATTACTATACTAAAACTAAAAATATTTAGATGTTAGTTGTTAGTTGTTAGTTGGAGGGATGGACCATGATGTCCATCATGGCATCCAAGAAAGCAAGAGAAATGCATGATGTGGATCATGGCAATGCACACATTGAGAAGAAAAATAAGTAATCAATCAAGCAATAAAGAAGCAAGAAGCATATAAGGATGGCCAAGGGGCCATGAAAACAAGGGACATGGGCATATGTCACTTAAACTAGAAAGCAAGCATATAAGGCATGTTCAAATGCCACATACACATACAAGTGAAACAATCAAAGTTGACACAGGGGCCACAGACACATGGAAGAGTAAAAGTAAAAGACATTGGCAAATTTCCTAAGGCACACACATGAATAGAAGCAAAGAACATTGTTAAATGTCCTAAGTCACAAACAAGAGATAAGCAAGAACTATAAATGTAATCACACAAGCTACGCTAAGGCATGTAATAACTAGAAAGGTAGAATCACATCGAACTAATCAAATCAAATGTGAAAGTATGCAAAACATGTGTAATACAAGACTAAGTATATGCTAAGAAATATAGAAGTGTTAGATATTAGTGAAATGTCAATATAGTAATCTATGTAATCTATAAGGGAATGTACATTAGAATGATAACTTAGAGTGTGTAGTGTAGGAATGACATAACCTAGATAGTGTTATCATGTAGAAGATGCACCCAGTGGGTATGTATATCGATGTGTGTCTTGAATGTATAAGTAGGAATGCCCCCTCAATGGGTAGAATGAAGCAAGCAAGTAGTTTGATGTCACTACACTTACTCAAAATAGATCAAGTGAAGCATGGTAATGTAGATAAATTGACATACAATAGCATGAGATAGAAAATATAAGTCCTAGCATGATAGTAGTAGTGTAAAGCATGGATGATGCATACAATCAAAAAGATTTTGGTATTTTGGACATATTTGAATGTTTTTATATTTTGAAATAATTTATGTATAGGTAAAATTTGGAAAAAATGATATTAGTCAATGAGTCTCAGATGAGACTAGTTGTCATGGTGTCTTATATCGAATAATTGAATTGTGCATGATCATGAGGCATGATTGAATGTCTAAGATTATGAAGATAAATTCTATGTACATTATAACTATTCTAAAATCATTGAATTGAAAACTAAATGTGGGGTCCCCTTATAACTCTGAGAAGTGGATGCAATTATAGGGCTCTTAAGGACCCATCCAGAAGTAGAAGAAGCTTTCTAAAAAGGTGTTCTTTGTGTAGCCGTATGAGACCTCAATGAAAATACTCTAGGTGTGAACACTATAGCTGGAAGCTATCTAAAATCCTAGAGATATGGAGGTGTGTGAACCCTCTATACTAGTGATAGATGTCACAACTGTGGTTGGATCTAAAGTGGAAGCAAAACTAAACTTGAAGGAGAAATTGAAATAAGTGGGAGAACTAGAGCTGGTGTGTGTAAGCTGATAAATGAATCTAAAGTGGGGAGTGGTGACTCATAAGGAACTCCACCGACTGTAATAACTTGATTAGTGTGAATGAATTTCACATATTTATGAACTATAGAGGGTATTGCCCTAAGTTTTTGAATCTATGGTCATCCAAGTAATATGTCAAAAACTCCTACATTGAGAACTATAATGAACAATGTTGCCAAATATATAGGACCAACCTATAGTGAAATTACTATCTCACCTAATGAACTATGTATATGCCCACTGAAACCATTGATAATTGGATCTATCAAACCAATATCCTGATCTAAATAGCCCAAGTGTTGTAGTAGTTTCAAGGTGCACATGTTAAGGTTGGAATGATTATCAATAAGTACACTATGAATAGGCTAATTATGAATATGTGCTATGATAAAAAGTTCATTATAACCTATATTATCCTCCATAATCTCTTGATCTAAAAAAATATTAAACTTCTGACTAGAACTATGGACTCATACACACCTATCATACCTCTCAAAGGATGTGCCTTAATTGAACGTGCCTGGTATGTAGCTGGTGGAGGATGTGTATGGTATGTATGGTGAACACCTAATGTGTCCTCTTTATCTTATTTAGAAGGTTATGGAAATGGATCTAAGAATATTTTCAAAGATTTATCTTGTGTTGGCTTTGCCTTTTTAGGTTCAACTAAAGTGCCTAAATCAAGTAGATTGCCATATATCAAGTCATTTATCTTATGTCTCAAGCTGATGCTTCTATTTGTTGTGTGGCCTAGTGCCCTATGAAAATTGAAAAATGCATGTTGATCATATCCCTGTGGAAGAGGATTGTTTAGGTTAGTTTCCTGAATAGGAGGGTGCGATATGATGTTACATTCCAATAACTATTATAAAACCTTGGCTAGAGAAATTGGTATATTGGTGAATGCACGATGAGGAGGTGCTAATAAAACCACACACTAAGGGGGATCTGAAGCCACATTGATTGTTGGTTGATTATGATTCTTATTGTCATTGATTTTGACCTTGTATGGGACTTTACAATTACTCTTGTTTGTTGTGTCTGAGATACTTGAGTACTTAATTTTGCCCATTGAAATTAACTTGACTTCTCTTCCCTTGAGTGTATGACATAATTCAGTGAAGGAAGAGAATCTTTTGAACAAAATACATTCATGTAATGCTCATAGAAGTCTTTGTTTGAAGATGTCCTATAGCTCTTGATCAGCTATGGGGCTAGTTAGCTAAGCCAGAATAGTCTTATATCTAAGAACATAATCTGTGAGGGGCTCATTTGACCTTTGTTTCTATTGATTAATTTGAGCATATCAAACTTTATCACCAATGTTGATACTAAAATATGCTAGGAACATGCCTGCTAAAGTATTAAATTATATGATTGATTGATTTGGTAGACTATAAAACCATTGTAAAGCATAATCCTTTAGCCTCTATGGAAATAGCTTGGTAAGTAGCCAATCATTGGGTACATAATCCAAATATGGTACATGAAAATCTCTCAAGTGTGTCTCTAGATCACCCTTGCCATCATAAATATTAAGCTTGGGTTGAACAAAACCTTGTGGCAAGGATGTAGAAGCAATATGATGTGCCAATGGTATATCCAAAAGAGAAAAAGAATCCAAAGTTTGTGTAGGTCTAGTAGTTCCTTGCTCAAGATGTTACACCTTGGATTAAAGAGATCATATCTCTTCTATAAGGGATGCCACATCAAGAGACAGGTATGTACTAGTTGTAGCTAGTGGCATAGAGGTAAGTTGGGTTGCTATAGGGGGTTGTTGAGACATACTTGGCCCCATAGTGTCATTTTCAATTGGTTACTCTATTGGAATGGAAGACTCAACTTACTTAGCCTTTTTAATTTCCATGATATATTGAAAAATTAGTGTATGATCTTTAGGTTTTTCCTTAAGTCTTTCTCTAAAATTTTATAAAATCAAATCTTTATTGAGTACAACTTTGTTATCAATAATGGGTAGAAGTGGATTAATGGTCTAATGTGGTGAAGCATGAGCATTAGTGTGTACATCATCATTTCTATTTTCATACTAATATTTGTCAAAATTATCCTCATTGAAATTTATGTAATTTGGATGTGTAAAATCTATGATTGGAACCTGAGTTGGTTGTTTATCCATGGTATATGGCCAAGTTATAGGAATCTAGGTGAATTCAAGAGGATTCCCACTAAGTCTTGCACTTCATCTCAAATGAAGAGATGTAAGGAACTTAGGTGGCATAATGAAAACAACTTGGGTAATTATAGAAAAGATTAAGCTGATATAATCTAAACAAGGAACTAAAATATGCAAAGAAAGGATATGGAGCTCCCAAAAATGTAAGGTGATACCTCAAGAAGCCAATAAGTGCTAGTATATGCAACTAAAGAATTTTTATAAATATTTATGGAAAATACTATGAACTTTTGAATTTGAAATTGATTTTTTATGTTTGATATAAAAATTTATAAAATGATTTGAAAAGTACTAGAAAGTACTGGGAGTTTAGTTGATGCAACTAGAGATTTATAGAATGAATTTTTAAAATTAATGTAATAATTTTAAAATTTTAGAGGCAATTGGTATAATTTTTTGTGAAAATTTTAGGAAAAAATAGAAAATATTTCTAAAATTAGTAATATATTTTTTCTAGTCTTTAGAATGTGTTTGTATGCAAAAAGGACCTAGTATGTGCAAACTAGGGTTTTAACAAAATATGTGATATTTTTGTAATTAATTTGTAGATATTTTATTTCTAAATGTAGGAAAAATTAGAAAATTATGGAAAAAAATTAGAAATAATTATTCCTATGGATTCTAGGGTTTTGTGCAAAAGTCAAAGTAAGTCATGTTCACCAAATGTTTTATTATTTTAAAAATAATGGGGTTTTATTCCTAATTAAATAAATAGGTTTGAGCAAATTAAATCAATAAATAATATGTATGAATTATGCTACTAATTTGTGTAAATATATTTTTATTTTTTCTTTTTCTAAATATAGTAATAAACAAGAGAAATCTAACTTAGCTTATTTTAAATGATTCAAACTAAGACATGGTCTGATATTAGAGGAGCAAGATTGGGAAACTATCATAAATTGGATCCTAAGGTTCATTTCTAGATTGGACAGGAGTACCGAAAGTGGGACACCCTATTGCTTGATGTTGTAGTCCTTTTTTGGTGTTGTATTCCTTTTTTGGTGCTATTGTCTAGGTGGTCTAAGATTTTTAGATTTTGTTTGTTATGCCTGTGTTACCCTGTCAATAAAATATCGAAGCTTAGAAGCTTGTGGAGCTCACTACATATCTATTTTAAATCATTAAATCCTTAAGAGCTCTTCATGCTTGAACTTGAATGGAAAATTAGAAAAGATAGATAAGGGGTTAGTGTGTAAAGGATACATTGGATGCAGTTCATACCCCATGTGTGGGAACACTACCTACATACCAATACTCTAAGGAGGGATCAAGCTAATTTAGTTCTCCCATTGAAGTGCTTGGTGTGATTGTGTATGATAAATGTAACTAGATGTACTTCAAATTGCTAGGGACTGTCACAAAGGATTAAATAAGCTTGAAATAATCTTGGAAGGATGTATGCAAATAATAGGGAAAAGTGCTTGAGTATACTCACTTGTATTCTTGCTTATTTCATGTGAATGAGTGTCAACCCTTCTAAATGTACTTTGAATGGAATTTTATAGGGGAATTAATGATCATGGGTTAAATGAATTTGTGTTAGGTCGATAAGGAAAAGGATAAGGATCCAAAAGAATCTAACTATTAGGGGTAATTTTACACTTGGAAAATAGTGCCAAAATCAAGACACCTTGGGTTTCAATGCTCTTATCAAAGTTGGGCATTGTTTTTATAAGGGAATGAGGCCTGGGTGGATGTATCTGGGCCTAAAAAAGCTACTTGGGCCTAAAAGGGTTAAGTTTGGAAGGTTAGGGATGATTGGGAATCAATGAAATAATATCTTAAAAGGTTTCTGTGAGTAATAAAGAGGACATATGGATTGGGTGTCATTAGCCATGCTTAAGTCATCCAATTTTGCATTTTATATGACTACATTTCCATTGCCCAAAACTAAAAAATTATAGAATTTGAATAACAAACTAAAACCCTAACTGGTTGAAAACACTAAGAATAAAAAAAAATCATTCACATGACTTGGATTCACCAAATATCTAACCCTAAATCTATATATGAGGAATCTAGGGTAAAATCGGTAGAGATGGCCTAAGTCACAAAAATGGTAGACTATTTCTAAAGTAGGTAAATTGTTTGTGAAACTTAGATAGAAAATATACTAAATTTATTATGCTGAGATATGCTAAAATTGAAAGTATAACTATGTTATATATTATAATGATAATGAACATAAGATACTTAATTATTTATGATATGGATTTGGATCTAGAACATGTAAAAATTAGATTGGATTTGGATTCTAGATCAGTCACCTAATTTTATAAATCATACCTCTTGAACTATAGACACTTGTGTTGACCTAAGATAATTATGGTGATACTACTATTTTACTTAGACATAGGTGTCTTATATAGAATATATACTAAAAATTGTTGTGACCACCTAGATGCTTCTGAGTTCTATGTCACCTTCGCTATGGTGCATTAGGATATGGGCCATGGATTGTCTCTCCTTATCAAATTAAAAAACCCTAGTTCTTCATCTTCATAGTGGTTATGGATAAAATTGGTTAGTGGTCACATGGTGTCAAGCTACCCCAAAGACCCCTATGTTAATAAGCATTGCATACATAGCCAATAATTTGAAGATGGACTTAGACATATGTAGTTATCCCCTATGTGTTGTATTATGTGTGAATCATGCAATGTGTGTTAAGAAATTACAATATTGTCCTAGCTTGTAATGAAAAGACATTTGCCCAGAATAACTAAATTTTCTCAATTATGCCTAGTTTGATAATGCAAGCATTTTGTCAAATAGTTGGCTTGTTTACTGATCTGAGTTACTTTTAGTGGATATTTAGATAGTTATTTCATACATTAAACTCAACATATAAACATCTCCACAAATTATAATAGTTTAATTACATATTCATCCATTGCATCAAAAGGAAACATAAAATTCATAATAGTAATAAATTTTGTTCAATTGCTATTAATCTCTAAAGGCAATATTATTAACATATAATTAGACATTTAAATTACAATCTAGAACATTTAATTTATAATATGCAAAGTTTTTGGAAATATGGCATCACCTTATGAATAGCCACGACCAACATATGATGACCACAACTAATCATAAAGGTGGCAATTAATAATAGAATCCTACCACCTATAGGAAGCCACCCCCAATAAAATCCATGTTCCCCTTCATAGCATTCCAAGGTAGGTATTATTAATGGTGATGGAAATTTAGAAAGATTCACTCCCTCGTACAGTATCCATGACCCTTGACCATTATCCACTACTTATAAAAAATACTATTGCATCTCCTCTAGGACAGAATGATGGCTATGTAGGTAATTTAAATAGCCATGGGTTCCATGAATTCAAATTCCTAGATTAGAGTGAAAACCAATATAAGTATTCATCAATGTGATCACCCCTCAATAAATCATCTATTTTTCAATATGTAATGACCAAATCTGAATGATATTTGTAGTTATCAACTAAGCATATGAAGGAAGATTTAGCATATGAATTGAGCAAGATATATATATTGGTATTCTACAAATTTGTCTCCAAAGGAGACCCCAAAAAAAATTTAAAATCCCATAGGATAGGGTGGAATCATTTCACCACCGAAACCCCAAAATCTAAAGCTCGAGAGCTTTTAGTAATACAAGAAGAAATATAAACTCCAATGATGAAAAATAATTTCCCAAATGCCCCTTTTATCTTCCAATGAAAAATACTCCAAAAATACCTTTCCCTCTTAAATATTAAAAAATTAAAAATTTGAATTTGACTTTAGGAGGGAAACATATTAAAGTGACTTTTTAAATATTAAAACTCCACTTAAGTCAATTCAAATAATATTAATTAATTAATATTATTTGTAATATTTACTAAGAAATAATAATATTAAATAATCAATAATTAATTATCTTATTTTATTTAATGACTTATGGGAATTAAATTAGTCATTAAATCATCTGGCATGTCAATTAGAAGGGGACATTACATGTAACTTGGCAAATGTGGCTCATGAAATGCTCCTTTAGTAATTCAAACCTTTAGATATACTATACCTATGATTAACATGGAAATAAGTGAAAATAGGTAGGTTTTTCTCACTTAAGTTCTTTATTGAATGCTTTTGGTAAGTTATCTTGTGAGTTTCTAGGTTTGTGCTAGGTGAGGAATGAATGATGATTGATATTCTATTTACACCATTCCCTTTGGATAATATCTCACATTAAAGCACTTAGGCTAGTTATAGAAAAATATTTCATTTGTAAATTGGATGAATTTTAGGGCATTGGACACTTGCATTAGAATATGAAAATTGCATCCACATAGGCATCTGATTGGGACATAAGTGTCTAGATAGTTATAAAATAAGGATAGGTCCAAAACTTTTAGATATGGAAGATAAGTAGGTTTATAGCATTTAGGGTAAGATAAAGGCCTCGACCATCAAGATAAATTTGGTTAGACTAAGAGATAACTAATTAGGCATTTAGAGATAATGTTTGTGAGCTTTTTGGTAGTGGTAAAGGTATAAAATTTAAAACTACATCCATGATATATATTTTCCAAGTGTAAAATACTGAAGTGTTATATAATTTAAAAATAGAGTCTATAGAAACCATATTAAATCTTGGGCTTATCATATCAAATAAATTTTGAAAATTATATACCATGAGGCCTTCATGTAAATTACACTATAAACATCTTGGTAGTTCCATGAGGATAACAAGGATGATTGTGTTAGATCCTTAAATAAGCATGAGCTTATTAAATCTACAGCATCCCTAACCATAGTTCCTAAGGTAATTTCTCACCAAGAGTTTAAGTTATAAATTGGTTATATTGTCACTCTCCTAAATAGAGTGGTATTAAATCTCACAAAAATGGATTACCAGGAGTGGATGTTATAATAAACCCAAATCATACATGCCAATAAACAATAATCAACTAGGTTGAGTTGATCAATGACTTAATTCACAAGCAACTATATAAGGTGGTTACTATCGTCACCAAATATTTCACCCTAGAAGATATTGTTCAAGCCTACTCTAAGATTTGAGAAACATTGGAATACCTCTAGGTCTATGGGTAGCCTATAGTAGAGGTATAACTCTAGGTTTAAGGGCTAGCTCCTTAGATTGATCTTTAAGTGTTTATCACATATACTAAATAATTGTTTATATGAAAAGGGGTAGAAATTTTCATGAAATTAAACTAATCTAAGGGGGTGATACACCATTAATATTTCCAAAATATAATCATACTTCTTGCACTAAGAGATAATACCTACAATACTAGCTTCAAAGTCTTAGAATACCCTAACATTAGTATTTCAATATGGACGTGATATGCATAAAAATTATCCAAGTTAAGTGACCCATAGGTTAGTTAAAAAAACTAAGGCTACTTGTACACTTTAAAATATACCCATACACTTGACAACACTTCATATGACCTATTAGAGAGTAACAAATTGCATCAAACATGGAAGGATTGAGAGAAAGCAAGGATAGATGAAAATCACTAAGATGTTCACTATAAATCTCTTCACACACTTTGAAAAGATGATATATGTACTAAAAAATATATTTCATGTATTATTCAAAGGAAATTTACAACATCAAACCAGCAAGGCTTCACCATACATGGTGTGAAATCAATCTATAAGAGCCAAAATGGTTAGTACTTATAGAATGTGAGAAAAGAGAGAGAAGAATGAAGCTCAAGAGTCACAAGAATAGGTGTCAAGTTGAGAGAATGAGTTATTTTTTTAGGATAATGGATTATTAAATATACCATGTAAGGTCTCTCTGGACAAATATCCCTTACAAGCATCAAACTCTCCAAACTTGGCATAGAGGTCTCTCTACTAGCTTCTTGAAAACTATGTTCATCATTAGATTCTCTTAAGGACTCCAAGGCAGACTATGGATAGATTCCACATGTGCACTATGATGAGGGGGTTAATAAAAATATCAAACATGTATTTTATGTGACCCTAGTCATTTTTTTTGGACAAGTGTTCTCGCTGCTGGCAATCATTATCATCCTTCTTTCACTCATCCTTCACACTTGGCACCAAGATGGTCTTTAGTTATTCAATATAAATTGTATATGGGGTGGTATGACACCTATCAATATTCCTCATATCCCTAAATCCATGATTCAAACCTTAAATTTCCTCCTAATTTAAGTTATCACCTTCACACTTGATGATCACCTTCTTTTCACTATGCCAATTTGGACTGCCTAAAGTGAAGGAGCTAGTAGAGGTACTTGTGTGCTTTTCTAAAGAAATAAATGAACATGGGGGTTATATTAGTTCACACTTGATTTCCCAAATTTACCATCATATTTTTAAACTCCTATTTACCTTTAAAACATCAAAAACTATCAAAAAAACTAGTTTTGTACCCTATCTGTACAAATAGTGTCAAAGCCAACTTGATGGGAAGAGTTTGAGGGAGTTTTTTGAAATCTCAAATCATTTTCCAAGTCATAAAAACTCATTTTGATGCCTTTTCTTATTTTTCTTTCCCATTAGGTCATTAGTAAGGGTTTTGGAGGGCTTTAGGTGGTTTATCCTCTTAAATATAGTTCATAAAATTTTGGCATTCAAACCTCAAAAAAATATCACTAAAACCTTTTTGAGGAACCTTTTTAACATATCCTATCTCCTTAGACCTCCATGCTAAGTATCCATACAAATATGAGCTTCCAAATATTGCCTCTCAAGCCCTTCCCTATATTTTATATACCATGTCATACTCCTAAGCCAAGAAATGACTTCTATATGACCTCCTCTAAATAAAAGTGGTTCTAAACAATCTTCTATCCTTGCATAAAGGTGTTCAAATGCTTTAGGATTATCAGTTGGCCCTAAAAGTGATATTATCACCCCTTAGGGCTTTAAGCCTAATCTAGGCCTAATAGGCTTAGTTTGTACTTTATTATTCAAAACAACCTCTAAGTGATTTATCATGACTGTAGGTTCTCTTATAGGTTTTTCCATGTTCAACACAACTATTCCCACCTTTATTTCAACTCTCAAATCCTCCATGCATATTTTTCTCATCATTCTCATACCTTACCTACAGACCTTATTGCCTAGGAATGCCCTCTATCTAAGATAGAATAAAGGGAACTTCCCATATTATCCTAATAAAAATAATGATATGAATGGCTTGGGTAGGTTATGTGGACCCTATGTATATAATCTTATGTCTAGGTCACATTCCTAGCACCTCCAAGCCTCATCAAACCCAAGGCAAACTTCTTAAACATTGACTATGTGCAAGATTGGCATTTTAAATGTATGTTGGAAATTAGGATCCTCCTTAACCTATTTCCATTTGATGAGAATCAATTGATATGCTTATCATCATTTTCAAGGTATTCTCCAACATATCCAACACTCTACTCTTCTATCAACTCCTCACATCTCTCCAAAGTTAGGCCTAGTTTGTAGATAGTGTATTATGTGTTGATTGTAGGTACATTTCAAGAAAATGAGGTTATCTATATAGGGTATCACTATGAGTTAGACATTTTTTCCTAATTAGACACTAATTATAGTCCTCAATACCATATCATAGTCACTTAGACTTGCTCACCTCATGTATATACTAGGCCAACACTTCAACCATCATGATCTATTGTATAGTCACTCTACCCTCAAACTGTAGATGGTCATTCTAAGATAAAAAGACACATGTAGTTTTCATTTAAAATATTTGACCTTGTGCTTCAATCTCCCTCCAATTTTTATTTTTAAAAATTTCCATCTCTCATCATGTGGGTTAACTTACTTGCAAGATTTGCTTTTATTTCTAATACCAATAAAGTATGTTACACACTTTGACTATAGGCACCTTATTTGAGAGACCTAGGGTCCTCCTATAGATTAACATCTACACTAAGCATTGAATATCAAATCTCTTGATTTCCCTTGGAATGATAATATCATCTTTGACTCACACAAGGTCATTTGTGTTAAAAACATACCATCACCTGTCATTGTTGTCTTAAAGGATCACTTGAACTTCCAAGTGTTGTAGATAACATCAAGGGTTTTTAGTGAAAGATTACATGAGTTTGGAGATCTCTCAAATCATATATTTTGGCCAAATAGACCACTAGTCATGTAAAATCATATCCCCTATGATAGGGCTCCATGATGGAAATGTTTAGACCTGCCAAGACCTCATGTATTTCATTGTGGGAGGATTGAAATAAAGGTGAAAACCTTGTTTTGGAAACTTTAAGGTAACTAGACCCTTAAGTAACCTTATTGACCTAAAGGCATGATTTCAAAATTATTTTCCATCCTATAGCTCCACTATTGATGTTATGACCTTCTATATGTTCTTATACCTAATGAACTGCATTATACAAGATAGAACTACATTATTAGAGAATTGGTTGCTTTAACCAATATCAAGCAATCTAAATGGTTCAAATTGGTTTTAGACACCTCAAATAATCTCTCACCACTTTTCATCCTTTCATCACATCATCATCATTGTGTAGGAGTCCTTTGACCTACATGTAGGTGAATACTTACAAGGAGGTTTGAATGTGTACCATATATGACTGTGACTTCATTGATATTAACCCTTTGAGATTGAGCTTTGTAATTAAATGTGGTTGCCATGAAATTTTGGAGGTGAAAGCATCATATCCTTCTTTATTTGGAATCACTTATAGGAAAGAGAAACTTCTACAGTTGATGAACATCCCTGCAACATAGCAATGGAGTTCCTACCTAACAAATTGAGATATTTTGCTTATCAACTCACCTCCACTCATGCAATAAAAGATGGAAACTATGAGAAAAGTATGTCCATATCTTATATAAACATTTTCATCAATTGTTTTGTATGAACCTATATAAATAGAAAATCAAAACAAACAAGGTATGGGGATAAACATGTAAGAAGGAGTAGTCATATTATAAAAAATGGTTCATAAAGCTTGATACACTAAACTTTGAACTCCTACCATGAATATGAATTATACCAAGTGTATTATCTACCACCAAGTGTATTTGACTTGACTCATGCTTTGTCATCTATATTAGACCAAAATTAATTGGTCATTTATGCATGCCTAGTGGAGTGATATAGAAGTGAAATGGTTTTAAGCCTTTTTTGGGACTTCAAAGTTGATCAAACATGAGGATGATTTTAGGGAAGTTGAGGATTAACCATAGGAACCTGCCACATGTGCCACACTTTTGGAAAAGTCATACAACCAACTAAAACTACCCAAACTACCACCTTTCTTATTATTCTGATGATACTCCTATAATTTTCAATTAAAAACTAATATTTCTGCCAAGGGACTGACATGAAGGATTTTTAATAACACCTATAACATTTGTAAATGAAGGTAAACCATAAAACTCTCATAAATGACTTAAAATATCACCCCTAACATGACATAGACCTAAAGGTGAATATGACTAAGGTAGTGACACATCAAATGACCTTGATAGTACTAAAATACAACCTATAAGACACTAATAATCCCTTATACAAGTTATTAACTATAAGGGGTTAACCTATTTTGAATTGTAGTCAAAGTAGTCAACATTCTTGGTGATTTCCTAGGGGTGGTATACTTGTTATACCAAAGACTGGTAGCATATTCCTATCCATTGGGCTATGGAGTCACCTATGCACATGTATGACACTAAATTTACCTTTGAAAATAGACCAAAACACAAGAAAAAATAGGAACAAGACACAAAATAATACATCACACACTTGTGCTTCATGAACACTTATGGAACACACACACAACCCAAATAAACTAACTCAAACACAAAATAAACTAAAAGAAACTTTTCCTCCTGGATCAAAAGGGAAATTTTAAACCTTTATTGCTCCATGAAATGAAGGAGTGAATGAGGCACGTTTATTTTTGACCCATGGCATTTATGTTTCCATCTTCTTCATGGTGTTTGCCAATCTCTTTGGCATGATGTTCAATGAAATCAAGGTGGCTACAACCAAATCACTTATGAAAGTGAACTCCTCATACATTTCAATAACATAAACCTTCTTATAAGACTTCTCAATTACATCCTTCAGTATTGGTTTAATAAGGCATACCTCCTTGACTTCCATGGTGCTCTCTTGCTATATCTTCTTAAGTACTTGGCCTTCAACTGTAAAGTTCTTCAATCTCTTGGAAAAGCCTCATCTATTTCTACCAATCATCCTTAATCTCCTTGTCTTTGAAAACCACCACCTCTTCAACTTTGTCTTCTTGATCTTGATGCCCTTGATGTGTGAGATCATCAAACTCATTCTCCTTCTTATCTAATACATATAAGGATGATTCAACATCAGGATAAGGTGTTGATTGTTCTTCAAGGATAACATCTTCTTCCTTGGTCTCATTTTATTCTTTCATGGTTGAAAACTTCATGATAATGATTTGAGACTGATCCTCATGTTCTTGCTCACTTGGACATTCTTTTTCATGCTTAATATGTTCATTAATCACCTTATCATCAGATTCACACTTCTTTAGAGAATAATTTGACTCACTTAGTTGTTCAAACTCCTAATTTATGGCATGAAAATTTTACCATAGGTCTTCCTCATCATGACTGCCATGTTTAAGGGTTGTTTCATCATGGAAATCAACTAACTAAGTAGGTATGGGGTCTTTATCAAGCACCTCTCACTTCATGTTTTGACTCAATTCCTTATTTGTACCTGTAACAAGACCTTAAACATGTTTCTCTTTGCTCAAAAATATGGAATTTCACTTGTGTTCACCAATGAGAGTCCTTATGGTGATTTCTTATTCATAGTCACTTGAAGCATCCTCTTAACCAGTTGTGGCTTGAACTTTTTCTTATTTGATTTCTTCCCAAAAAATGGGATCTCCTTCAATAAGGGATGATGTGTTAGGGTAATGGATAGGCTCATGGGTTGGATATGGATTATGAGGTATGGTGGAGCTCTTATGAATGGACTTGGGAAAAAGGACTTCTTGAGTAAGCCTATGGGTAAATGACAAGTTGGCTTGGTTAAAAAGAAATACACCTAATTCAACAAAGTTTTCACCTTGATCATATCCTCCTTAAAGCTCTTTAATAGTTTCAGGTTCACTTTTAAGATTTTTGTCTTCCCACATCTTTAGCCTATCTATTGAGCATTGGAAACACTTCTTTGCCAAGTACAGTTGTTCCTTGATATCCCATTGAGTTTATTCTTCAACCATCTCCCATGCATACATACACCCTTAGAATAAGTCTCTTAACCATTCCATGAGATGGTTAGGGAGCACATCAAACTCATCATCCTATGTTCTCATCATTTTTAATCTTCTAATAGACTTGGTCTAAGTGCTAATACAAATTTGATATGAGATGGGGTTGATGAAGGAGGAGGAGGGTAATGATGTGGATTAATGATAGATTTCGTTTGTTGGAGTTGAGTATGTAATAATTAATATCTTACCTTGTAATATCTTGATGTACAATCCATGGAATCATTTTATTCCTTTAAAAAAGACTAATGAGATTCATCATGAGGTTGACATGCATCATGGTAAGGCTAGTAGGAGTCATATTGGGATTTATAGGAATGCATTATTTGATAAGGTTCTTGATATCATTCCTTATAAGACTATCTAACAACATGATGTCCATATGGAGAAGGAAATGGATGACCACAATGCTACCATGGCTCATAGGATTGGTAGCCATTTTGATAGGACTATTGATGAGTATAACATGGGTCATAACAAGGCTGATAAGGAGATGCATAGTAGGGGTTTTCATCAAATCTATTCATATTATCCTCATGAGTCACATTAAATATAAGAACTAATCAAAACCTTCAACAAGAGATACATGGGCTGATTAAAACCTGAGGATTTTATTCAGAGTCACCATTGGTGTTATCTTGCTTGCTTCAAAAAGTTGATTAGAGGAAAGACACACCAACAATATTTCCACTCTCTTAGATGCTGGTCCCATTGGGCATGCCATAAATATTGTCACCAAATATTTCACCATATATTAGGTTATTCAAGCTTACTATAAGGTTTGGGTAAAATTGGAATACCTCTAGGCATGTGGGTAGCCTATAGTAGAGGTAGACCTCTAGGTTTAAGGGTTAACTCCCTAGATTATTCTTTAAGTGTTTATCACCTATACTAATTGATTGTTTATATGAAAAAGGATATAAATTTTCATGAAATTGAACTAATATAAGTGGGTGATGTACCATTAATATTTCCACAAGATAATCATACTTCTTTCACTAAGAGACAAGACCTACAATACTAGCTTCAAACTCCTAAAGTACCCTAACATTAGTATTTCAATATGGACATGATATGCATGAAAACTATCCAAGGTAATTGAGACATAGGTGAATTTCAAAAACTAATGCTAATTTTACACTTTAAAATAGACCCATACACTTGACAACACTTTATATGACCTTCTAGAGAGGAACAACTTGCATCAAACATTGAAGGATTTAGAAAAAGCAAGGATAGATGAAAATCACTTGGATATTCACTATACATATCTTCACACACTTTTAAAAGATGATATATGAACTTAAACATATATTTAATTTATTATTAAAAATAAAATTACAACATCAAACTAGTATGGATTCACCATACATTGTGTGGAATGACTCTATAAGAGAGAAAATGGCTAGTACTTATAGAATGTGAGAAAGGAGATAGAAGAATTAAGCTCAAGAGACACAAGAATAGTTGTCAAGATAAGATAAGGAGTTATATTTTTAGGATAATGTATTATTAAATAGACCATTCAAGTTCTCTTTAGAAAAATTTCCTTTATAATCATTAAACTCTCCAAACTTGGCATAGAGGTCTCTCAACTGACTTCTTAAAAACTATCTTCATCATTTACTTCTCTTGAGCACTCCAAGTCAAAATAGGGATAGTTGACACATATGCATTATGGTGAGGGGGTTAAGAACAATCTCCAATACGCATTTATGTTTCCCCAATGATTTATCTTCTTTTGGACATGTGTTCTCACTACCTGCAGTCACTATCATCCTTCTTTCACTCATCCTTCACACTTGACACCAAGAGGGTCTTCAATTGTTTAATATAATCCAAAAATGTGGTTGTATGACACCTGTCAAGAGTCCTCTTGTCCCTAAATCCATTATGTAGACATTAAAATTCCTCCTAATTAAATTTATCACCTTCTCACTTGATGATCACCTTCTTTTCACTATGCCAGTTTAGACTGCCTAAAGTAAAAGAGTTAGTAGAGGTACATATTTGATTTTTTGAAGCAATAAATCAACATTGGTAGTTATATTATGTCTAAATTTATCTCCCAAAGTGACACTTATATTTTTAAACTCCTTTATACATGAAAAACATCAAAAACTATTAAGAAAACTAGTTTTGTACCTTGTCCTTAAAAATGAGGTAGAAGCCAACTTGATGGGAAGGATATTGAGGGATTTGTATACAATACCAAATAATTTTCCAATTCATACTAACTCATTTGGATGCCTTTTCTTCTTTTTCTCTCCCATCAGCTCATTATCAAGGGTTTTAGAGGGTTTTAGGTGGTTTATCCTCTTAAGATTAACTCATAAAATTTTGATGTTCAAACCTCAAAAAAATCTCACTAGAACCTTTTTTATGACCCTATTAAACATATCCTAGCTCCTTAGACCTCCATGATAATTATTCATATAGATATGAGCTTCTAAAGATTGCCTCTCGAGCCCTTCCCTATATTCTATATACCATGTCTTGCTCCTAAGACAATAAATGGCTTCTCTATGACCTCCTCTGAATAAATTTTTTTCTAAAAAATATTATATCCTCTCATGAAGGTGATAAAATGCATTGGGATGCTTGTTTTTCCCTATAAGTGGTATTGTCCCCCCCTTAGGGCTTTAAGCCTAGTCTAGACCTAATAGGTTGTCTATACTTTATTATTCAAAACCACCTCTAAGTGGTTTTTCATGACTGTAGGGTATTTTAAAGTTTTTTCTATATTCATCACAACTATTATCACCTTTCTTTAAACTCTCAAATCCTCCATGCATCATTCTCATACCTTGCTTGCAGACCTTACTACCTAGGAGTTCCCTCTATCTGAGATAGAATAGAGGGTACTTCCATTATTATCCTAATCAAAATAATTATATAAGTGGATTGGGTAGTTTATGGTGACCCTTTATATATAATCTTATTTTTGGGTCACATTCCTATCACCTCCAGACCTCATAAAACCCAAGGCAGACTTCTTGAACATTGACTATGTGTAAGATTGGCATATTGACTATAAGTTGGGAATCATAACCCTCCTTTCCCTAGTTCCATTTGTGAGCATCAGGTAATATGTTCATCATTATTTTCAAGGTGTTCTCCAACATATCCAAGACTCTATTCTTCTACCAACTCCTCACATCTCTCCAAAATTAGGCCTAGTATGTAGATAGTGTATTATGTTAACTATAGGTGCATTCCAAGTAAATGAGATTATGCCTATAGGGTGTCATTATGAGTTAGACCTTGTGTCCTAATTATATTATCCTTATAGTCCTCAATACCATATCATAGTCACTTAGACTTACTCACCTCATGTATATGATAGGCCAACACTTCAACCATCATGCTCTAGTGCACAGTCACTCTACCATTAAATTGTATATGGTCATTCTAAGAGAAAAAGACACATGTAGGTTGTATTTCAACTCTTAGACCCTATGCTTCAATTTCCCTCCAATTATTATTTTGCAAAAGTTCCATCTCTCATCATGTGGGGTCACTTATGTGTAGGATTTGCTTCTTTTTCCAATTCCAATAGAGTATGTTATAGACTTTGACTATAAGCACCTTATTTGAGAGATCTAAGGTCCTCTTATAGATGAAAATATACACTAAGCATTGAATATGAACTCTCTTGATTATCCTTGGATGGATAATATCATCCTTGACTCACATAAGGTATTTGTCTTAAAAACATACCATCACCAATCATTATTGACTCAAAGAATCACTTGAACTTCCAAGTGTTGTAGATAACACTAAGGGATTGTAGTGAAATATTAAATAATTTGGGAGCTCTATAGAATCATACTCCTTTTTCCAAACATAATACTAGTCATGTCAAAGCATAGCCCTTATGATAGGGCTCCATGATGGAAATGTTTACGCCTACCAAGACCTCATGTATTTCACTGTGGGAGGCTTGAAAGAAAGGTGAAAACCCTATTTTGGAAAATTTAAGGTAATTGTTCCCTTAAGTAACCTTTTCAACCTAAAGGCATGAATTCAAAACTATTTTCCATCTTATGGCTCCACCATTGATGTTATGACCTTCTTCATATTCCTAAACCTGATGAAGCCTTAAAATAAACTATAAAAACTTCATGCAACACCCTCAAGCCTCTATATGAGCCTCCTAGAAGTGTTTATCAGCATTATACAAGATAAAACTACATGTATTAAACAATTGGTTGCTTCAACCAATCTCAGGCAATATAAATGGTTCAAACCAGTTGTCTCGAGTTTAGGGAAGCTCTCACCACTTTTTCATCCTTTCATCACATCATCATGACTTTATAGGGATCCTTTGACCTACTTGTAGGTTAATACTTACATGAAGGTTTGACTATGTATCATATATGATTATGACTTCATTGATATTATCCCTTTGAGACTGAGATTTTTAAGGAAATATGGTTGCCATGACAGTGTAAGCATCATATCCTTCTTTTTTGGAATCACTTATAGGAAAGAAAAACTTATACAATTGATGAACATGCTTGCAACATAGCAATAGAGATCCTACCTAGCAAATTGAGATGTTTTGCTCATCAAATCACCTCCACTCATGCAATCAAAGATGGAAACCATGATATGAGGATGTTTATATCTTATATAAACATTTTCATCAATTGGTTTGTATGAACCTGTGTAAATAGAAGCAAAACCTACAAGGTGTGGGGATAAACATACAAGAAGGAGAATTCATCTTCTAAACAATGGTTCATAAAGCTTGTTACACCAAACTTTTAAATCCTACCATGAATATAAAGATGACCAAGTGTACTATCTACCATCAAGTGGATTTAACTTGACTCATCCTTTGTTAGTCATACTAGACCAAAACCAGTTGGTCATTTTTTCATGCCTAGTAGAGTGATGGATAAGTGAAATGGTTTTAAGCCATTTTTTGGACTTCAAATATGATAAAACATGAGTATGAGTTAAGGGAAGTTGAAGAGTCACCATAATATCCTACCACATGTGCCACACTTATACAAAAGTCATACAACCAACTAAAACTACCCAAACTACCACTTTTATTATTGTTTTAATGCTACTCCTATAATTTCTAGTTATAAACTAACATGTCTGACAAGGTATTAACATAAAGGGCATTAAGGAACATTTTTATACCAATTTAAATTGTACAGCTCTCATAAATGACTTAAAATATGACCCCTAACATGAAATAGGCCTAAAGGTGAATATGACTAAGGTAGGGACACTTAAAATGACCTTGATAGGACTAAGATACACTTTTATAAGACACTAATAATCCCTTATACAAGTTTCAAACTATAAGGGGTTGATCTATTTTGACTTTTGGTGAAAATAGTCAATAGTTACCACTCATAAATTATGCATGATGTTGTACCTAGTTTATGCATTTGTGCAAAGGATGTCCTATAGTAGACTAACTATATTGTGCCTAATGTCTACCTCTCACATAAATGAGTACTACCCCTAATTGACATTGAATGAGAGTGCCAAATACTTTTATAGATTCAATGATACTTTATTCCATTTTATCATTTATATGTTTGAATAGGAACCGTATAATTAGTCTCTATCAATTATTTCCACCTTAGAGATAGTTAGATGACGTGGGTGGTTTATATAGTTTCCCACATTATCTTAAATTAGGTTTTGCATGTGTAATTCTAATACTTACATGTTCCCCCAGTACATCAATGACAAATGGGCCCTTATGGAGTTAATATGGTAATTAATGGAAGCTCATAAGTTTTTGGTCACCAAACATAAGTCTATTTGGGTCCACTTTCCCATGGCCATTTGTAGGTACACTTGTGTGACACTACACAAATCAAAATATTTATAAGTATATATGGCACATGTCACTCTTCATTCCTTTCACAATAGTCCCTGATTTAATATTAGGGGGATGATTGAGACTATTTTAAGTCCCACATATGGCATGATCCTTATTATGAGGATTTATGTATAGACTACAATGAAGAAAGAGAGGTCAGGATTCTCAATTAAAATCACTTCACACTAGAGAAAGTAACCAAGTATAACATAGTCCACTTTCCTAAAGACCTAGACTTTGAAGGTGATGGTGAGGTGGTAGAGAACCACTACTAACAAGGCATAAAAATGACATGTCTTCCCATAATGGATTGGATCCAACTTCAATCAACATATTTGGGAGATCATACCCAAGGATTCCTTAAGATTACCCTTGCACAACTTACAATCAAATGGGTAGATTTATATAATGTAAGACTTACTCCACCCTTGAAATCTACAAATATACCTCTATCAGAGCTAGCAAAGTAGAAATAAGGAAAGGATCAAGGGGATTCTTATAGTGTCACTAAAAATATTTTTACTATTGAATAAGTAGAAGAATAAGAGTATCCACCATAGTTATAAAGTTAAAAATAAATAAGTTGATTGGTGGTAAAGGGACACTCGAGATAATAATAATAATAGTATTTAATGAGCCTTTTGAAGGAGTTTTTTAACCATATTTTAGATGTGGATTCAACTTAGGTAAATAGGGTTAAGGATATATAAATGGTATGGCAGAAGGGTGAACATCAAATCTATATCATTCCAATTAAATGCTAAATTCATGTTACCATATACTAAATTTAGTTTATTGAGATAATCTATAAATTGAAAGTTCAACTATGTTAGATATATAAATGATGTAAAACAAGGTACTTAGTTGGAGATGATGATAATGTAGATGTAAATCTGGTACATGATAAAACTAGGTGGGAAACTAATTCTAGAATAGTTGTCAGATTATGATCTAGTGCCTCTAGCTTTCCAGATAGTTGCATCAACCTTGGATGGTTGCATCAACACTACTATCCAAGTTTGATGTTAATGTCCTATATGGAATATCAACTGAAAGATGATGTGACTACTTATATGTTTTTGGGTTTATCTTTTCCTTTACTCTAGTGCATTTAAATATGGGTCATATATTATCACTCCTTATGAAATGGAAAAACCCTAGCTTTCCATCTTCAATATGACATTTGGTAAAAATGGATTAGTAGACACATAGTGTCAAGCTGACTCGTAATGACCCCACTAAAAAAGGGGAGCTTCTTACATATCTAATGTTCTATAAGAGGGCCTCAAACTCATGTAGTTATCCCCTATGTGTTGGCTTATGTGTGAATCATGCAGTGTGTGTAAAGCAAGAACAAAAGTAACCTAGCTTGTAATTTAAAACATAAGACCTTATGATTGATCCTTTAGTAATTTAGTCCAGCAGATGTGTTGTAATTATGTCTAGTGTGGAAATGGGGAAACTTTATTTAATTTGATGATTGATAGAGTGATTTTGATACCTTGGTATTTTGGTCTAATTTCTAGGTGAGGTATGAATGAGGGTTGATATTGTATTTATAACAATCCTAAATCACTTAGTCTGACCAATGGAATATGTTTTATTTGAAAATTAGATGACTCCAGGGCATTGAACACTTGCGTCAAAGTAGGATAGTAACATCAATGTTACTATCTATCTTAGACATTATTGTCTAAAGAGTAAGAGAATAGGAATAGGCTCAAAATTTGTAGAGGTGTAATATAATTACATTTCAAGCATTCTAGGTAAGATAAGATGTCTATGTCATCAATAAAAGGCTAGTTAAACTAAGAGATAGGACAAGTGGCACAAAATAGATAGATGTGAGGTTTGCAGAAGCAATTCATGTGTATAGCTAAGAGGAAAAATCAAGGTCTAAGTTTTACCAAGTGTACAAGAATGAGGTGATACATAATCACAAAATATCATCTACATTCCCCCTTTAATCTAGTGATGAATTTTTTTTTTTAAGGAAAGGAATAAGTACCTGGGTGTGTATTCACACCTTATCTTTGCTTGAGTTGAATTTGAGTGCTATGATTTAGTTGAACTTGAGTAATTTTATGGTGACTAGACTATAAATAAGATCATGTTATAGTGTAAAATTAGTGCATATAATCTCGATTAAAATTACCTGAAATTGATTAAAATTGAAATAACAAGGTTTAGGAGTACACCTATGTGTCTATGTAATCACCTTTCCTATTGGAAATTTATTTTGTAAAATATGTATCATTGTAAATATATAAAATTGAGATTAGGATAAATGTTTAAAGTGCATATCTCCAAGGAGATAGAGAGATTGGAAGGCACATGCCCCGTAATTTAGATTAAAAGTGAGTTGCCACCTGGCTATTGATATTAGCTCAACCTTGCAACCCAATGATACTTATATGATATTAGTTGAGCTCTAACCTAAAAAATTGGAAATGTTGAGTGATTTAATCACCTTAACCATACCAAAAGGTGAACTAACCACTATAGTAGATTGGTTTGATAAAGCCCATAAAATTCTATGGGGTATCATTACATGTAATGGTTTTGAAATTTGAAATTGATTTAGATTTTTTAATATTAGGCACATGTTTCATAGGATATGCACCTTATACATGTCTAATGTTGATATATAAAAATGGTACCAATGCATATAATTATACCACAATTGTGAATCTGAATCATATAATTGTGTGCTTTGGCCAATTCATATAACTTTTTAAGTGTGGAAGACATGCTTCCAAAGCATGCCTCCACTCTATATGGAGAAATCTAAAAACTGATATAAATACCAATGTGGAGGGCATGTTTCAAAAACATTCCCCCACTATAAATTAGAGATGATAAATATTTAATAGGTGTGGATAATATGCTTCCAAAGCATGCCTCCACTAAATCTGTGAATTGATATAAATACTATACTGAATGAATGTGGAGAACATTCTTCCAATGCATGTCCCCACTGAATCTAAAAACTAGTATAAGTACCATAACACTAATTTAATGTGGATAAAATTCTTCCAAATCATGCCTCCATTTAATCTATGAATGTATGAAAGCCATGTCCACATGACATGCCCCCACTGAATCTGAAAATTAATATAAGTACCATATATTGAGTGAGTGTAGATAACATGCTTCCAAAGCATGCCCCCACTGAATCTAAAAACTATGAATATGTGAAATCCATTTCCATATGACATGCCCCAATTTAATGTACAAACTAGTATAAGTACCCAATATTTAATGGGTGTGGAGAACACACTTCTGAAGTATGCCCCATGTGAATCTAAAAAATTGTGCCAAGTGTGGAGAACATGCTTCCCAAGCATGCACCCACTAATATGCCCCCCAATTTGAGGTGATGGAAAAAATTTAATATCTAGAAGTTACCTCACCTCAAAGGAAGAGTATAACCATAAAGTTGTATATTGTGTGACTGAACCATATAGCATGTATAAAAATGTGCATAGGTAAATGTATCATTGAAGCACGTGGAAACAATGTGCTCACATGTAGGCCTAATATTCATGATAAATATTATGGAAAAATATAGATAGCAATAGTGTAATCTCAAAAATCAAACAATAACACACACAAAATCACTCAAAACCAAGTCAATAAACAATCATCCAATGAGACCGTAAATAAGGGACATGTTCAAATGTTGCCAAATTGAAAGGACATGACTTAGTCAAATGACCACAAAATAAGGAATGACAATTCAAAAGTACATATAATAAGTAATGACATATTCAAATGTAAAATAAGGAAAACATAGGCATAGAGACCACATATAATAGAGTATATTCAAATGCTCAAACATGTAAGACACTAGCAAGGAAAAACACTGAAGGAAGTGTATAAAAGAAAAACATAGGTAATCAGCATAAATATGTCATAGTATCTCATGGATAAAATATGTTATCAAAAAAGTTCAATTACATAACATATCAAGTACCATGTGCAATATATAATCATGGATAACAGGCACGTGTAAGTACATATGTAAAATCAATCATGATAATGTGATGTGATTATCGAATCATATAACCTGTGTATGAAGATCATATAAGATGGATGACCCCAACATCCTTATGATGTGAGTAGAGGTAAATCCCAATGCCTATAAGTGTATATAATCATGTATCTATGTATGCCTATAAATGTATGTGTAGTATTAAATGATATGTTATCCCTTATCATGGAACTAACACATAGATGCCAAGAAGCTAGTAGAACATGTAGGTACTGGAAAAAAATATATATATTTATTTATTTGGTATTTTTGGAATATTTTTCAAGAGATTAAACTATGATCTTATCCAATGAATGATCATAGGCATCTCCCCCCATTCAGTTCCTTACAAACTTAAGTTATATCTTTTACATTATTTGCATCATGATTGGATAAGTTGAGAAGGTACATAACATATTCCTCCTCATGGCTTGCATGTGTAGTAGAATATTTAATGCCATCATTTTAAATATTTATTAATGTGCCTTCATGAGGAAAAGAAACACCTTGCTTATTTGGATCAGGTTTTGCTTCCATTTGGTATAGCCAAAGAGTTATGATTGTAAATACATATGGAAATGTGGTAAGCATTACCCAGACTAGTGTTTAAATTACTTTAGGACCACAAGAAATTGATATTATTATGTTTCCTAAGGATTATTTAGAATTGACCTTATTTTCCAAGTCTTGTAAGTTAAAATCAAGCTAATGAAAATGTTTTATATTACAAGTGATTTTTGTTTATGTAGAATCAATATAGTTATGCCAAAAATAATCACCACCCATGTATAAGATATATGTTAAATATTGGTGATGTATGCACTTTATTATTTTTTACATCTAAGGATTTAGCATAGGATGAGGACCTTGTATTCGGCCCATATTAAGTAAGTTTTGCAAAGCACTCATATGAAGATTAGGAACACCACATTTTTTCTCATAATTCTCATTTGGTAATTTATCTCCCTCATTTGTATTAGAGATAAAACTTTGGTACTTGGAACGAGAAAAGGTGGTTAAATATCCCTTTGGTAAGCTATAGAATCAATTTTGAGCCTCATCGGAATGCTCATCTAGAATACCATGAATAATAGTTTGTCATCATTTTCCCATTGACCAAAATAATGTACATAATTTAGAATTTGCTCAAGTGGATATTTATTATGCCAAAACATAGGTAAATGTGGTAATTCAAAACCATGTGGATAAGGATATTTAATAATAAATTGTGCAATAGGTTGATTAGTGAATGAGGTAAAATTTGCATTAGTATTAGCATTATGAAAAATCCACTTGGATTTCAAGTATATAAACCTATTTTTGAAGATACCCAATAGTGATCATCATATACATAAGGTAATCCATGAGAATGGTGGTATTTAACATAATTATTATCATTGATTCTAAACCACAATTTATTTTGGATCTAAGCATATGAGTATCATCATCCTCATGGATAACAAGTGCAAGTTTGTAATCCTTAAATTTAGGATGTTTTGGTAATGGCTCTTATTCTTGTTGTGCATCTATGTTCACCACAATATATGGTACCTTATTTGGATTTTGATATGGAGGATCCATTATACTTGGCTCACCTATTTAGTAAGTGTGTATGTGCTCAAGAGTAATGAATTGTTTAGGTGGTACTATTGTAGGAATGCTTTCAATTTCAAATCATATTTTGAAAATTTTGAAAGGTTTATCATCAAAAACAATAATTTACAAAGTCCCATCATGTATGAATTTTACACATCTATAAAGTGTAGATGGGATGAATTCCATTAAATGTATCCAAGGTCTACCCAAAATTATATTATAATTTAATGATTGAGACATTACCTAAAAAGTAGTTGAAATAGTTTTTGGTCCCAGTGTCACATCGAATGTAATTTGACCAACTGGAGGACTATGTAAATTATCAAACCCTTTCATATGCATAATCAACTATTGAATAAATTGATGCTAATTCCCATGGTGGTTATAAAGTTGATACTACAAATGTTTAGGCCCGATCCATTATAAAAAATGACCCTTTTGATGCCCTTATTTTATATTTTCACTTATCTGAACAAAGATAACTCTTGATCAATAATATATTTGGATGGTAAGTTAGTTATATCAAAGTTAATAAGTTTGGCATTATTCTTGGTATTTTTCATGATATCTACAAAATAAAAAGGCTCAATATCACTTGGAACTTGAGTTGCACATAATATCTCATATAGGATATCCTTGTAAACATTATATTATTTTAGAATCTTAATTAGTGAAATTTTAGCATGTGTATTGCTTAATTGGTCATGTTGGCATCTAGATACCAACTTTATAGCATTACAAGAAGAATTATTAAGAGATATAAAATGTTGTCTCTATTTTAACATTCTCTCATTATGCACATGATTTTGATTAACTATTTTTAAAAGAGAAGTAATGAAGCAAACCATAAAAACTATAAGGTATTAAAACATAAAATAATTATAGAGATGTCCATGGAAAACATGATTTCAAGATTTATCAATCAGGGATTCATAATAAGAAAATAATAAAACCCTAAGTGATCTAGGGTTTGATGTTCAAATATTAGGTTTACCAAATGGTTAACCCTAATTTGGATGTGGATCTTACTTGGGTAGATAAATTCAAGGATATATAAATGATAGGACACAAGGGTGAATATTAGATCTACAATAGGCCAATTAAATACTAAACTCAGATGTACCATATACTAAATTTATTAAATTCAGGTGAGCTATAAATAGAAAGTATAATTATGCTAGATATATAAATGACACAAAATAAGGTACTTATCACTATCTAATGCTAATGCAGATCTGGATCTAATACAGGTTGAAATCAAGTGGGAAGATAGTTTTGTAATAATTGTTAGATTCTAGATCTGGTGCCTTTATTTCTCTATATAGTTATGTCAGACCTAGACATTTAGGTCAATGTTACTATCTGGGTTCAATGCTAGTGTCATGTATGGAATATCATCTAAAATAGTATGTAACCACCTAGATGCTTTTATGTTTGGATTTGCCTTCACTCTATTGCATTTAGATCTGGGTCATGGACTGTTGCTCCATGTGAAATGAAAAGACCCTAGATTTCTATCTTTAATGTGACCTTGGGGTAAAATGTGTTAGTAGGCACATAGTTTTGATCTAACCCACAATGACCTCATTGTCAAAGAGAAATTCCTACATAGCCAATACTCCATAAGAGGGACTAGTCTCATGTAGTTAACCCCCACATGTTAGATTGTGTGTGAATCATGCAATATGTGTAAAGTAAGTACAATAGTGACCTATCTTATAACTTATAAAATAATACCTTATGATTGAACCTTTTGTACTTTATACCTATAGATGCGTTCTACCTATGACTGGTGTGGAAATAGGAAATCTTTATTCAATTGAATGCTTGATAGAGTGATTTTGATAAGTGCCTTGGTCTCTTAGTAGGTGAGGTATAAATGGGGGTTGATATTGTATTTATACCATTCTTATCAAGAGATAAATCACATTAATTCACTTAGGCTAACTATTAGAATACATTTTATTTATAAATTGGATGAGTTTAGGGAACTAGACACTTGCATTAAGGAAGGATAGTAACTTTGATGCTATTATCCATCTTAGATGTTAGTGTCTAAGGAGTAGAAGATCAGGTATAGGCTCAAAAATTGTAAAGGTGTAAGATAACTACATTTTAAGAATTTTGGGAGATATAATAAATATGTCATTAGTATAAGACTGGTCTAACTAAGAGATAGCAAGGGGCATAAATAGAGTAGATGTGAGGATTGTGAAAGTAAGGCGTGTGTAAAATTAAAAGGAATAACCAAGGTCCAATTTTTTCCAAGTATACAAGATTGAAGTGCTATATAATCACAAAATATCATCTACAAGAGTCATCTATCCATATAAGTTGATAAAAAAATTCAACATTATAATTTGTAATGTTAGATCCCTCATTGGTGATCCCTGAGGTCGCTTATTCAAAGGTATCAAGTCTAACACTTTCCATAGAGATGCATGAAGTCCCTCCTTAGGTTTCATAAAATGAGATGACTAGGACCCCTTATAAAAAGAGACATTTTTTCTAGAAGTGGAGGAACATTTTCCTAAAATGGTGGAACTCCCACCTATCATAACAAAAAGGGAGATATAAGCATATAAACTAATGAAATAAGGAGAATATAAACCACCTCCTTAGAAATAAATACAAGTTTATCTTGCCATGGGAAAATATTTTGTGATTATAACTATAACATAGAAGTTTCAAGCTTAAAAAGAGTCTTCATCATTACAACAAGCTCCTGAGATAAAGGCACCTCAATGGTTAAATGAGGTTGTGATGAAGAGGAAGAAGATGATCCCACCATTGGTAATTTATTTCAATACTCTCACTGCACCAACCCCTTGGGTATATAAGAATCCTAAGATAGTTTCTTACATCATCAAGGATAAACAAGAATAAATGTATGCTAAGATTGTGATTCATGTCCCAGATAAATATAAGGATGAAACTACAATGGGGGATTACCAAATTTCATAGTTTATCTCAAAAAAATTCATTATGAGGGGTTGAATGAGGATGTGTAAATGTAAGTTAGGTCCTTGATTGATAAATATGATTAGGACAAGGTTAAAATTGATAAGTTGAAAGAGAAAGTATATTTTCTCATGTTAGTGATCCCTATTTAGTCTTGGCTCCAACATTACACAGTAAATGCAAGGACTCTAAAAATAGCTAAAATTTTGGGAACATGGGGAGAGCCACTGAAGAATGGTCAGAAAAGCTCTTTGATTAGTAAATAAGCCAATAGCCTTAGTTGTTTAAGTCTATATTTCAATTGATGAAGAAATCAAATATTATTTCAATAATGATGTTATTTGTAGAGAAGAGATCAAAACGATAAAATGTCAAATGCCTACACTAGAAGCCCTTTCTATAGCATATGCTGACATTTTAATTAGTGAAGGGGTCATGATATAATAAGATCTAGTTAAATTCTAGGGTTTAATAAAATTATGAATTAGGAAAATAAAATAATCCTTACACAAGTTTAAGTAGTCATTATCCTTAGACACTAATCATACATGTGATATTGAGAAAATAATCGATAAGTTGCCATGTTCATTCCTTAGAGATGAAGGAAATTTGATTCCTATTGAAAATATACAAGAATAATTCAATCAATCGATCTGAAAAGAAATGGATTCATATTCTATGTTTAACTTCAAATTGATCCAAATTTTCATACATTGTTCAAACTCTTTTGATATACTAGACAAACACTTGAAGGCATTTCTAAGAATTCCTCAAAAAATGATAAATATACAAGTGGAGGATGAAATTCCATACTAACACACCCAAGGCCCAAATCATGGGAAGGTTGAGATGATACTTTATAAGTTTGAAGAGTATGAGGATAATTTTTAATAATCAGGGTAAAAGGAAGTATTCACAATTAATGATGATGAAGAAGAAGAATAAGAAGAGTAGGTGTCAATGGAGACACCTTGATTTAAATCTCAGGGGTGCATTTTAGCCTGACCTTCTTTCCAGGTCAAAGGTTGTATTTTGGTTCAAAGGTTTTTTCATTTTGTCATGCAATTTGAACAAGTCAACATGCACCTTGAAATATGCAACTATTTATATTTTTAGAGTTTGTTTCCTAAGTATTGGGAATTAGATTTCCTATAAATAGAAGGATTGAATGCCTCCCAAAGGGCTATCAATTTTTTAATATTTCTATATTAAATATATTGTGGATAGAAGAAATGATGAAAAAACTATATTTTTCTAATAAATCAATAAAACTAAGTGTTGACTAAATTTTACCCTAGGTAAAATTAAGTCAAACCCCCCACATTTTCAAACTTTATTAAGGTACCCTAGGTTTGAAACTATTTACCATGGTCATTAATGAGGTCATATAATATGTTTTATCTTTGTCATATTTGTACAATTGTCATAATAACCTTTTTCGCTACCTTTTGGTCATTTTAAGTGAAATGTACAATTTCTCACAAAATAAAATGTTTCAAGATGTAATATAACATACCATATGTTAGGTAAGTATCAGAGGATAGTTTTAAACTAACATGTTGTAGACTCAACATAATAATAAGAAGATCACATGGAAAAGGAGTAGTTTATCATTATGTATGGACTATATGACCCATATGGCATGTGTGGAGGCTTTAAGGAGATGTATTCAAATTCCTGTAGGTATTTTTTAGGCTCAAATGGATTTAACAAGTTCAAATTTGATCAAAAATAGTCTCTCTCTCTCTCACACACACTCTTTTAGACATGTCAAACAAGGTCAACAATTTTCTATTAGTATGGACAGGAGAAGAGGAGTTAGAGTGAGTGAAATTAGGGGATGTTATTAGTCTTTATGGAATTCCATTTCATAGACATGGTTTTTGGATTAGTGATTTTTGTTTCATGACAATAACTAAGAATGTTAGTATCTCCAAACTACCTACACATCCCCTAACACCTTGGTTTTCTCATATGTTTTCATTTATCTGTGTGAAAAAAGTGATGTATGTAGGTTAGTAGAGTATGTTCCTTAATTTCATGTGGTTTTCAAACTATTTTACACATGTGGTCCTGGAGGGTAAGTAGGATCACCCTAATTGTAATAAAAGTGAGCACTATTGGTTTGTAGAGCATTATTCTCACAGATACAGAGCTTATTTTCCTATGGGTGACTTTAGTTCAAGAATGGTATACATTTATTTCAAACTCACAGAGCATGGTTGATCATATTCTTCATTAAAGGTTGATGTTTAAGAGGATCATGGATGAAATGAGGTCTAAGACACTCAATACAGTCAATTAGCACTAAAAGGGCCATCTACAGGCTTATCTGAAGACTAATCCAATTTCGATCTAAAGAAAGGAAGAATAATAACGTTTGAAGGTGTTGAACCTAATTGAGATATCAAATAAAGATCATGAACCTAGTGAAAGGTTATTATGGTGATAATAAGGTTATCATATAGCACACATTTTTATATCTAATGAAACCTATAGGCAATCTCAAATAGTGGTTTCAATTTAATATAAAAGAGCAATGTTGAAATGGCTTTGGAGGTGTTTAAACTCAATTTAAACCTTCAAGCAGGTCTGAAAGCATAGAGGAGATCATTGTATGAGTGGTCAGACCATTACACATAGTTAGACCTAATTTCATGTTCATAGGTTGAATAAATTTCTAAGAGGGAAGTCTTACCTTAGTTTCTTTGAAAAGGTTCTTTGCCTTCCATAATGGCATTTGTTGGTGGACATTTTAGAGGCCTAGATAAGTCTAATCACTTCACTCTTGCATCCTAGGCCTAGAGGTAATGTCTTGACACAAGAAGGTGATTTCTATGTCAAGGAAAATTACGGTTGAGTGAGATTTTAACCCAGTCAATATTATACCATAAATACTTAGTGAACATAGTGCCTTTTATCTAAAATGAATTTAGAATAAATTGTAGACCTATAGCACAATGATGATAGAGGGATGAGAATATAATCTCAAGGCAAGAGACAAGTCTATTTAGGTTTGATGACCTCAATGACCTAAAAAAAACATGTTTCACCACCTACAAGAACCTATTGATTTATATTAAATGCACACCTACGGTAGCAATAGTCTGTAGACTAGCTTATCAAATGGAGAATGCACATTTGGGAGTTTGAAAAGAGATATAAGGTGAAATATCACATAATAAGTTATTATTACATTGATTATAACACATTTTCATGTGATTCTCAGATGTAAGGAGATAGAGCAAATACTAGGTTTTGAACCTCAAACTCAATTAGTCAACACCCTACACTTGCAGATAAAACCTATAGCTAGTCTTGAGAGTTTAAGATGTTTGAAGGCCATAGAGACATGATATGGCTATGAAATTTGGTAAAGAAGGTAATAATGACCTAAACTATGTTTCCATGGCCTCATTTGGGTTAGATGAATAGGGTAAGTGTCCTCTATTTTATCTTAGATAGAGGGCACTCCATAATCAGCACAACCTACAAACATGGTACATGAATAGTAAAAGATTGAAGGGAAGAGATTTTAATGATTGTTGTACATTTTATAAAGTTTTATTGAAGGTAAAAAATTACATAGAATCACATACTATCATTAGAACCACTCAAAATCGGTCACACACTTAGGATACATAGTCAAGACCTACTAGGCCTAATACTAGACATAAACCCTCATGGTCTCTAACTTGATTCATATGACTACATGATATTTTCAAGGCATCATAGATTCTTATGAGTGGATTTCAGGATGTATTAAACCCATTTTTTTTCATATATAAACTCAACTTGATCATTTTTGGCCTAAGCATGTTTCAGGGGTACATAGAATGCAAGTAGGATCTCGTGAAGCCTTTTTCTTTTTCTCATATATGTACGTATGAGCTGCATAGTTTTTAGAGAAAATATGGATAGATGAGGGGGATCCTATACTCTAATTCAATGTAATTGGCTTGAATTTTAAACATCTAACCTTTATGAATCATCACTAAGAACTAGAATGTCCTAAAAGCCTCCTAAACACTCATATTAACCCGATGAAGAAGATATAAATAGAAATGCATATTTAAGGGTAAATTGACATGGAAAATAACTTAGACTTATTTTTCACTCTCTCAGACTCCTTTTCACATGATTATTTGGTACTGTCACTTGTATGGGCAGGCTTGTTTCTCTATTTTTTATAAGTTTTGAGGTGATCCAAAGGTACAGAAGGCAATAGATAGGTGAAATTTATTATGAGAGATGTGTATGGATGTAATATAACTCCTCAAACTCAATTCTTACTTTATTCATGACTATAAATCCCTCTATTATATTGGTCATTATAGGTATTATTGAACAAGACAGTGAGAAAGAGGGTGACTATCAAAGTTGGAAGTGAGAAGTGTGATACTAAGTTTCTTGAAATCTATGTGATAGACCAGAGGATAAATAAGTTCTAAATGAGTCATCTAACACCTCTAAAACTAACCTTCTTAAACATTTGTAGGTGACCTAACTGACAAGTGTTATGGATTAGGCCTAGAGGGCTAGTGAACAATTACATGACAAATGACAAAGGGGAGGCTATCAGTTGAAGGGCGTAAATGACTATCATAAATCATCTCTCTACCTTCCCAATTCAAAGAATATGTGTCAAGGAATTCTAAGGTATTTCAAGATAGATAGGTGGACTAATCATCATGAGGGAAGTTTCAAGAAAGACATGGAGATCTCTATGCCAACCTAAAAAAGGTGTCATGTTTTAGATGGACAATTTTCTAAAAGGATATCATGACCTTTTTAACACTTCATTCTCTTGAATTATAATTGGTTTCCAAGTCTTGACACTTGGCCTTGTGATTGTCTAACTTCACTTCTCCTCTCTCATATCCTATGTTCTATATATTCAAGCCATTCTAGGATTGTATGGGATCCACAATTGGTATGGAAAATCCCTACTAGTTTAACATATTGATTTGTCTTTGAATAAAGTTCTAAAGTTTATTTCTTATCTACAACTTTTTCCTAAGTATACCAAGTAGTGTATTTGGATGACAAGTGATGAATGTCTTCTCCTTACTTCCATTATGCTCTTATATGTATTATGTGAGTAGTAGAATCTCCTCTAATAGATCTCATGAAGTGTATGTGTTTTTTAAGTGTGTTTTGAAGTGTGAGAAAGACTAGTAGTGTCTAATATTATACCTTATTTCCACACACTTCTGGATATGCATAGCAATATACCTCTATGTAGAAACACTTATGCTAGAATAACATTGAGTTGAGGTTAGTTCTAGCAGTCTTTTTTCTTAGTGCAAATGCAAGTATGTTTGTGTAGTTATCTTTGATGTATCACTTTAATTATTTTAGGTTTCTTTATGTTTCCTTCTTCCCTTTTCACCCCCAATAGTGACTAGTCTAGTATAGTGTGTGAGCCTAAAATATAGATCAAGGGAGATATCCCTTTCAAATCTAAAGATATATCTCATGTAATAGCTTGTCTATATGTAGAGATAGTTGTTGGAATAAAATTTACTGAGAGGGGGGTTGAATTAATCACTTAAAACTATCTTTCAATTCCTCTTTATCATACATAAAACATCACATCAACATATAGATCAACCAGTGAATAAGTAATCAACTATACAAGCATGAAACAAGATTACATAAGACAACACATCATATATTTTAGAAACCATCAAGGGGAAGAAAACCCACTAATCCCTAAAAATGGAATACACTCTTATAATTCAAAATATCACAATTTAATGAAGCACCAACTCCACATGGAGCAGCAACCCTAACTAGTTAAGCACCAACTCAGCTAGTATTTAGCAAGCACCAACTTGTAAGGAGGCACCAACCCCTTAGATGACTCAGTAGCCACTAAAAAACTAAAAAAAATTATCACATTAATAACACCTTGTTTCTCATTAAACATATGATGGTAACCTTCTTCATCTCTTCTCTCTCTTCTTACCCTCTCAAACTGTCTTCTAGGCTTCTTCGTTCAACTAGCCCTCTTCTTGACTTGAGTAGGTCATATGACCTTGATTTTCATAAACATAACCTTTATAAAATATTCATAATAGTTTATATACACTATTTATATGGTCTTAAATACCTCCTTCTACTTATGTGTCATTTCATTCGCTTTCCACTCAACACACACAAATAGGCCTAAAACTACCTTGTATATATACCATTCCTTATTCATATGCCACTTAATCAGATACTCACCCTTAGCCTCTTAGGTCATAAAAGGAATAGGTCTTATGATATCTCATAAATATTAATAAATCACTACAATATTTCATCCTCAACTTTAAAAACCAAAACCTCTTTTAGGCCTTAAGGAAACCTAATTCAATTAGGCCTTCATTAGTACATGTTACCCTTTGATCTCCTTAGAGCACTTTTAAAACCACACACACAGAAATGAAATTTAATATATCACTCAAATATACTCCCACTAATCTCATCTTAGGTCCATGACACTTTTTATCTCCAACTACCACTTGAAGCACACCATTAGTATTGTTCACAATTAGGCCTATGAATCTATAGAAAATTTGCCAAACAAAACTAAAGCATGTACACAATTTAGTCACATAACCATGAAAATAAATCACATGAACAAAAAATTCATGACCTAAATTTCATAACCATATTATTTATACTTCACAACCCAGGGCAAAATAACTCAAATACTTCTCTACAAATAGCCCACTCAAAACTGGTAGAACACTCCAAAACATAATCATAAACCAATTGATATTAAACACCTAAAAGAAAATTTTACATAACCAATAATACTTTAAAATATCATTTTACATATATATACCATTATCAAATACAAAAATCATAAGGTATGATGTTAAATATTGGTCTTGCAGACCAATCTTTTGACCTCACTACACACAATCAAACCAAAACCAAACAAGCCATTTTGTCTTCAACATTTCAACCATTTTCACTGACTATAAATCCTTATAAAAATCATGGATAGGAAATAAAAGTCCCAAAAAAAATGTGCATGAGATACTTTAACTTAGGGCATAGATCCTTAAAAATACATTTACAACTTACTCACTTAGAATAGATAGTTTTCCTCAAAGACCAGTCATGATGACTCAGACCTCCAACACCTGTATAGACATATTCAATGACTTTTGATGCATGTATATGATCACATGATATCATTATGTCATTATAAAATATAAATATCATATGGTCAAACGTAAAATATTGGTCTTGTAGACCAATCTTATGACCTCACTGTACACAGACCTCACTAGGCCAGACAAGCCATTTTGGCTTCATCATTTTCACCACTGTACGTAACTTTCATGATTTATAAAAAGAATTACTAGGAAACACTAGTCCAAAAAAAAATATCTATGTACTTTTTTTCATCACTCTTCTATGATAACACATTCCTAATCATCTTCTCACTAATGCTTGGGTTTTTCACTATTTCCACCATTAGGCCTGTTAGCAACTGTTAGCAACTGGCTAACTTAGATGACCAATTTAGCACACTTAAGGGCTTGAAATTGTCTAAAAAACCTAAAAAAACATAAAAATGATTCTCAATATTAATCCTCCATCCATTTTATTTTTTTACCAATGCATCTTTTTACTACTATAGCAAATTCTTCACAAATAAGCTTGTGTTTGTGCATTTTCTCTCTCATCTGACTAACCACCACCACTTGGAGGTACTTAGGAGAGTTGAATACATGATAAAATATTTTTTATTTTTATTTTATAAAATTATAGGCTTTTTTGAACAAGATATTTCACATTAGGTCCTTATTAGGGTTTTAGAGAGGTTTAACATAGGTTTTGGTGCTAACAATTGTTCATAAAGGATTGCCCCTTAAATCCAACACCAATGCTTGTATTTATTATCCAGAACAATTTCCCATCTCTACTTAGAAAATAAATTTCCCATGCATATTTTACACATGTTGAAGAACACTTGAAAGTCCTTCTTAGGTTTGCATACCTTCATTCTATGTATTTGAGAGACCTCAAAACCACTTTTCATGCCTTTTCTTGCAAACCATGAGCTTAAACTTTGTGAACATGCTTGAAACAACATATTATACCTTTTTCCATGCTCACATATTTAAAATTTTCTTGAAAATTTATCTCCATGCATCATTAGGCCAAGAAAGATTTAGGAGTGGTCTAGGGGCAGACTTGATCTAAATGTCCTACCCCTGTAGGCTCACCCTAAGACTCTCATGGATACTTCTACACCTAAATCACATGCTCAAGCAACCTCATACAACCTATCATGCCTTTGTGCATTCATATCACCAAGCCACCGTGCCCATACCTTCTTATAAGGCTTTCATGCCATGACAAGTGTCATGTCTAGGCTTCTCAAGAACTTGAAACCTGACAACTGACCCTAAAACACTTCTAAAAGTATTTATACTTTTACTTATATGATCACATAGTACCAAACAACCTCTCACAAGATCTTGATTACTTACTTCACTAAAATTCACTATGAATACCTTCTCATAGGGCCTCAACTAGGCTTCTCAAGACACCTTGTACTCAATAACTAATACATAAACATGCTTATTGTTGAGCATTATTCTTGTTGTTAAATTTTGGCATTAATGTTGTCATTTATGTCAAATTTTCTTAAGAAAGGTGTTCATGAGGTCATTAAAGAATGTTCTTGTTTGATAGCATCATTGAGAGGTATAACATCATTTAAGGAGCATGTAAGGCATGTGAACAAGGTATAAGAGCATCAAGAAGTATTTCAAGGTTAGTCATCAAGTCTCAAGTGTTTGAGAAGCTTAGTCATGACACTAGTCATAGCATGAAGGAAATTTGTGGGAAGGTATGATCTTGGTGAGCTGGTGAGATGGATGCACAAAGGTATAAGAAGCTAAAAAATGTTGTTTGAGCATGCATATGAAGCATTATATCACTTTGGAGAGTGTCAAGGTGATCCTACATGGGTAAGACCTTAAGTCCAAGTCTGCAACTAGACTAGTTCTAAACCCTGCCTAACCTAATCAGGTGTCATGGGGTGTTTTCAAGTCCTATGAAGGATGTAAAGTAGTGTTTGAGCATTAGATAGGTTGCTTGAGTTTAAGAATGAGGTGGATAGTACATGGAAATAAGTTTTAAGGTCATATTTTAGACCTAATATGGTGCGTAGGTCAAGGTCTAAGAGAACAAAGAGAGAAAGTGTGGCCTAATGAAGGGTCATGATCATATTTCAAGATGTTTGAGATCATATGAGAATGGAGAAAGGTATGATATGTTGTTTTAGGCATGTTCACAAGGTTTGAGGTGATGGTTTGCAAGATAAGGCATGAAAAGGGGTTTTGAGGTCTCTTGTGTGCATAGAATGAAGGGTTCTCAACTCAAGGACTTTCAGATGTGCTTAGAATCATATATAAGTAAGAATCAACCATCAGTAGCATTATCCACTTGTGAGGCTGAGTATATTTTAGTAGCTTCATGTTTCACTCAAGTCCAATAGATGAGATACACCTTAAAAGACTACAAGGTAGAGTATGATGATATTATCCCTATCTATTATGATAATACAAATGCTATAAGTATCTCAAAGAACCCTATCATGCACTCAAGGACCAAGCACATTCCCATAAAGTATCATTTTCTAAGAAAGTAGGTAAGTGATTAAAGTGTCAAAATTAAGTATGTTTCTACATAGGATCAGATTGCAAACATATTGACCAAATCACTTTGTCATTAATGTAAAGGGGTAGAAAGACCAGAATGGGGAGATAAGAATGATCAGTATACAGTATGTTTTGCCATCAATGATAAAGGGGGAGATTGTTAAGCATTGTTCTTGTTGTTGAAGTTTGGCATTGATGTTGTCATTTATGTCAAAGGTTCTTAAGAAAGGTGTTCATGAGGTCATTAAATAATGTTCTTATTTGATAACATCATTAAGAGGTATGACATAGTTTAAGGAGCATGTAAGGCATGTGAGCAAGGTATAATAACATCAAGAAGTGTTTCAAGGTCAGTTGTCAAGTCTCAAGTGCTTGAAAAGCCTATATTACCCATGACTTCCATTATTCATTATTATAGGGCTTGATGGTAATGGTATCTAGATAAAGGTCAATTTTTGTGTATCCAAGATACTTGACTAATTATAGAGACATAATATTGAGGCTTGATCCATTGTTTATGAGGACACATTTAACATTATGCTAGGCTATGATAACTTCAATATATAATGGGTTATTGTGGAGAGGGATAAGGGATGACATGTCACTTTGGTTGAAAGTAAGTTGTTGGCTAGGAGTTAAGTGTCCTACCAAGGCTCATAATTTATCTAGTGTAATGGCATTCAGCACTTAGGATTAGCTTAAAAGTTATGCAAGGATGTTCTTGTGGATAGTGGAGGTACAAAATAAATCTAAAATAGATATTTGTGTGGGTGTATTTTGTAATATTTCCACAATATCATATGTTTTCTCTTTATCATAGGTAATTAGCTTATTTCTAACTAACATGGGTGTTTGGATAGGATCATTGGTAGAAGAAGGTTGTGGACCTATAATAGAAACTTTAGTTCATCGAATTATGATTGCACAATCCAAATTGGGTAATGGAGCATTGTAACTAGAAGAAAGGCCTAGGATAGAAACTCTTAAGTATATTGGTGAGCTTGGCTACTAAAATGGACCATAGGAGGATTATTGACATAAGGAGGTAGTTGGACATTGTTTGTTACTATTTGTTGATGATTGGCTATTGGTCTAGGTTTAATGGTAATGGTGGCTATATGATCACCCATAATATGTCCTATAAATTTTTTTTAGTCATGTACAACAACATGATAAGCCCCTTGATTAGATGGGTCATTTTGGCCTTGGTTCCTACCATTATTTGGTTTTGGTTTTTGACGTTACTATTATTTTTTTTGTTGTTGTGATGGTGGTGGTGGTGGTCTATATTGTTACTAATGCTATTGTTGATCCTGATTATTGGCATTGTGATGTGGAAAAGGGTATAATAAATGCCCAATTTTTGATTAGAAGTAGGGGCCTTATTTATCCAACTCTATGTCTCCATTTTCCAGCATATTTTTGATGGTGTTACTTAATTGCACATAATGATGTATGGAATTTCCTTTGACTTAGTATGCTCATGCTCTTTATACTAGTCTTGGAAAGGAAAACCCTTAGAAAATGACTTTATAATGGTTAAACTAATTAGATTGGCAACAGCTAGTTTTTAAAACACTAATTCAATGGGCTCACCTAGGTCACTAAAAATTATTTTGACAAGTGGTCCTCTTCTTGGTTGAGGAATTTAAAAAAGGAGGACGTGAGTGTGCCTATATATGTGGAATTGGTTATATATGTGGATTTGATTGAGTAAACAATGTTTGCACTAATTGGATATGGTGAGATTTAGTAACTCCATTACCCATAATGTTCTTGTTGTAGTTATAAAATTTGATCTTATCAAAAGTATTATCTTGGTTTCACATAGGAGCTTGCATCTAAATTGGGCTCTAACTCTGATTGGGGCCTTAAGACTAGTCATGGCTTTAGTTTGGACCTTCATGTTAGTTCTAGCTTTGGTTAGGTGTGTACAACTTGATTACCCTATTGTTAATAAGGGTTATCTTAATTTTTATGCCTTTGTCAATAATTTTCTCAAAAAATTTGGCCATTGAAGCTCCAATTTATGGGATATATAACTTTGTACAGATTGAGAGGTCTAAGAGTGTGAAGAGATGAAGAGGTGATCATAATTAGTTATTTGAGAAATAATGTGTCCTAAAGGTGATAAAATTAATCATGTGTTTGATTTGGTGATAATTCATCTAGGGGTTTAGTGCATCCTTACAAGTAGGTGCTTGTTAAATCCTAGTCAAGTGGGTGCTTGGCTAGTTGGGGTTGGTGCTTCACTAAATATTGATGTTTATCTTATATGACTATAGTAAATTTGAATATATTAGTGGTTTTTCTTCCCCTTGAGTGTTTTCTACTAAAAAAATTATTCTATGTGCTATGCTCTTATCTCATGCTCATATAAATGGTTCTTGATGTGTTGCTAGTTCACTACATTGCTTTGATAGTTCATAAATGATAAATTAAAGTTGCAAAAAAATTTGAAGATTGATTCAACCCTCCCATCTCATTCATTATGATTCCAATAATTTGTATCATATCTTATTCCTTTGAGACAAGTCTAATAGCTTGAAGGTGATCCTAAGAAGCACAAGATGTTGTGTGATCAACAGGAAGAAGACAACATGTATGATGAAGTCTACTATGATAGTGAAGAAGGAGAAGCTAAATTATACCATGAATCTAATATCATAAGTGCCCTTCATTATTTAAAGAATAAAAATAAGATTATCAAGGATCTCAGGAGTCAGTTAGAAGGTGGCAACACAAGGTGTAAGTTAAAGGAAGTTGAGAATGACTAGTTGAAGACAAATCTAGATTCCTTGAAGGTTGAGCATGAGCATCTCATTGACAAAATGAGCAAGTTTGAGAGAGTGTGTGAGAAGTTATAAAAAATCAAGAGTACCAACATGAAAAGGCCAATCAGGCAACCCAATGCAATTAAGGATAAGTCATCATGGGACCATGGGAAAAGGACTAATCAATTAAGTGGTAAGTATAGAAATGTTGTTTGCTACATCTATCACAATATAGGACACATTAAAAGACTGCTCTAATAGAGTTAGAAATCCCAAAAGATTAAAAAATACATATGAATCTCTTAGAATACATGAGAAGGATCAAACATGGGTATGGAAGCCAAAGCAAGTTAGGATTGATCATATTGAGCTCAAGAAGCAAGATGGACTATTTGTCGAGGAATAGAAGACCAAAGAGGATTCTATGCTAGCTAAAATTTCCTTTCACATTCAATATGAAGGCATGAAATGGTATATAGATAGTGGTTTATCAAGCCATATTATAGGAGACAGAAATAAGTTCATCTCATTAAAGAAGAATATTACAGGAATATTAAGGTTTGAAGTCAACGAAACTACCAATATAGTTAGCAAGGGTGTCTTGAGTTTGGACAAAGGGAAGACCAAGACACAAAATGTGTTGTATGTGGAATTTTTGAAACATAAACTACTTAGTTTAAGTCAAATTTGAAATCAAGGACACACACTAAACATTCATGACAAAGGGTGTGAGATAAGGAGAGCCAAATCAGGAAGGCTAATTACCAATGCTAAGAAGATTGAAAATAATCTATATGTATTGAACGAGATCAAGAAGGAGAAATGTTTCATGAGTAAGATAAATGAAATTTGTTTATCAAATATAAGGTTATGTTACTTAAAATTTGATAATCTAGTCAATATTATCATGAATAAGTCTATGAAGAACATGCCTAAGATCACCAAACCTAAAAACATACTTTGTAAGTCATGTCAACATGATAAGTAGACTAGAAAAAGGTTTAATTCCAAGGATTACTCTACTAAAATACCCTTGGAGTTAATACACATTGATCTCTATGGGCCTACAAGAATTCAAAGCCTTCAAGGAGATAACTACCTCATGTTACTCATAAATGATTACATAAGAATGACTTGGGTTACATTCTTGAAAGAAAAGTTAGATGCTCTTGAAAAATTCAAGGCATTCAAGGCTCTTGTTGAGAATGAGAAGAAAGGGAAGATCAAGTGCCTAAGATCTGATAGAGGAGGATAATTTTGGTCTAATAATTTTGATGATTTCTATGAGGTTTAGGGAATAAAGATACAATTCTCAGTAGCTAGGACACCTTAGTAGAATGGGGTAGTGGAAAAGAAGAATAGGATAGTTCAAGATATGGATAGAAATATGTTAAATGAGTCTATATTATCTAATGGATATTGGAGAGAGGTAGCAAAAATTGTTTTCTACATTTTGAATAAAGGATAGATAAGGACTAATGGAAATAAAATGTTTTATGAACTATGGAAGGGTAGACCTACTAATGTGGAATACTTTAGAGTGTTTGAGAGCAAATGTTTCATCAAAAGAGATTATGAATACTTGGGAAATTTTTATTCTAGATCTTATTAAGGCACATTCATAGGATACTCATCAATCAGCTCAACTTATAGATGTTATAACAAGAGGTTATAAAAGATAGTGGAAAGCGCCAATGTGAAGATTAATGAGACAAGGAAATCACACTCATAGTTAAACGACGCTTTAGAGAATCTTGACTTAAATAATGAAGAGGAGACTATAGAGGTTGATTAGGAATAAGAATAAGTTAAAGAGAGACAGGACTCAAAAGGACCCTCAAAATAGATTCAAAGAGATCACCCTGAATCTCAAATCATTGGTAATAACAATGTAGGTATGTAAATAAGGAGAAGACTGGTAAGTAATCTAAATTAAGATAATGTTTCTCTATTATCCAATATTAAACTTAAGAATCTTATAGAATCAAGCAAATACAAATTTTGGATAGGTGCTATGAATGAGGAGTTAGACTAAATAGATAAGAATGAGATTTGGAAACTCGTTCTTAGGCCTAAAGATAAGAATGTCATTGACACAAAATGGGTGTTTAGAAACAAGTTGAATGAATATGGAGAAGTCACTAGGAACAAGGCTAGATTGGTATGCAAGGGGTAGACTTTGAGGAGACTTTTATGCCAATATCAATATTGGGTGCCATCAAATTGTTTCTAGCATATGCAAAATTCAAAACATTCAAGGTATACTAGATGGATGTCAAATCTGCCTTTTTGAATGGGAATTTGGGAGAGGAAGTGTATTATTAGCAACCTGAGGGGTTCTCACTTTCATATGACAAAGACTATGTTTACAAATTGAAAAGGGCTCTTTATAGCTTAAAGCAAGCTCCGAGAGCTTGGTATGTTAGGTTGGATAGGTATATGTTGGATTAAGGATTTAAACGAGGAGTTACAGATAACAATCTATGCATCAAGATAGAATATGACCATTAGTTGATAGTAGTTATATATGTGGATGATATCATCTTTGGTGAAAATAATGAGAACATGACCAAGGCCTTTACAAAGGTGATGAAGAAAGAGTCTGAGATGTCCATGCTAGGAGAACTATCATTCTTTCTTGGGTTTCAAATCACTCAATCTAAAAAAGGTATATTCATCTCATAAGCCAAGTACGTAAGAGAGATGTTGAATAAGTTTGAGCTAGAATATTTCAAGGTAGTTGGTACACCCATGATCACAGAGTGTAAGTTGAGTAAGGAAGATCAGTCTACAAAGGTCAATCAGATGTCATATAGGTCAATGATTGGAAGGTTTTTATACACCATTGCCTCTACACCTGACATCATACAAGTAGTAGGTCTTATGGGAAGGTTTTAAGAAGATCCAAAGGAGAATAATCTAAAAGCAGTCAAAAGGATACTCAAGTACCTCCAGGGGACTATGGAGTATGGGTTATGGTATCCAAAAAGCAAGGAGTTCAATTTGGCATCCTACACAAATGCAGATTGGGCAAGAAGTATAGATGATAAGAAGAGCACTAATGGAGGATCTTTCTTATTATGTGTGTGTGCCTAGTTTCATGGATAATTAAGAATCAACCATCAATAGCATTATCCACTTGTGAGGCTGAGTGCATTATAGCAGCTTTATGTTACACTCAGGTCCTATGGATGAGATAGACCTTAAAATACTACAAGGTGGAGTATGATGATCTTAACCAAATTTATTGTTATAATACAAGTGTTATAATCATCTCAAATAACTCTATCATGCACTCAAGGACCAAGCACATTCCCATCAAGTATCATTTTCTAAGAGAGCAAGTAAGTGAAAAAAGTGTTAGACTTGAGTATGTTTCTACACATGATCAAATTGAAGACATCTTGACCAAACCACGTCCAAAGGTAACATTTGAACGCCTAAGATATGAATTGGGTGTCAATCCTACCCATATTAATCATCGAAGAAGCCAAAGTACCTAGGGGGAGATAATTAGGTTCATTAGTTCCAATAATAGGTGAGTTATTCTAAGAAGGTGTGCATGGAGATAAGGGAGCATGTTTATATTATTATTATGTCTTAAAAACTCATAGTCCTATGTGTTGAGTATTTTGGTTACAAGGAGTGTTATCCAAGGAGTTTCAAACATCACTTTGTCATTTATGTCAAGGGGTGGAAAGACTAGAATGGGGAGATAAGAATGATCAGTATATAGTATGTTTTACCATCAATGATAAAGGGGGAGATTATTGAGCATTGTTCTTGTTGTTGAAGTTTAGCATTTATGTTGTCATTTATGTCAAAGTTTCTTAAGAAAGGTGTTCATGAGGTCATTTAAGAATGTTCTTGTTTGATATCATCATTGAGAGGTATGACATGGTTTGAGGAGAATACAAGACATGTGAGCAAGGTATAAGAGAATCAAGAAGTGTTTTAAGGTCATTTATCAAGTCTCAAGTGATTGAAAAGCCTATATTCCCTCTGACTTCCTTTCTTCATTATCGTAGGCCTTGATGGTAATGGTATCTAGCTGAAGGTCAATTGTTGTGTATCCAAGATACTTGACTAATCGTAGAGACATAATATTGAGGCCTGATCCATTATTTATGAGGACACATTTAATATTGTGTCGGGTTATGATAACTTCAATATATAATGGGTTATTATGGAGAGGGATAAGGGATGACATGTCACTTTGGTCAAAATTAAGTTGTTGGCTAGAAGTTAAGGGTCCTAATAAGGCTCATAATTTATCTAGTGTAATGTCATTCAGCACATAGGATTGGCTTAAAATTTATGTAAGGATGTTCTTATGGATAGTGGAGGTACAAAACAAATCCAAAATAGAGATTTGTGTGGGTGTCTTTTTTAATTATTCCAAAATATCATATGTTTTCTCTTTAGAATAGGTAATTAGCTTATTTCTTACTGACATGGGTGCTTGGATAAGATTATTGGTAGAAGAAGGTTGTGGACCTAGAATAGTAAATTTAGTTCATTGAATTATGATTGCACAATCCAAATTGGGTAATGCAACATTGTAACTAGAATAAGGGCCTAGGATGGAAACTCTTGGGTATTGGTGAGCTTGGTTGCCAACATGGACCATAGGAGGATTATCGACATAAGGAGGTAGTTGGCCATTATTTGGTACTAATTTTTGATGATTGGCTATTGGTATAGGGTTAATAGTAATGGTGGATATATGATCACCCATAATATGTCCTATAACTTTTTTTAGTCATATGCGACAACATGATAAGCCCCTTGATTAGATGGGTCATTCTAGCCTTGGTTCCTACCATTCTTTAGTTGTGATTATCAACATTATTATTATTTTTGTGGTGGTGGTGGTGGTATATGTTGTTATTGATGTTGTTGTTGATTCTAATTATTTTTAGTGTTGTGGAAAATGGTTATAATAAATGCCCAAGTTTTGATTAGAAATAAGAGCCCTATTTATCCAACTCTATTTTTACATTTTCCAACATATTTTTGATGAGGTGCCTTAATTGCACATAATGACGTATGGAATGTCATTTTACTCAATGGTATTCACAATGCTCATACTCTTTATACTAATCTTAGAAAGGAAAACCCTCAAAGAATTACTTTGGAATGGTTTAACTAATTAGATTAGTGGCACATAGTTTCCAAAACATTGATTTAATGGGCTCTCTCAGGTCACTAAAAATTCTTATAAAAAGTGGTCCTCTTCTTGGTTGAGAAATTTACAAAGGAGGAAGTGAGAGTGATTATATATGTGGAATTGGTTATAGATGTGGATTTGATTGAGTAAATAATGTTCTCACCATTTGGATATGGTGGGATTCAGTAACTCCGTTACCCACAATGTTATTGTTATGGTTATAAAATTTGGTCTTCTCAAAAGTATTAGCTTGGTTTGGCATAGGAGCTTGTATCTAAATTGGGATCTGACTATAATTGGGGCCCTAATACTGGTCCTGGCTTTGGTTTAGGCCTTTGTACTAGTTCTAGATTTGGTTAGGAGTGTACAACTCAATTACCCCTTTGTTAATAAGGGCTTTCTCAATTTGTAGGCTTTTATTGATAACTTCCTCAAAAGTGTGGGCACATTGAAGCTCCAAGTCATGGGATATATAACTTTATAAATTATGGATAAACACCATGACCAATTATTTATTTGGTAGGTTATGTGTGAAGTGGCTAGCGAGTACCCTCTATCACTACAAATAGCTTGAGAAACTCTCACCAAGTTTTTATTAATCTTGGCATAAATCAACCATAATAATATCATGCTATTGAGAGGTCATCAAATTCAAACACAGAGTTATTCAAAATTTGGAGTAACCACTCCAAGGCTTGTCTAGCTAGACTACAAGGGGAAATAAGAAGCAAATAGATATCGTTAAAGGCCATCGGTTGACAAGTAAGATATAATTCCTTTAGATGTTCTTTTGAGTCACCTTTACATTTGTATTTGTTGAAATTTGATGGCTCAAACCCCAAAGGAAATGGTATATAAAGATAGTCCATGTTGAAGGGTACGAGCATATTTTATTCAATTTAAACTTCTTTACCTGCTTCCCTATCTAAAGAATTGAAATTGCATCCTTCACCTATTATAATTCTTGGGCTAGGAATGAGGATGGTATGGATGGTTGTGGTTGAGGTTGGGTGGTCTAATATGGATTACTCTGATAGGGTATAATAGTGGAATGGAAGATATAGGAATGTTCATTTGGTTAGTCACCTAACCAAGAATATGTATTCACTGATTAGGGTTACATTGTTGGTGTGGTACTTGTTGTTGATAAACATTATGGTTAGGATTGGTAGTACGACTTTAATTTGGAGGGAATTATGGCCTGAATGGAAGTGTTTGGTATTGTGGAATAAACTATGTGGCATGGTTTTAGAGGGGAACTTGTTAATGACTAGTTGAACCTTATTGTATAAGAGGCAACCATTATTGGTTGAAGGCTTGATGTGGAAATTGTTGCATATTAGGCAAGTGTTTTGGATGAGGTATATGTTGGGCATGAGGTAATTGTTGCCTAGTAGATATTTGTTGGATGTTAGGCACTTGTTGTTGGCTAGGCATTTGTTGCTAATTGGCCACAAGACATTATTGATTAGACAAAGTTTGAGGTGATTGATTTACCATTTTTTGTGGTGGCATGTTGGTCTAAACCTCCTAAGGTGGAATATTTGTTACCACATGTTGTAGTGAGGTACTTTATGGTGGTTGATTACTTACTCCTTGTTATATATTTGAGAAAGCAGATGGTCATGGAGGAATAGTCACCTGTTGTGAACTAGATGTACCTACCCCATGTTGTCATGATTTAATAGATGTACTTAAAGTGGGGATCAGTTGGGAATTGTTTAGTGGGGTGTTCCTTGGTATATTGGACTATAATTAGTGTAGATTAGGTAATACCTATGTATTATCTACCATAGTTTGGAAAGGGGTTCCTAAAGATGTCGTTGATTTTTATGCATTTAGAGTAACATTGAACATGTCTACAAATGGTGTGGTTTGAACAAACCTATCTATATACACATTAGAAGAGCCTACCAAACTAGTTTGTAGTGCATTTTATTACAACCCTTCAATTTATACTTAGAAAAATGCAGTAATTTTTTTTTAAAAACTAATTACTTAACATTCATTCCATAGAAAAATACTTAACAACTTATCCAATCAATAATTTATAACAATAATAGTTCCAAAATTAAATATTGAAATGCAATATAACTTATTACAACTGTAATTTAAAATAAATACATTAGGACTCAACCATGGTTAGTCCAATAATACAACAATTATTGTTCAAGTATATGTAAATATATTACAATTACATTTTCTTTAGGCATTCAGCCTTAATACAATAAATAGATACCAAGATCTCCAAATCTCAATTTAAACCAACTCATGTATCACTATTAATCTCAAGTATAATCTCTAGATAAGTACTGTAGTGGGGAGGGAGAATATCCTCTGAATGATTTTTCACACCAACCATAGACCACCGATCCCTTGTATAATCCCCTATTAGGTAATGGCCCTCCCTTCATGGATAGGTAGATATAATGCTGTGGGAATTTAGAGAGACATGCTAGTACCCCGTGTGTTGTAAGATTTATACTACATGATGTGTATCATAAAGAAAATATGTTTCTAACATGATATCACACAACATGTAAATCAAACATATAAAATGACAATGTCTATCTAATATTACTTTAGCCAAAGTTTTCAAATAACATTTCATCACACAGATTGATCAATTTCATAACATACCACTTGATCGGACTATCTACATCTAACATTGGTGGTGCTACCTAGGCTAGTGAAGTCCATCTCACTACATACTTAGCATCATCAATGTGGAATCTAATATAAACATATATAACATAGTATAAAACTTAAAAATTCAATCATATTTTTCCTATACTAGGAAAAGAATAATCATAACCATACATTTATTCGTCAAATGTTTATCATGAATCTAAAATGTGTTATTATTATATATATAACAATTTATCACAAAACACTATATTCAACATTCATACCATCTGGGTATGCTTCAAACAAGGATCACAATTCCTCTTTTTAATATAGGTAACCTACTTGTTCACATAATTTACAGTTTTGATTTTATCACTATCGGGTTTATAATTTATATTCCACTAACATGAAAACATAGTATGCCCAATAATAATATATCTTTTTCTAAGTTAAAACAATAGATCGAAACATTTAATTGTGCATTGGTTTACAAGTTTTCTCATACACATAAAGTCATAATGCAAAGCTAAGTTTACCTCAATGTTCTTAAAGTATCATCTCAACATACTTTACACATGCTAACTCAATACTCATATGTAACCAAAAATACTTTAAATATTTCTTCTTTATTACTAGGGCTCAATTGAACTAGCTCGTAAAAAAAAATTCAAACTAAGGTTTGTTATTTTTAAGAGTTTATCTATATAACAATATATATTACACTTGCTTATATAACAGGTTGAACCCATTTATTAATCTATAATGTAGTTCAATAATAAAACATTGCTCAAATGTATAACATGTAGTCACAATTATAAACATTGATCGCATATATTTTTAAAATGCAGTCTCTTTAAAGATTTGATCTAAATATTACCCCTAATATAATATCATAAGGATGTTATCTTCAAATATAAAACTAAGACACAATCATATTTATAAGGTGTTGTTCATTATTTATTAAAACTTAGTCTTAATTTAAAATATCCGTATATAAATAAAACTCAGTCCATTGTTTTAAGCGCTTCTCATTTATATTCAAATCTTGTATACAAAAATGTTAAACGTTGCCCATATATGAATAAAATATAGATATATATTAGAAATATATGCATTCAAATAGATTATGTTCTCTTAATATCTTTCAGCATTTGTTTCCATAGGACGTTGCTCAGACTTCCCTAAAATAATGTTAGTAATGTATATAATTATGATGCTGGCAATTGTATATAATTATGGTGTTGGCAATTATATATAATTAAGACACTAGTTGTTTAATATATTTATTGGTATAAAATTGGATAAAATGAAATCATAGATAAAGCGATGCTCTTTAATATATAACGCAATCTATAAAATGAAATGCGGTCTAATATAGGCAATTAAAATGTAGTCAAGAGAGGAAATACGTAGTCATTAAATATTTCAAAAAAATCACTAAGCTTTTAAATGAATTTATGGTTCACATCCATAATGATTACTCATTGAATAAATATTGGGATAAAAGTTTCAAGATATTGAGGTATAAGATTACCCCTACTCGGTTTAAGCTATAATAAATAATGCCTGGATGATTCTCTATACTCAACCAATATACATAGCTACCATCTATAAAAGTCTAAACTCATTTAATAATGAATCAAAACCCTATAGAAGTATGATGAAATTATAATTATCCTTATATTTAATTGAAAAATATGTTACCTATATTCATATCTATACTAACACTCACTCTCTAGTGATAAAGATCTCACAAATAATATAAAAATATTACACATAAAAATATATTTTGCAGAACCAACTTGGTATGAATTTAATTGGAAGGAATACGCCTAGATATCTCTTACTTTCTCTAACTTCTCTCCAAATCCACTTTCCTTATTCTTCTCCATATCTTCTTTCTTCTATATCCCCTCTGTATCAAACTTTCAACTTAATTTATAAAACTATCCTACTTCTAATATGTCGCACTCTTCTCTTTGCATGTTCTTCTTCTCCTCTTAATTTCACTAACTGAAGTTATATCTTTAACAAAGTCATAGTCTATCTTCTATTTTATTAATTAATATAAATCATTTGATTTGTTTATATAAATCATTATGTCATATTTCCCATGTTATATCAACATAAGGCTAAGTTGACCAATTAAATAATGATATCTAATTTCTAACTTTCAATGTAATTTCATGTATGCTTTAAAAAGACAAAATTTATATTGTCTTAACCCTAAGTTAGCATTTTAAGATAATTCAAATTCCATGAAATCAATTAAGACAAAGATAATTATTTATTTATCTAATAGATATTAAGTCTATAATTGCTTTTAACTACAAGATAATTGTATCTTTAATAACTAGTATATATATAGATTATATATATGCATATATCTTACTTATATTGATATCCTTAGCATCATCAATAATTAATGAGCTAATTTTCAAAGACATTTTTAAAGGCATTATACTAGTTTATTCATATATATCAATTAAATATCTATTTTCTTGATTTACTCATGAAAATATAGATAATTATAAGTAAAGAAATCTTATATAATCTTATGCATATTATGAACTAATTTTCATACAAAATAAAATCACAAACAAGATTTCCATAATTAAGTACTAACATTTAAAACATGTTATTCATATAACATTTTAAATCTACTGTGTGTAGAGTCACTATAAATTCCCATGTCATCCACAATCGTCCCATCTATTCCATTTTCTCTGATGATGTTCTTCCTCATCAAGCTCTGAGGGTAGGATCAATCTTGCATTCACCTAGAAACAAGTAGGTGGTTAGTCTAAGTCATATATATTAATCAATGATTTAAAACTAACAAATACACATCCATAATATATAGAATAAAAAAATGTGTGTCACATCATGTATTCTAATCATCATATCATTGTCTTATAATATTATATGTCATAAAGTTCAAATCAAAGCAATAATAATCAGATAATAACCATATTAATACACAGATTCAAAGGTCATAAATCATAAGGTGAAATCAAGATGTAACATTCTCCCCACTAAAACTGGTCATCATTCCAATGACACTAATTCAAATAATAGTTTTGAATATCAAAAGTGTTTTACAAAATTTAAAAACATAGTATCAAGTATCAAATCATGTAAATAAATGTAAAAATAGACTATAGAACTCATCAGAGTCTTTCAAAGTGGCACTATCTTCAAAGTATTAGTCCCATAAGACCTTACACTATGACATCTCTTTGTTACACAAATAAAGTTTGTGAGTAATAATTACTCTAATTGGTTCTACCATGACCACCCTGGGATCCAAAACTTACAAAGCATTCCAATCCAAAACATGTGAAGGATCAGCTATATACTTCTTAAAATAAGATACATGGAAAACATTATGTAATAGAGTTAGGGATGGTGGAAATGTAAGCCTATATGCTACAAGATTGACCACTTCTAAAACTTTGAAGGGTCCCACATATCTTGGTGATAGTGTTGCTAACATTTCAAATTTAATCAAGCTCTTCCACAACTTAACCTGTAAGAACACTTTATCACCAATATAAAACTACCTATCTATCCTCTTCAAATCAACATAATTCTTATGTCTATCATTGGCCTTGGCCAATCTTTGCTTGATTAATTTTACTTGATCTTCTATTTTAGAAAGCATCTCATGTCTGAAGACTACCTTGTCCTCTAACATATCCCAATTGATTAGTGTCTTGTACCTTCTTTCATAACTTGCCTCAAATAGTGCCATCTTCAATGCTAACTAGTATGAGTTTTGTATTCAAACTCAACAAATGGAAGATAATCTTCCCATTTGTATTATTGATCCATAAAATACATATGTAAAAGATCCTCTTAAACATGATTTACTCACTTAGTTTAACTATCAGTCTTTGGGTGATATGTGGTGATAAAATTTAGTTGCATACCCAAAGCTAAGTTTAGAGTTACTCAAAACCTAGAATTCATCTTAGGATCATGATCTGAAATGGTCTTCTCTAGGAATCCATGCAATTTATACACTTCCTTTACGAACCAAATCACAAGGGTAGGTGCATCATCTATCAAATTTCCTGGTATAAAATGAGCCACCTTGGTTAATTTATCAACAACTAACAAGATCATATCATACCTACTCTATGACATTGGTAAACCTTGGACAAATTCCATACTGATCACCTACCATTTCCACTCTGGTATATCATGTGTATATAATAATTTAGCTAGGTGCACATGTTCAGCTTTCACTCATTAACATTCAAACATCATGACACAAAATCTGCCACATCTTTCTTGATTCCTTTCTAGAAATATAGAGTTTTAAGCTCTACCATGAGCTTGGTTACTCCTAGATGTCTCGAATATGGGGCATTGTGTAACTCCTTCAACACTATGCTCTATAGATTCTCTTGATCTAGCACATACATCCTCTCATTAAAACATAGAAGACCATCACTCTTAAAACTAAATCCTTTATACCAAGAATTCTAAGCATTATTAGATAATTCTCTTTTAACCTAGTCATAGTATTCATCTCCTAGTGAGAACTTAACCATAAAATCCTTGAAAGTAATGATAGTAGCCATAGTTGCTAGGTACCTTCTACAACTCAAAGCATCAACTACTCTATTTTCTTTACTTCTGATGTATTTGATATCAAAGTTATAGTCAGAAAGAAACTCTAACCAACATCTCTGATGATCATTCAACTTTAGTTGGGTGAAGATATATTTGAGTCTCAAGTTATCCATCTTGAGGTCAAATAGTTTTCCCAAAAATAATGTCACCAAACTTGTAAAGAATGAATAATTTATGTAAGTTAAAGATCATGAAGGGCATAATTCGCCTCATGATTTTTAAGCTTCCTTCATTCAAAATTTACTATAGCACCATCTTGCATAACAACTCCTCCTAGACCCTCTCTTGATGCATATGTGATCACTGAAAATTGACTATAGGGATCAGTGACTCTCAACACTGGTGTTGAAGTAAGTCTTCTTTTCAATTCCTAAAAAACTAATTCACACTTCTCAGACCAGATAAACTTTTGATTCTTCCATTCCAAGGAGGTAATTGGATTATCAAACTTGGAAAAGTTCATAATGAACTTCCTATAATAGCCTACTAATCCCATAAAACTCCTTACCTCATGCACATTTCTAGGTGCTAGCCACTTTGTAATGGTTTTTATCTTAGCCAGATCTATAGAAATATCATTTACAAATATAATATGCCCTAGATATTTCACTCTCTTATAAAAATGTGTACTTGAACAACTTGCCATATAGCTTGTGCTTCTACAACCATTGTAGAATCAGTTCTAAATGTTGTGGGTTTTCCTCTTCATTCTTAGAATATATAAGAATGTTATTCAAAAATACCAAAACAAAATGGTATAAATAATCTCTGAACACACTATTCATGAGATTCATGAATGCTACTGGTGTGTTTGTGAACCCAAAGGGTAACACTGTGAACTCATAATGCCCATAACGAGTTCTAAAAGTTGTTTTTAGAATATCCTCATCCTAAATCCTTAACTGATGATATTTTTCTCTCAGATCTATCTTATAAAATATCATTAATCCCCACATTTGATTGAAAATATCATCTATATGAGGTAGTGGATACCTATTTTTAATAGTTGTCTTATTCAACATTCTATAACTAATTTATATTTGAAGAGTACCATCCTTATTCTTCACAAAAACAACTAGTGCACCCCACGGTGACACACTAGGCCTAATCAACCCTTTAGACAACACTTCCTAGAGTTGAACCTTTAATTCAATCATCTCAGTGGTTGTCATTCTATATAGTGCCTTAGACTACAATTTTGATCCAAATATTATGTCGATAGAGAAAATAAACTCACATTTAGGAGGTAAACCCTACAATTCTTCTAAAAACACATTATGAAAATCTCTAAAAAATGGATAATCTTATAGAGGTGGTTCATAAGTTCCTCCATTTAATTTATCTTGATGAGAAATGCTTGGCACCCTTTTGCTTGAGCCCTCTCGAGTTGCATTACAAAAATATACCTATGTTTCAACTCTCTCTTTTCACCCTAAATTTATGTCTAATTTCTAAAATTATCAAGACACTCAACCTTCTTTAAATATCAGTCAACCTTGGCCTTGTGTTTATTAAGCCATCTAACTCCTAGGATCACATCATATGACCCTAGTGGTGATACATATAGATCTACAATAGTTATAAATTCAAGTAACTCAATCACTATTTCTATTATACACTTGTCAACCATGAATTTTGAGTCATTCCCATATTGTACTAACCATACATTTTTCATATATCCAGCTTTTATAGGAAACTTGCTAAGCATTATGGAGCTCTAAAATATTTAGTAGCCCCTATATCTATTAAAATAAAAATTAAATGTTTAAATAAAATTCCTGACAGCTCTATGGATGATACTTGAAATTTGGCTTGTTGATTATCAATTGATGAATGAATACATTGCTCAAAATTGCCCTACTGAGAATTAAGACCTTTATTCTTTGACTTGCCCTGAAGGCATTCATGAGCATAATCATTTATTCCACAATTGAAACAACCACCAAGTGGACTTTCCTTTTAGTTTTTGGGTTTCATTGAAAACTACCTTTGAAGCCATTACATGGTTTATTATTGCCGAATCCACTATCAAATTTAGAATGTTGGTTATTGGAATACCCCTTGGAGTCTCCACTCCTTTACTTCTAGTTCTTCTTCTTGAAATTTGGCTTGAAACTTCCAAACTTTTTCTTGAAATTTTCCCTAACCTGAGTAAGAGACTTCAACTTCTACTCCTACTTCACTGCCTTTTCAAATACCTTATCCATGGTGAAAGGTCCATGAACATATACCTCACCACTAATCTAGGGTTTTAATCCCATGATAAACTTTTTCATTTTGAACCTCTCATCAGCTTGGTACTGAGGTATGTACTTTAGAAGTTTGGTGAACTACTCTCAGTACTCATTCACCAATGAGTCTCCCTACTTTAGATTCTAGAAATCTATGATCTTTTGATCTAAATAAAGTTGTGATAGCCATCATGACCTCAATAATGTCACAAAATGCTCTCACACTATGGTGGTTAAGTTAAGATTCATTTCTAAATTTTGGTTGGCCTACCAAGAAGCTACCTTACTAGCCAACTGATAGACTCCCCAAACTAATTTGGTGACTTTAGAGTAGTTTTGAATCTCAAAATACTTCATATTAGTCAACCATGTTTCAACTCCATCACCTAGAATAGTTCCATTGAACTTAGGTGGACTCACCTTTTTCATATCCCTAAATAATTTTGTAGCCGCCTAAGCTCTCACATCCTATTAGTTTTTCTACTCAATGGGGTTCTCAATAGGTACTTCTTGATGTTCTTCCTCACCTTAGTTTTGAACTTATTATAGACATCCAATTCCTAACACCATTTGTGTTGAAATTGTTAATCTCACTCGAATTGCACTCAAATGCACATTTTAGGTCAAAATCTATAAAACATCCTAAATGGTTCAAACTTATCACTTAAAAGTGCCATTTTAGGTCAAATTATCTCTAAATAGGGCAATGTATTTTATGGGCCAGCGAACTTTGATCAGATCATTTCGAGTCAAAATGACAATTTTGCCATTTAGTACTATAGATCACTCTTTTCTTTTAATTCATTAGTACATGCCACATACCTTTGTTATTTTATGTTGGTAACATCCTAAATGGAAATATGGTTCCAATGCATCTAACGTCACCTTCTAATTCTTCTTGAGTCAAATTATGACTCAGTAATATGACTTTCTGACCATTTTGATTAATCGAGGGCCAATTTTCAAATAATTACACAAATGTTGATTAACCTTGCTTAAGGATAATTAATCCAAATCAAGAGCTTAAGTGGATTTTCCATTAGAGTTGTTAAATATTTCTTTTTGAAAATTGACTCCTATTATCTGCATCACCTAGTGACATCATCTATAGGGTGGCATCCATCAAGTCATAAGTACATAAAATATCAAGATTATGGGTCACCCATGCCTCTTCAATGCCTCTCATGCCTCTTTAATGATTATTTATCTTGAGGATATTTATGGATTTAATTCCAAATATTAGGATAATCCATGGCCACACATCTCAATCTTACGCTGGATGGTCATGGTTGATCCTGACCAATCTCAAAAATCTATAAATAGGGAGGCCATGAACATCATTTCTAAGCTATTTTGGTGCAAGGTTATTATGCTCAAATATATTCAAAGTTTTAATATTGTAAAGTTATAATGCTAAATTTTTTCCACAAAGCTTCATTGATAGGCTACTTTAGTGATTTACAATCAAGAGCCTATGTTTTATGGAGTGTTCTTGAGGCATTAGAGGAGCTTACCACCATTTTTGACAAAGACAAGGATGCTTGATCAAGGGAGAACATGTTTTTGAGCCACATGGGTATGGTTAATCCATTTGGAAAGGTAATATGGTGATTACTTTTTTTAATTTGTTTCTTTCTATCCTTTGTAATTCCCATAGGAATAGATAGTCTTGGTTAGTTAGTTCTTTATGCATGTTTCATTGTTTATGGACTAATGCTTGAATAGCTTGCTTTGTAATCCTCTCTACACTTCTTGTTCTAGGGTTGTGATTCAATCTCTAGTATCATTCATAGCTACAAGAATCTGATCTAATTTTGTTGAATGCTTGGTGTTAATCAGGTTAGGATCATTAGGAGGGTTGTTGTTATTGACATTTGAAGGACCCTCAGTTGATGCTCTATTTTGTACCATTCTTCTTTCTCACTAAAAATAATAATAAGAAAATGTTAGCAGAATCATTAAGTCCTAAAGTTCAAGCCTAAGCTCTAATACCACATGTTAAAACCCTTCAAATTGTACTTAGAATAAGACAGTAAATTTTTTTATAAGCTAATTATTTAATATTTATTCCATAGAAAAGCACTTAACAATTTCTCTAATCAATAACTTAAAACAATAATAGTTTGAAATTTAAATATTGAAATGTAATATAACTTATTACAAATGTAATTTAAAGTAAATACATTAGGACTCATCCATGGCTGGTCCAATAATACAACAATTATTATTAAAGTATATGTAAATATATTAAAATTACATTTCCTTTAGGTATTCATCCTTAATACAATAAATATATACCAAGCTCTCTAGAGCTCGATTCGAACCAACTCATGTATCATTGATAATCTCAAGTGTAGTCTCCAAGTACTATAGTGGAGAGGGAGAACATCATTCGAGTGATTTTCCACACCAATCACAGACCATCAATCCCCTACATAATCCCCTATCAGGGAATGTCCCTCCCTTCACAGATAGGTAGATAGAATGGTACGAGAATATAGAGACACATTTTAGTAACCCACGTGTTGTAAGATTTCTATTACATGATCTGTCATAAAGAAAATACATTTCCAACATGATATTATTAGCATGCAAATCAAACATATGAAATGATAATGTCTATCTAACATTACTTTGGCTAAAGTTTTCAAATAGCATTTGATCACACAGATCAATCAATTTCATAACACACAACTTGATCGGATTATCTACATCCAGCATTGGTGGTGTTACTTAGGCTAGTGAAGTCCATCTCACTACCTACTTAACATTATTAATGCAAAATCTAATATAAACATATATAGCATAGTATAAAACTTAAAGATTCAATCAAATTTTTTGTATACTAAGAAAGGAATAATCATAAGCATATATTTATCCATCAAATTCTTATCATGAATCTAAAATGCATTATTATTACATATATAATAATTTATCACAACACACTGTATTCAACATTCATACCACCTGGGTATGCTTCAAACAAGGATCATAATTCTTATTTTTAATATAGGTAACATACTTGTTTACACAATTTATAGTTTTGGTTTTATCACTACCAGGTTTATAATTTGTCTTCCACTAACATGAAAACATAGTATTCTCAATAATAATCTATCTTTTTCTAAGTTAAAATAACATATCAAAATATTTAATTGTGCATTGGTTTGCAAGTTTTCTCGTATACATAAAGTCATAATGAAAAGCTAAGTTTACCTCAATGTTCTTAAATTTTCATCTCAACATACTTTACACATGCTAACTCAATATTCATATGTAACCAAAAACACTTTAAATATTGCTCTATTTATTACTAGGGCTCAATTGAACTAGCCTGTAAAAACATTTTCAAACCAAGGTTTGTTATTTTCAATACTTGATTTATATAACAATATAGATTATGCTTACTTATATAACAAGTTGAACCCATTTCTTAATCTATAGCATAGTTCAATAATAAAACATTGCTCAAATGCATAACATGCAATCGTAGTTATAAGCATTGACCACATATATTTTTAAAATGTGGTCTCTTTAAAGATCTGATCTAAATATTACTCTTAATATAATATAATAAAGATGTTATCTTCAAATATAAAATTAAGATGCAATCACAATTATAAGATGTTGTTCATTATTTATTAAAACTAACTCTTAATTTAAAATGTTTGTATGTAAATAAAACTAAGTTCATTATTTTAAGTGCTTCTCATTTATATTCAAACATTATATACAATGTTAAACACTACTCATATATGAATAAAATATAGATATGTATTAGAAATAGATGCAGTCAAATAGAATATGTTCTCTTAATAGCTTTCAATATTTGTTTCCATAAGACACTGCTCAAACTTCCCTAAAATGATGTTGGCAATTATATATAATTATGATCTGGTAATTGTATATAATTATGATGCTAGTTATTTAATATATTTTCTGGCATAAAATTAGATAAAATTCAATCATAGTTAAAGCACTTCTCTTTATTATATAATGTAGTCTATAAAATGAAATGCAGTCCAATATAGGCAATTAAAATGTGGTCAAGAGATGAAATATGCAGTCATTAAATATTCCAAACAAATCACTATGTTTTTAGATGAATTTATGGTTCACATCCATAATGGTTATTCATTAAAGAAAGACCAAGATAAAATTTTCAAGGTATTGAGGTATATGGTTACCCCTACTTGATTTAAGTTATAATAAATTGTGCCTGGATGATTCTATATACTCAGTCAATATACATAGATAGCATCTATAAAAGTCTGAACTCATTTCATATTTAATTGAAACCCTATAGAAGTATGATGCATTCCTAATTCTCTTGATATTTAATTAAAAATGATGTTTATATTCATATCTATATTAACACTCAATCACTAATGATAAATATATCATAGATAATATAAAAATATTACACATATAAATATAATTTATAGAACCAACCTGGTATAAATTTTCTTGGAAGGAATACGCCTGGATATCTCTTACTTTCTCTAAATTATCTCCAAATCCTCCTACCTATGTCTTCTCCATATATTTTTTTTGCTATCTCCCCCTCCATATCAAACTTTGAACTTAATTTATAAAACTATCCTACTTCCAATCTACCACACTTTTCTCTTTACATGCTCTTCTTCTCCTCTTAATTTTACTAACTAAAGTTATATCTTTAATAAAGCCATAGTCTATCTTTTATTTTCTTAATTAATATAAAGTATTTGATTTGTTTATATAAATCATTACATTATATTTCTCATGTTATCTTAACATAAGGTTAAGTTGACCAATTAAATAATGATATCTAATTTCTAACTTTCAATGTAATTTCATGCATGCTTTAAAAAGACTAAATTTAGATTCTCCTAACCCTAAGTTAGAATTTTTGGATAATTCAAATTCTATGAAATAAATTAAGACAAAGATAATTATTTATTTAACTAATAGATATTAATTCTATAATTGCTTCTAAGCACAAGATAATTGTATCTTTAATAACTAGTGTGTGTGTGTGTGTGTGTGTGTGTGTGTGTCTATATACATATATATATATATATATATATATATATATATATATATATATATATATATATATATATGTTTGACTTATATTGATATCTTTAGCATCATCAATAATTAATGAGCTAAACATTCAAAGATGTTTTTAAATACATTATACTAGTTTATTCATATATAGCAATTAAATATCTATTTTCTTGATTTGCTCACGAAGATCTAGATAATTATAAGTAAATAAATCTTATATAATATTATGCATATTATGAACTAATGTTCATACAAAATACAATGACAAACAATATTTTCATAATTGCGTACAAATAGTTAAAACATGTTATTCATATAACATTTTAAATCTACTATGTGTGTATAGGGTCACTATCAATTCCTCTATCATCTCCCAATCATACTATCTATTTCATCCTCTCTAACGATGCTCTCCATTTTCAAACTCTTAGGGTAGAATCAATCCCACATTCACCTCACAATAATTAGGTAGTTAGTCTGAGTCATCATATATATTAACCAATGATGCACAACTAACAAATTTATATTCATAATATACAGAATAAGAAAATACAGTTGTCACATCATTTATTATAATCAACATATCACTATCCCATAACAGTATATATAATAAAGCTCAAATCAAATAAATTATAATCAAATTATAACCATATTAATCCATGGATTCAAAGGTCATAAATCATAGGGTGAAATCGGGCTTAAACATATTTGATGGAGCCAACTCTATGAGTGGCATGTTTGAAATAGTCATGGCATTAAAGTTTATCGCTAGATCAAGGTAGGTTTGGTAGGCATATTGTACTTACATAAATTTGTTAGTACTTTGGCCTTTTCCCTTATCAAATGTAACAATTTCCTATTTAGACATGGGTATAAGGGCCTAATTTTGACCAATAGATGCCTAAGCAAATGTTTAGATGAGAGGTGTGCGAATAGGTGCCCTAACTAGGAAAGGTAGACTTTCTTGTGGAAAATTTTATGAGAATTTTGTAGCTACTTCTACTAATCTAACAATAATATCATATTTATACTCTAAAATATGGAGATCAAACAAGTATGGATCATAACTAGCACTAGACAGTGTGTTCACATAATATGGTTATTTTTGTTGAACCATTTTTGTACTAAGTAGCATGTTGGTATGGTATTGTGTAAATGGATCTTGTTCTTTCCCTAGATAAAGAGGTGTGTTTACAAGGTATTATTGTAATTGGTCATGCCCTTGCCCTATGTAAATGGATGCATATGTGGGATATGGATCCATCTCATATGTTATGTTATCACCTTGTGACTCATAGTCAAAGGGGTCACTTGTAACAATGTTCTCATAATTTGGATTACACCTAGATCTATTACATGTATATCAAGGCATGGTTAAATAAATTTTGTTTGCCTTTAATAATGGTTGGTCTAATGTTTGGAACTTATTGAACTTGTTTTAAAATGATCTTGCTTTGAAAACTAACAATCAAAACTTGGTGTAAAATTATCACTAAAACACTATAGGTCTCTGGAATAAATGACCAACAAAGGAAAATTTGGATTTGGTCCTAGAAAAAGGTCTAAACAAACTTGATCTTGGAACTTGCCACATGAGAATTTGAAACTAAATGAAAAACAAACTAAGTCTAAGTCTAGGCACATGAAATTGATCTTGGCACATGAAACTTGAAGAGGTCTTGGAAAAAAACTTGGTTTAGGCACATGAAATTGGTCTAGGCATGTGAAATTCTAACTAGGTCTTGGAAAAAAAATTTGTCTAGGCATATGAAATCAGTTTAGGCATGAAAAATTCTAACTAGATCTTGGAAACAAACATGTTCTAGTTATGTGAAAAATTGGTCTTGCAACATGAAACTATTGATTAGGTCGAAGAAATAAAGTTGATCTAGGCACATTAAATAGGTCTAGGCATGCAAAACTACTAATTATGTCTTGAAAACAAACTTGGTTTAGGCACATGAAAATGTGGTCTTGGCACGTGGATTTGGAATTACTCTTAGGTTTAATGATATTGATTTAAAACAAAAGGCATACTTAATCTAAGTAGAATTTGGAAACAAGGAAAAGCACTATCTCGGTTTAAAAGGGAACTTGGTCTAGGTAAAGGTATTAAATCAAACTAAAAATCAATCCAAGTTTCATAATTTAGACACAGAAGGTGAACAAATCAATCCCAATTTGTAGTTAAGACTCAAGCGTAAACCAATCATCTTTAGATCCGAACTTTGAAAGATAGATTTTAAACTTTTGTTTGTGAGACTTATATTTTAAAATGAGCCATGGTCTAGACTAAAATTAGCTATGTAACAACATCTTTCAAAAATTAAGGCACAAATGTCTTCTTCAAGTCTTTAGTCTATGGAAAATGGTTTCATCAAATTTGGGTAGCATATCACTTTTTAATGTTAATGGTGTACATATCAAGCGATTTGGTATTAGACTTGTTCATTTGTATGAATGGATTTTGGACTCAATTATACAAAATAAGATGCACAAAAGCATGCATTCCTATCTTATTAAATGACACAAAGTTTGCATAGTATCTACCAAACTTTCATCAATATACTAGTTCTTGAGAGGAATTAATTATTAATCAATAAATAAAAAAGCATGAAGGTAGAGTGATTATCCCCCTCTATCTCTCAAATACAAAATCAAATCAGCATTAGTAGGATAATCAGTGGAAAATGGGGTTAATTATTCTAAAAGTTTTGAATTAGCTTTTTTAGATGGTCCATAAGTGCCTAAAAACACTTGGGCATAATAAAATATCTGTAAATTAGATTCAAACCATCTAGATTGTTATAAAAGCATTTAGTCCCTTTCATAACCACTCCATCCAAAAAAAAATTAGTAGAGTGTGATGTCCAAATTGCCACATGCTCTAGGGATCTTTTCAACTTGTCAGGTAACTGCTCAACCACTATCTAATCGAAGGGCACACCTAATTTGTACACCCCACCAGATAACTAGGGTTGTATGATGTTGGGAGATGAAACCCCAGATCAACACACACCTAAAAAACTTGTGAAGAGGTGATGAACTCTAGATCGCTAAGCCAAGAAAAAATAAAATAAGAAAGTGGTCATTTATAAGTCATCCAAGTCCCTAGGAACAAGGAGAGAGCATATATGACGTTTCTTCAGGCTATAATGAATAACTAATTTGGTTACATTTTTGAGCCACCCTAAATAGGGGAGATCATACATGTAATTTTTCCAAACAATGCTAAAAAGAGAAATGTGAAATTGAAAATGTAAAAAGTAAATTGTTTTTAAACACCAAAATTGAAATGTTTGAAGGCCTTGCAAAAAATCTTAAAATGAAAAACAAGAAATATCCCAATGTTTTAAGCACTAAATGTAAATGTGTTCCATGTTTTTAAAACACCAAATTTTAAATGTGATGGAGTGCTTTTTGGGATGCAATATGGTTTTTCCTTGTTTGAGAAAACCTACAAACACTTGTTACATGTTTGTTTAGGCCAAAGTAATGAAAGCAACCTGTAATTTTATCTCCAAAATCATAAAAATGTTGTTCTCTAGAACAATTTCATAATTACACAATAAACGTAAATTATAAAATTATTGAGCTAATGAAAATCAAAAAACACAAAGAACTTACAATGGATGATTTCATTGTTCTGGGATGATTTTATTGTTTTGTAGTACAATTTCACACTTTAAATGGATGATTTTTCCACTTAATAAATGATTTCACAACTTGGTTTAGAAATTTCATTGTTTTATGCTTTGATTCTGCACTTTCCAGTAACCTAAAAAAATAGAAATAATAAAGGATGATTTTGCATTTCATGGTTACGATTTCACATTATTTTAGATTATTTCTCTATTTGTTGATGATTTCACTATTGCATTTGATAGTTTCATTATTTATTTTGATGATTTTACTATTGTTTTTTATTATTTCACTAATGCATTTGACAGTTTCATTATTTATTTTGATGATTTTGCTATTATTTTTGATGATTTCACTATTTCTGAAACTTACAACAAAAACATATAAACAGAGGAGAATTTCATGATTCTCTTGCACAATTTGACTATTAAGTGCTCTTAAGTCATGATTATGTAAAAAAAACATAGAAAATAATGAAAACCTATAGAATGAATTGCAATTTACATTGATGTTTTCACAACATAGAGCTTTGAATTCATATTTTTGTAGAGCAAGGTCTAGGTAGAGACATTTTCACACTTTTCTATGATCATTAAACAGAGGAGAATTTCATGATTCTCTTGCACAATTTGACTATTAAGTGCTCTTAAGTCATGATTATGTAAAAAAAACATAGAAAATAATGAAAACCTATAGAATGAATTGCAATTTACATTGATGTTTTCACAACATAGAGCTTTGAATTCATATTTTTGTAGAGCAAGGTCTAGGTAGAGACATTTTCACACTTTTCTATGATCATTTTACACTTTATAGCAATGATTTCATTATTTTTGGCTTTTAATCCATACATACACAGTGGAAAAATTCATACTTATGGATTCAATCATAAAACACATTAAAGTTAGGCAAAAAAATCTAAAAATAAGGTCATTGGTAAGCTTTTCTTGATTTTGAAGGGTCTCAAGATGCTTCTATGATGAATGTGGGTTGCGTGTCCCACCAAATGTGCCAATTTGTAACATAGGATTATGAAGACAATCTTAATTTCTCTTGTTAGTGGATAAACCAAAACAATCAATGATAACTAGTATTATAAGACTAAGTACTAGGGTGAACAAGGATAACAAAATAAAGAAATCTACTAATGGAAGATAAAAACACCATTTACCTTCCTAGAGTGACTCCATCTTGTAATCAATGTGAGAGAAGGCTTGTGCTTGGTATTTTGAACAAGTGTTATTTGATGATGCCAATGTTTTATGGGCATCACCTCCTCTTGTCACTTAGTAATTGGATCTTGGCTTGTGTTGGCAATGAAGCTTTTTAGTAATAATTTGGCATTATTTTTTTGCACACAAAATCTTTTTTAAGAATGGTCATGGAACTTGTATTTATAGGCTTTCAACTAATGCTTTATGGGCATCACCTCCTCTTATCACTCGGTAATTGGATCTTGGCTTGTGTTGAAAATGAAGCTTTCTAGCAATAATTTGGCATTATTTGTTTACACATAAAAGCTTGAATAAGAATGGTCATGGCACTTGTATTTATAGGCTTTCAACTAACTCTAAATCATGTGTGGTTAGGATAGTGTTAAGGTTGGGAGTCCAAATGTAATTAATTATGGCTTTAATTATGCATTTATGGAGGCATGGCTAAACATTTCTAATTTTTATGGTATTTATGTTGATATTTTTTAATTTTTGACTTTAAGGATGATAACATCATCATGACCTCATATTTTCTAAAAATTCCTTTTTATAAATTATATTTTCATTAGTTCCACATGGATTTTTCACTTAGGAATTTAATTTGATTTACTTGGTTAGTTGATTCTGCTTAGTTTTTTGGTCATTTCAATAATTGGGTTGAATGCCCACTTAATTGGTGAAAAATATCAATTTTTTAGGTCACAAGCTAAATGGGCATGAATCTATGAGAGTTTATTGTTGTATATAGGGTGTTTCCCCAAATAGGGATGCCTTGATGCAATTTTGGGCACTTATGTCCAATGTGCAAAATGAAATTAGGATGCATAATGATTTTTAGGCTTAACTATGAATTATTTGCTAAAAATGGGTCTGAAGCTTATTTAGACATGGAAGTGGACAAAAATGAGTGTCTACACTTTTTCATTTTTATATATAACATAATTATACTTTCCATATTTATATTATCTCGACATAAAAAATTTATTGTATGCTTATATTTGAGTTTAAAATCTAGTTGGCCTATTATAGATCTGATTATCACCCTTGTGCCATTTCATTTTTATATACCCCTTTAATACAAATATAGATAACACCAATCTAAACACCATTATAGGGTTAAATAACTTTGTATTTTTTTCTTTAATGCAAAATAATAATATGTATGGTGCTTGTAGATTTTATGTTATGCACAATAATATTTTCATCTCCTTATAGGATGTAAATAAGGTAGTTTGATCACTTTGTTGCAAAGCATTTCTATTAGGATTCCACTTTGACTCTTATTATCCTTTTTTTTACTTTTAGTATCACTAGTTTTAGAGTTATTATGGTGTAGTTTTTCATTTGGATATGAAACATTGTTACATAGAGATGCAAACATATGATTAGCACCAGCATATTTTGGATTCTATAGGTATGTAATCTAATTTTTTAATGTGTGAGCCTTGAGCTAAAATATTTATTTTATTTATTTAATAATTCTATTAAATTTCTCATAGTGATGTTTTGATCTTTTAAGGCTTCATAATCACAAACCCAAGGTACCTTAGATTGAATATGCATAAATGCATCATTTAAATAAGATGTGGTAGGTGGAGGGTTTGAGGAAGGACATATTGATTACCTTCATTTTAAACCATATGATAGGCCACCTTACCCCTTTGAAGAGTGATAACATGGACCTAGTCAGAGGTATGGTAGTTATCACCCTCCTTAGGGTTAGGAAAAGGAAGACGTTCTTATTTATCCATTTTAAATGTTCCAAAGACTAATATGATAATAGGAAATAAGATATATATAAATGCTATAAAATATTCTTACATGATAGGAAAAATTGACACTAGATTTTTTTTACAATATGAAACCTTATAAGGTTGAAAAACCTATGGTAAGATAGGTTTGCAAAGGAAGACTCAGAGGTTAGGTTCACCAAATGTTTAACCCTATATTTAAAAGTGGGGTATATAAGGTTAAGAAGATAGAGTAGTCTAGGGCATAATGGTAATAAACTACATCTATTTTAGGCCAATTAATAAAAAACTGAAAAAAATAGTATTTTAAATTTATACAACTAAGATTGGTAAAAATAGTAAAGTATATCTATTGATAGATATTATAATAAATTGGAAACAATAATAATTTACTAGTTTACTATGCACATGAAGGTCTCAATAAGAAAATTATGGAATTGGATTGGATGATGATCATAAAATAGTCGTTAGATTCTGTAAATATCCTTTTTTTGGCCTCAAATGTTTGCATCAAATTTGGATAGTTATATCAATGCAAGTATCTAACTCTATCGTAGGTGTCACATACAAAATAGTGACTAGATATTAATGAAACCAATTAGATCCTTTTGATTTTTACGTCCCCTTTCTTCTGATGTCTTTAGATCATGCACATAGGTTGTCACTCTTTGTCAAACGATAGAACCCTAGATCTTCCCCTTAGAGTGACTATGGAAAAAATGGGTTAGTAGGATCATGGTGTCAACCTGACCCTAAATACCCCTTAGACAATGGGCACTACCTACATATAAACTACTCCAAAGATGGCCTCAAATTGATGTAGTTCTCCCATATGTGTTGGTTTGTGTGTGCACAAAGGTGCAATGTGTGATAATCAAAGACATGCAATGACCTATCTTCTAACTAGACAAATATGGCTCATGGTTTAATATTTGAATGCTTTAAATGTGTATAAATATTGATTCTATGATTGGTATATAAATAGGGACAAATATGGAAAATATTCTCACTTTAATGCTTCATTGAGTGCCTCTTGATATGTTGCCTTGTGAGTTATATGTGATTGTCTGGTGCAAAATCAATGAGGGTTGATCTTGTATATATGATGTAGGAGCATCATCAAAGAAAATAAAAATGTTGGTTTTATGGATCAATGTTAGTTTGATATGTCTTAGTTAAGTATAGGATATCATATTTTATCAAATTATAAGTGTTCTAGTTACTAAGATTCTCAATGTTGGTCTTTAAAAGCTTCATTTCTACTTTACCACCAAAACTGGAAATTCAAAAATTTGAATTATTGCAAAGGTTTTGAGTGTTTTAACATGTCGTAAAGGTCTTGATTAATTTTTAAATGATCTCTAAGGTATATTAATATATATTAAATGTATTTGATTCCCCATTTTCAACGTAAATCTATCTCTAACCCTGTCTAGAAGCATCCACCATAGGATGATGGTTAAATCTAACATGTTTAGATGAGTCATAAGTTGAGAGACTTTTGGGTGCATGAAACCAAAATAAAATAAGATTATATAATATTTTATAGATAATAAAGATTGAACCATGTAAAAATTATCTCAATGAGGGATGAAGACAAGAAGATATAAGTTTGTGTAGAGTGTGTAGATGATGGATGATGGTCTGCAGGTCTGTCTAGAAAGTTGAAATACATTTGAATAAATAAGATTTTATTATGTTATACATTGCATATTAGACATACATAAATTTTTAATTTTATTTTTTGTTGGTTATTTGATCTTCATTCAGTTTTTCATGATGTTTTGTACCCTGTAGAGCCTTGAAACCCAATTTTAAGAGTTACAGTATAAGTAAAAAGGAATAGGTTTACATACTTTTATGATTGCTTAATGATGAGAATGATTGACAGTGAAATTAAAAAATTCATAGGTCTTAATCCAACTAAAAATTAATTTTTATCATCCTTATATTCAAAAATTTATCCATTTTAGTGCTCTCAAGTACATGATAGTCTTAAAACCCTAGATAAAGGTTTAAATTTATAAAAAGTACTATATCTTATAGATTATCTATCCAACCACATTGAAATTTTGTGAATAGATGATAGAAGATGTCCTTTAAAGGATAAAATTATTTTAAATTCTTGATGATCCATATAAATAAATATTAATGACTATGTTTGCCAAATCTTTAAGTAAGTCTAAAAACATGAAAAAAATAAGGTTTAATGGATAGTTTTATCAATTTCCTTGAGAAATTCAAGTTATAGGAAGTGTATAACTAGTTTATCATCTTATGTGGCATGTGAATTAGTGTAAAATAATATTATAATTATGAACTAAGTTATAATTTGCCTAATATTGTTGAAATTCAAGCCTACGTGTCTATATACAAGTCCATAAACCTAAGGAAACTGTGCTTCTTACAAGAAGTAAACATAGAGATTAGGAAAAGTATATGTTTTAGACTAAATAAGGTTGAAATAGATAAAATAATATTATAAATACATTAAATGTTATAAACTCTAAGTCTGTACAAAGTGAATAAGGTGATAAGACCTATTAGACAAGGTCTAAAGGCTTGTTACACTGTCTATTTGTAACAATAAGGAGTAATAAGAGTATAAATTGTTATGAAGAGTAATTACATATAAAAGGAAGTTAAAAACCATGTTTAATTATTAGAAGACAAATTTTAGAGTCAGTACCATCTAAAACAAGTTATAAGCTTAATTGTCATGACCTATAAGGAGACTATTTTATGTGTTAATGCAAAATTTAGATTAAGAAAGGTCAAGGATTATATTTTAATAAAGAATAAGATAATTATAAAGATGAAGGTTGTATTTAAAGAACTTTTTGACATGTTAAGAGTCATAGTGAAGTCATAAGACTCTTTAAATAAGGTTCAAACAAGTTTAAGAAGTCTATAAGCATGTTGATAGTTGGACAGACCTATAAGTAAATTGAAAATATATTAAATAACCCTTGTTGATAAGGATATTTACATCAAATGGTATTAGATATTATCAAAATATATTTCAAAGTGTGAAATAAAGAGAATAGTAAATAACATTTAAGGTGGTTTGATAAAGAGAAGATGAGAAAGTTTTTGCAGTCCTATATCCCATTGAAGCCTAAGAAAGTGAGAAGAAGAGCATAGCAAAGCTAAAAGAGAAGGAATACATGGTGAAATAGACTTAGAACTAAAATCCAAGGTGAAATATACTTGGAGGTGTCAAAATACCAAATAGAGACTTTGGGTGAGGCACAAGAAGTATAAAAAGAAATAAAGGGACTGACAAAAAAGAAGAACCAAATACAGAGAAAGAATGAGTTAGAAAAATAAGAAGACATTAAAAAGGGGATAGATGATATGAAGTAGGATTTAGCATGTTCAAGGAATTATTTTGAATAATAAAATCAATTAGAATAAAGGCTATTCATAATAATGAAGAAGGTGGTCAAGTGGCCAATCAAATAGATTATTGAAAAAAGAAAGAGGCAACAAGAAATCATAAATTGGAATAAAATGATAAGGGTGATATAAAAGAAACCTAAGAAGTAACTTAGAAAGGTAATTAGACATCAAAAAAATTATTCTAATAATATACCTGAATGTGTGATTTTAGGTGTGCAAGTTGATGAATAAACTGCCCAATTTGAGGCATCAAACTTGAAAGGAATAAACAAGATAATCTATTAATGAACCATACAAAGCTGGTTGTAGATGTGAACTATAAAGAGTAGAAGAAAAGAGTGATCCTCAAACAAGAGGATGAAAATACAGTCAAGAGAGATGAAGATGGTGGAGAACAAGGCAAATAATAGGTGCATGATATGAAGAAGAAGGCATAATTCAGGATATATGCTGATCATGAGATGATTAAGATAAATGAAGCGTATGAAAAAAGTTCTCAAGAGAAGTGCAAGAATACTATAAAGAAGATAATCAATTATAAATATGGACAAGTCTATGCCATGAACAAACCATGCAAGAAGATGCAAAAACAAGTGTGGATAGCTAAGATTTCAAGAGAAGATAGGGCTAAAATTAGATTTGCAATAGTTGAAGAACATTGCATCAAATAATAACTCTAAAATAATCAAAAAGAAAATTTAGTAGATTTTAGGTCAACATTAAGGCCAAAGGATCAATAAGGCATGGTTGAGCAAACCATGGATGAAAAGAGGTCAGCATAGTAGAACAAACCAAGGAAACATGATGAAGAAATGATAATGAGTCTAGACGGATTAAAAAAAAATCTTAAAATAGTTTTGGAACTTAAGAAGGGTATAGAAGAGAAAGAAGATGTGAAGGTTCAAGATATCCTTAAAGAGACCATTGAGTCTCATAAATGTAAGTTAATTTGTGATAAGAATGTTGTCTATGTAGGTATGGAGATACTAAGACTATATATACTCCATCACCACATGAATAAGCCAAGAGATGAAGTATAAGAGTTTATGATAGAATAAGGAAAGGATGGGAACATTCAAACTCGACATGAAGAAGACAATTTGGAGAAGGAAAGTTTGGTGAAGGACAATATCAATCCAAGAACATGTCAAAGAAATAAATTTTGAGTAGTAATGGAAGATAAAAAAATAATTAAGTTACAAGGAGAATGAACTACAAAACAATACGCCACAAGAATATAAACAAAAATATTAAAGGGAAAGGTGAGTTAATTCATTATTTTTTCATCATATTTTATGTGTTTACATGGTATTATTCATTGTGTCAATCCCCTAAAGACCGCATTGTCAAAGGAATAAATCAGCATGAAGTATATGAATATGCCTTTAAAAAGTTGTAAATCAAGAGGAGTAATTCTTGAAAACATAAATTTGAGGGTATATTTTGACAAATGGGAAATAGACACAATAGAATGGAAGATAGACAAGACAGAGAGCAACTAAGAAAAATGGAAGGATGAAGATGGAAGGTGAGATGCAAAGGCAACAAATCAAGACAAGGAGAAAAAAATCATAAAATAAGATCAATAAGCAAGTAAAAGAGAGTGAATGGAAGGAGAAGATAACTAATCATATAATAAATACAAGAAGGCCAAAATATAAAAAGAATTAGAAGACAAGGAAGAAGCTTCATTTGAGCTAAAGCTCAAAATTTCCCACTTAGGGAGTATGAAATAAGAACATCATCAAAGATAATTAAAATGTTGGTTTGATAGATCAATGTTAGTTTGATAGGTCTTACGTAAGTATAGGAGATCATATTTTATAAAATTAAAACTATTATAATTAATAAGAGTCTCAATGTTGGTCTTTAGAAGCTTCATTTCTACTTTCCTACCAAAACTAGGAATTCAAAAATTTGAATCATTGTAAAGGTTTTTGAATGTTTTAACATGTTGTAAAGGTCTTGATTCATTTGTAAATGACCTCTATGGTATATTCATATATATTAAATGTATTTTAGTCCTCCTTTTCAACATAAATCTATCTCTAACCCCATCTCTAAGCAATAACATAGGATGATGGCTAAGTCTAACATGTTTAGATGAGTTATAGGTTGGTTGAGAGACATTTGGTGCATGAAACCAAATGAAACTAAGATTAAATATTAGTTTAGACATGATAAACATTGAATTATGTAAAAATGATCTCAAGGAGGGATGAAGACAATAAGATATAAGTTTGTATAGAGTGTGTAGCAAAGTGAAGGTGATGGATGATGATCTGCAAGTTTATATAGAAAGTTGAAATACATTTGAATAAAGAAGATTTTATTATGTTCTCCATTGCATCTCATACATCCCTTCATGTGTAAGTTTATTTTTTAGTGGTTATTTGATCTTCCTTCATGTTTTCATGATGTTTTTTAGCCTATAAAGACTTGAACCCATGTTTTAAGTGTTATAGTATGAGTAAAAAGAGAGTATTTAATGTACTTTTATGATATTCTAATGATGAGAAGGATTGTCAAAGGAAGGAAAACACTCATAGGTATTAATCCAATTGAAAATAACTTTTTATCATCCTTATATTCCAAATTTTCTCCATTTTGGAGCTCTCGGGTCCTTGATGGTCTTAAAAACCCTATATAAGGGTTTAAACTTACAAAAAGTATTATAACTTCTAAACAATCCATCCAAACACATTGAAATTTTGTGAATAGATGATATAAGATGTCCTTTAAAGGATAAAATTTGTTTAAGGTCTAAATGTTTCATATAAATAAATATATTAATGAATGTGTCTTCCAAACCTATAGGTAGGTCTAAAAATAGGACAAAATAGGTTTTAATGGACAATTTTGTCAATTTACTTGAGAAATTCAAGTTATAGGAAGTGTATAAATAATTTATAATATTATATGACATGTGAATGAGTGTAATAGGATATTATAATTATGAATGTGAGTTGTAATTTGTCTAATATTTTTGAAATTCAAGCATGCATGTTTATATACAAGTCCATAAACCTAGAGAAATTGTGTTTGTTGTAGGAAGTAAACATAGATATTGGGAAAAGTCTATGTTTTAGACTAAACAAGGTTGAAATAGATACAATAATATTATAAATTCATTATATGTTATAAAATCTAAGTTTTTACATAGTGAATAAGGTGATCATACCCATTAGACAAGGTCTAGAAGCCCTGTTACATTGTCTATTTGCAACAGTCAAGAATAAAAAGATTATAAACTTGTTATGAAGAGGAATTGCATCTAAAAGGTGTTGGAGGTACAAACCACTTGGGGGTGAAATAGTGGTGGAAAACAATCCAATTCAATTTCCAAACCCTTCAAACACTTAATCATTTAATACAATCATTCATGAAACATTTGAGATGTTTATAGCAATGAACAAATAGATAATGTAAGATTACACACAAAACACAAGATCTATATGGGAAATCCTCTTGGGGAATAAAACCCACTCTCAATCCTACAAACACATGGACTACTTATCCTATAAGGTATTACAAACATGAGACTTTAATGGAACACCCATTCCATAAGGAGCACCTGCCCCTAGGATGGTCAAGTCCTTCTGACCAGACTTTAGTGAAACACATGTTCTACAAGGAGCACCTGCCCCTAGGATGGTCAAATCCTTCTGAATAGAATTTAGTGAAATACATATTCTAAAAGTAGCACCTACCCCTAGGATGGTCAAGTATTGTTTAGTAGACTTTAGTGAAACACATGTTCCACAAGGATCACCTACCCCTAAAATGGTCAAGTCCTTCTGACCTAGATGTTGAGCATCCTCCCAACACCTATGATATGAACATCTCCACCTTTGAAATTATGTATTATAAACCTAATGATGGACCTCTAATTTTATAACCCCTACAAAACACTCTCTCTATCTTATACAAGCCTTTCACATAGGCATGCCACAATCTCTCTTCCTATTCACTCAAACTGCCCTCATATACACACTCAGGCCTATAAATCCTTCTTTTATTTGCTTCTCTCCCCAATATTCAAACCTGCTAGAGAACTATCTTTAACATCATAAATATAACCTAAATTTCATACACATAGTTATTACCCTGCTCTACTCTACAACCCATCCACTTTACACACACCCTTTCTTCTTTCCTTTGCTCTTCAACTCTTACACCCAAGCAGTCTCAAGGGCTCACTCATTCAATTTGCCTCTTCTAGGCTCATTAGACCTATGTATCTACTTAAAATAGCTTGATCAAATCAACATGATTGATTCACTATGCTCTCTGATGGTCCTCATTGACCTATACCTTCTCGTTCAAAGGTTATCTACTTCACTTGAATCCTTACTCACACACCTATCACAATTAGTCCAATTATGCCTTGTATATATACCACTCTCTTACTTTAACCCATATTGTTCAGCTAAGATGCATTACATATTTGAACCATATTTAACATATGTCCATCCACATGTTACATGTGAGAACCACACTTTTCATATGTTGGTCATCACCTCATTAGTCCCAAACCACCATTAGGTCTTGGTGAGACCTAAAACAATTAGGCCTTCATACTCACATGTTACATTTGTGATTACTTGGACCACCTTCACCCTTTACCAATTCTTCAAACACAACAAATATATCTCCAATATCCCTTTACTTACTCCCTCATGGGTCCATGCCACTTGGAATACCAAATTAATTCAACTCTCTTAGAATGACCACTCAGACTGATCATAAATAGTCAAAATATAGTTATACTTATTTTGACTCTCCACAACTGATCAGGGGAAAACTATGACAACCAAATCCTTCTAATAAGCCATTGAGACTTATAAAACATCTTCATACTCATTTTATTCTTCAATTTTTCTTATAACATGTTCAATTTACCTTTGTAAGATGGTCACTCAAATTCCCAGTGTATTCAACAAACATAGTCAACTTCTAAGCAATTGTTCACACTGAAGATGGATTAGTCAAACCTCAAAAATCCACATAGATGATCCTAATGGTATATTCAATATTTATTTAATCTTACAACATAATACACTATCAATAACACTTCAAATATCCTTCTTGGGTCACTTGCAAAACACAGATAAACACAAACACACATTCAACTCTAAAGCTCTATATCTGTAACTGTATAAACATCCACATCTTCTGATTAACATTTATGAATGTGCCTTGAAGTCCTCTACAAATTTTAATGCATCAATAAATTTTTTCTAGATCAAAATATATAGCTCAAATACTAATCATTGATTCTCCCTCAAAAATTTGAATATTTGAATTGCAACAGTCACTATTCAGACATTAAACATTGAGCACCTTAACCTCATCTCATGCTTCCTAGAAATTTTGGACAAACACACTTCATCAATCTCTGCATATTATCCTAATCTTTATCTAGCAATGCTCACCATTTATCTAAGATTTGAGCTCCCATGATTGTGCCACTTGACAGCCCTGTGTGCCTTCCACACATTTGACTCATTGAATTTAATGCATGTCATTGATCTTCTGACTTCATGATCATACACTCATCATTGATCTTATGTCCAAGCTCTATGAATGTGACACATGTCACTAACATGTTCATTCTTTGACATATTGACTTTTATGCACACCATTGAATCAAGATCTATGATTTAACGTGCACAATTAGATCTACTAACTAGATGATCTTAGACTTCAATGTAGTTTAACTTGACGGTCTCTATCCCATCACAGTCTACAAGTACAACTTTAAAGATTTATATCCTAGGTTATGAAACACTTTAGGACTCTAAATCTTCAAGGTACCTTCTTAGAATTATAGACAACATCTCCATGAAATCCATTAACCTTGTTTGACTTTCTAGGTGCCCAAAATAAATACACAAACTTGTTGGTTCATTCATATCTACATGATGTGCAATGACGGTCTAGCCAAGTATAAATACTTAGTGAACTTCTATCTGAGAGGCCAACTTTTCACTCACATATCTTTATCTACGCTCAACCTCATGACCTAAATTTTGGAATATAGCAACTTGGGACTAATTTGATCATACCCATATGACCAACTCCCCTTGATTCATCCATACGTGACAATGGTGATATCAGCAAACTGCCTACTCAGACTTTTTTACCATAAAACTAACTATGCCTAGATGAACAAAATGAAGAACCAGATGAACACCATGCATTAATATAAGTATTTTAAGCACTCTTAACACCCTATAAGATGTCTACATCATCCATAACATTCATTAACTTCCTATCCAAGCATAACTGAATATCCATGCTTACATACTAGGCTACCAAGCATATGCCAACACACCGTTCACATGCTTGTCTTCTCTTCTTAACCTAAAACCACATCAACATGATAGATATAATATAAGCCTCATATAATACTTACCTTAGTCCATATGCATCCAAATCCTAACTTACATAATTGCAGGCTCAAACTCATCATCATCATGACATCACCACTTTGTCATTACCTTTGACATCAAGGCACACATGACATCAATCTTTGACATCAATGAAAACACTTGAAAATAATCTCCCCCTTTAACATTGATATAAACCTCTTCTTTTCCTTCTCCCCCTTTTCCATTAATGACAAAGTGGACTAAACAACCACCAAGCTCCTCTTAACATCATGAATGTATTCAAATAAACTTATAGGTGCTCAGGATACTTACATACCTCATATGAAACAATTATTCCCCCTTTTGGCATACACCAATTTGAACTTGGGATTCTCTGATCCTTAGACCTATTAACCTATAGAACTCACAAGCTCCCTTTGCTTATGCATGAATATTCAACACATTTTCTCAATGACTAGAACATCTCACAAATGTTTCTCCTTACATCATACATGAATCCATAAGTCACTCAAACTATCTAAGTTAGCTCCCTTTAACTCTATGCATACCATATTATACTTATCAACCCTTATGAAAACTTAGAGGGAATCCCCATAAGACCTCTGAGCCATTGCACCTCTTGAGCATCTTCAAATCTCCACACACTATGAAGAACCACCACACAGGCTTACTAGCCTTCTCTCAAGCCACTTCAAGGACCACCAACATAACTTCATGCCACTAATAAAATAGGATACATGCTCTGAACCAACTTGATAAATTAAATTTAAATACTTATACCTTCTTATTTTGGATAAACTGAGCAAAAACATCAAACCTTCACACTAGGCCTATTTAGACTCCTTGTAGCCCTATCAGGAACTTGCAGAGCCCACAACTTTCAATAGACATATCTTCAAGACTTGAAACTTCATATCTGGAGAACTCTCATATTCCCCCTCAAGCACACCAATTTTAATCACCTATATCATCTTCTGAAACATACTTCTTTCACAAACCTACTATCCAATTAAGCCTCTATCTTGACAAAAACTTGAATAATTTGAAAACCACAAACCTTCAAATCTCTATGAAGCTTGATTTGACAACCCATTTGGCCCATTCAACCTATTAATACTCCTTAGACCTCAATTAATAATTTAAATCACTTTTTTAGCATAGCCCAAAACTCTACAATCTCAAAACAAACAGAGTCAACAAACCTCCTTCTAGTCAACACCCACTTCTAAAACTTCTTTCACACTTGGAGACAACCATCACACACTTCTAGACCAATATTTGAGTCTCCATACTTTTGGAAACCCATACATCCTATAACTCATTTTAGACCCACTTACCCTTAAGCTAAAATTTGAGAAAATGAAGAGCACTCAAAAATCTCCAATTTGACTTCAACAAACCTTCAGACCACAAAACCACCTAGAGTATGCTAGAATGAGGTCAAAAAACCTTTCTATGTAAAAATATCATCTTGACAACTCACAAATCCTCCTTTACCACCTAGAAACCTTCAATCTGACCCTCCAAATTTAAAAAACCCTTGCAAAACCACATGTTTCTTCAAAATGAGAAATGTCTTCATGAAGCACAATAAAGACACTTCTACTTCACAAGGACCAATAATAGAGGAGCATACTAGTCCTCATCACAAGACTGAAGAACCTTCTTCTTCTTCCTTTTCTTGACTAAAACAAAATTCTTGGCATCCATCTCTTCTTTGGCTTTTTTGATAATACATGATGAAAACATAGCCTTTTCCTCTTTAAAAGTAGACAACAAGAACTCTTGGCAATCATGAAACTCCTTACTTAAAAATTCTTCAACTACATCAAATAAACCATCAAATTAAGATCCTTCTTTCAGATTCTCCTTGGCCTTGAATGGTACAACTGACTTGATTCTTGGATCAAACACCTTCTTCTCAATTTGGATTGATATCAAGCTTCCTTAGCACTCTTGAGACACCTCCAAAATTGATTCCTTTTCTACAGTATCAAAAGTATAATCCTTGAACTCAACAGGACTAGCCTTCATTGCCTTAGGTCTCCACATCATGTTTTTGATATGCTTTCTAAGATTCTCTTCCTTCTTCAAATTTATTAGGACAAAGTCTAGCAATATGACCTTTCTTATCACAAATGAAACAAATAACATCATTCGTACCTTTTGACAAATTTGAACTATGATCAATCTTTGGCAAAAAATTCCTTTTATCATAACTTCATGAATGTCCATACTTGATTGAATTCCTTCTATAGTCCTTAGCTCTCTGACCAAACTTATTACATGTATAACAATGACCATGGAATAAACTAGCATACCTTGAAGCATTTGTTTGTCTAATAGACCTTCATGCATTGCTTTCAAAGCTTGCATTCTTCTTAGCTTACTCAGGCTTTACATGTTCCTTTTCCAGCTTCTCCAACTAATTTATGAGTTTTTCATGCTCTACTCTCAAGGAATCAATATTATTTTTCAACTCACCATGCTCATGTTGCTTTTAAATCACCTTGGTATTGGCTTCTTTTAACTGAGTCTTGAGATATTTTCACTCTTCTTATCTTGATTTTAGGCTACCAATTGAAACCTCTAATTAATTTCTAAGATCTTTGATGATGTCCTTATCCTCCTTGGATTCTTTAGCCATGTCATCCTTGGATCTACATGTTTTCTCTTTAAGAGACTTGATCATCTCTTGATACTTCTTCTCATCTCTCTTGGTCTTGCCTAACAAACTTCCATCAAGAGAACTGACTTGTGTTCCAAGACATTTGATCACATACCTCATCTTGTGATTCTTCTTTATGAGATTATCTCCTAGATTAACTTCTTCTTCCTTATTGTCATATAACACTTCTTCTCCACTTCCATGGAAAACTTCTTAATCATACGTGATGTCCTTTTCTTTTGAACAACTTTCCTCTTTTGAACTCAAAATTACCTTGGCATCTTCTAAATAAACCTTGAGATCATTGATAACTTTCTCATCCTCTTTGGCATATTTCTTTAAATTACATATATGCTCTCTAAGTGCCTTGATCACAGCCTTCCATTATTTATTCTCTTTCTTCAACTGCTTAGCCATCTTGAGCTACGTAGGATCTCCTTCAAGCTATTCAGCTTCCTCCAAAGGACCTGCTCTAATACCAATTATTGGAGGTAAAAACCACTAAGAGGGGGGTTGAATAAGTGGTGGCAAAAAATCCAATTCAATTTCCAAACCTTTCAAACATTTAAGCATTCAATACAACCATTCATGAAACATTCAAGATGTTTATAGTAATGAACAAATAGATAATGCAAGATTACACACACAACACAAGATCTATGTGGGAAACCCTCTTGGGGAATCAAACCCACTCTCAATCCTAGAAACACATGGACTAATTATCCTATAAGGTATTATAAACATGAAACTTTAGTGGAACAACCATTCCACAATGAGCACCTGCCCCTAAGATGGTCAAGTCCTTTGGAACAGACTCTAGTGAAACACCTGTTCCACAAGGAGCACCTACCCCTAGGATGGTCAAGTCCTTCTGACCAAAATTTAGTGAAACACCTATTCCATAAAGAGCACTTTCCCCTAATATGGTCAAGTCTTTTTGACCAAAATTTAGAGAAACATATGTTCCACAAGGAGCACCTACCCCTAGGATGGTCAAGTCCTTCTGACCTAGATGTTGAGCACATTCCCAACACTTATGATATGAACATATCCACCTTTAAACTAATGTCTTAAACACCTAATGATGGACCTATACTTTTCTAACCCCTAAAAAATACCCTCTCTATCTCATACAATCCTCTCACATAGGCATGCCACAATCTCTCTTCCTCTTCACTCAAATTGCCCTCATATACACACTTAGACCTACAAATCCTTATTCTATTTGCTTCTCTCCCCAATATTCAAACCTACAAGATCACTATCTTTGACATAAAAAATTTAACCTATAGGTCATACACACATTCAACAACCTACTCCTCTCTACAACCCATCCATTGGGCACATACCATTTCTTCTTTCCTTCACTCTTCAACTCTTACATCCAAATAGTCTCAAGGGATCACTCACTCAATCTGCCTCTTTTGGGCTCATTAGACCTATGTATCCACCTATAATAGCTTGATCAGATCAACATTAATGATTCACTATGCTCCATGATGGTCCTCATTGACATGTACCTTCTCTTTCAAAGGTTCTCTACTTCACTTGAATCCTTGCTCACACACTTAGCACAATTAGTCCAATTATGCCTTGTATATATACCACTCTCTTTCTTTAACCCATCTTGGTTGTCCAAGATGTTTTACATATTTTAACCACCTTTAACATAGTTCCATACACATGTTACATGTGAGAACCACACTCTTCATAGGTTGATCATTACCTCATTAGTCCCAAACCACCATTAAGTCTTAATGAGACCTAAAACAATTAGGCCTTCATACTCACATGTTGCATGTGAGATTACTTGGACCACCTTTACCCTTTACCAATGCTTGGAACATAATAAATATATATCTAATATCCCCTTGCTTACTCCCTCATGGGTCCATGCCACCTGGAACAACAACTCAATTGAACTCTCTTAGAATGACCACTCAGACCGATCACAAATAGTCAAAATACATTTATACTTATTTTGACTCTCCATAATTTATTAGGGGAAAAATAGGACAACCAAATCATTCTCATAATCCATTAATACTTATACAACATCTTCATACTCATTTTCTTCTTCAATTCTGCTCAGAACACCTTCAACATGCCTCTGTAAGATGGTCACTCAAATTGCCAATGTATTCAAAAAACATAGTCAACTTCTAAGCAATTTTTCACACTAAATATGGATTATTCAAACCCCCAAAATCCACATATATGATCTTTATGGAGTCTACAACACTCTCTAGTATTTATTTAATCTTTAAAAATTAGGACACTATCAAGAATACTTCAAATATCCTTCTTAGGTCACTTGCAGAACACAGATAAATACATGGTCAACTTTAAAGCTCAATATTTACAAATTTTCAAACATCCAAATATTCTAAATAACATTTTTACATGCACCTTGAAGTCCTCTACAACTTTTATTTTTACTACATCAGCGTATTCATCATGGATCAAAAGATATAACTCAAATACTAAGCATTGGTTCTCCCTCAAAAATTTGAATATTTAAAATTCAATGGTCACTGTTCAAACATTGAACATCGAGCACCTTAACCTAATCTCATGCTTCCTATCAACTATCAACAAATGTGCTCCATTGATCTCTATAGATTAGCCTGATCTTTTTCTAGTAATGCTCACCATTGATCTAAGCTCTAATATCTTGTGATTATGCCACTTGGCATCCCCACGTGCCTTCTACACATTTGAATCATTAACTTTAACATGTGTCATTGATATTTTGACTGCACAATCATACGCTCACTATTGATCTTTTGTCCAAGTTTCATGAATATGACACATGTCACTAGCACATTCATTATTTGACATATTGAATTTTATGTGCACCATTGGATCAAGATCTATGATTTAATGTGCACCGTTAGATCTACTGAATAGATGACCTCATACTTCAACGTAGTTTAACTTGACGGTCTCTATCCCATCACAATCTACAAGTGAAAATTTGAAGATTTATATATTGAGCTAGAAAACACTTTAGGATTCCAAATCTTTAGGGTACCTTCTTTCACTATAGACAACATATCCATGAAATATGTTAACCTCATTTGACTTTTTGGGTGCCTAAAATAAATACACAAACTTGTTGGTTCATTCATATCTACATGACGTGTAGTGATGGTCTGGTTAAGTATAGAAACTTAGTGAACTTCTATCTAAGAGGCCAACTTTGCACTCACATATCTTTATCTACGTTCAACTTCATGACCTAAAATTTGGAACATAGAAATTTGGTAATAATATGATCACACCCATATGACCAACTGCCCTTGAATCATCCATACATGGTAATCATGACATCATCAAACTATCTACTCAGTTTTTTCTACCATAGAACTAACTATGCCTAGATGAACAAAATGAAGAACTGAATGAATACCATGCATTCCCATAAGCATTTTAATCACTCTTGACACCTCATATAACCTTTAAAACATGATCTCATCATCCATAGCATTCATAAACTTCCTATCTAAGCATATATTGAAGATCCATGCTTACATACTAGGCTACCAATCCTAGCCAACACATTGTTCACATGTTTATCTTCTCTTCTTGACCTAAAACCACATCAACATGCTAGATACAATATGATAAGCCTCAAAAAATACTTACCTTAGCTCATATGCATCCAAATCCTACCTTGCACAACTTTAGGCTCAGACTCACCATCATCATGACATCACCACTTTGTCATTACCTTTGACATCAATGCACACATGACATCAATTTTTGACATCAATAACAACACTTACCAACAAAAGGAAGTCAATAACCCTATTTAAGTATTATAAGACAAAATTTAGATTCAATACCATATATAATAAATTGTAATCTTAATTAGCATGACCTATAAGGAGACTATTTTCTATGTTAATGCCAAATTCAAATTTAGAAAGGTTAAGGATTAGATTTTAGGAAAGACTAAGATCAATATAAAGATGAAGGGTGTCCTTCAAGAACTTTTTTATGTATTAAGAGTCATAGTGAATCTATAAGACTCTTCAAAGAAGGTACTAAAAAAATTAATAAGGCTATAAACATGTTGATAGTTGAACAAACTTATAAGTAAATTACAAGTTTGATAGATAAGCCTTGTTGATAAGGCTACTTACATCAATAGATATCAATCCATTTTGGAAACATCTCACCTTAAATAACTAAGGCCAACCTTTTGTATACATTTATTTTATAAATTGGATGACCTCTAGGCACTGGACATTTCGTAGGAAAATGGATAGTTGCGTTGATGTATGTGTCCATTGGGGACATAAGTATCAGGGGAGCTAGAAAAAAGGTACAGGTCTAAAACTAGTAGTGAAGGATAAACATCAGGTTTAAAACATTTTTTATAGCATAGAAGTCCTAGTTCATCAGAGTAATAATGGTTAGACTAAGAGATAATCAATTAGGCATAAAGAGATAGCGAACATGAGCCTTTTGGCAGTGGGAAGGTCTATAACTAAAAGGTTTAGCCATGTCATGTATTTTCCAAGTGTACAAGATTAAGGTAGCATATAAATAATATTTTTGTATCTATATATTAAGATGTTATAAATATTTAGTTTTAGTATCTAAATGAGGACCTATTCCTACGAATCCCCATTTAGCGCATTTTTAGAACTTAGTTTCCTAGTCATTATTTAGTCCATTCCATAGCTATTCTCAAATAGGAACTCATGTGCCCTTAATTGTCCCCGAATGTATTCAAGAGTCCTTTATTGTTAAAACCAATCAATATTCCCCTAACTTATTCAAATACATTATTCATACTCCACCTAAAATTGAAGTATCTGGTGAGAAAATGATTGATCCACCATTTCTTACACCTACTTCATCTACCCTTACATCACTTATGGGACCACCATAAACTATTCCATCTATTCCCACTTCATCTTAAGATCATATCTCTAACACTGGACTCTTCCTAACCACACCATGGAGACAACAATTATAGATAGATAAATAAGTTATACAATAATTGGTGTTTATTGAACCACCCAAGATAAGTTTGGAATTTGATGAAACTACTAACTAGTTGAAAAGGATTAGAAAGCGGAAAATGATAGGTGTTGGTAAATAAACTAAATTTAGAAGAGAAGAAGAATTATTTATCTTAACAAATAAGATAAAAACTTAGGCTAGTAAGTATGATGAGTTTGAAGAAGACCCTATATCTATGATAGATGCCACAAGGGGAGTGTTAAATAAAATGTTATTTGGTCTCCAACATGCAAATAAGAGGTTAAAATCTCAACTGAGGGTTGAAACATAAGAAGATACTCTAAAACAAGTATATAACTCTACTCTATCTATGTATTATTTGGTATGTTCTATAAATAGAGCACGGACAAATTCGCGACCACAATGGTACAGGGTGGTGTAATTTCACTAGGCCTTAAATAAATTAGATGCCAAATTATACATAATAACAAAAGTAGTTAGGGAGAATTCATACACATATTTGAACCTATTGACACTCCCAAATATTAGTTTTGCTTATAATTATGTGAAAAATACAAAACATGGTCTTATAGAATAACACCTAGCAATGAAAGAGCTAGTTAAACTGCTAACTAGTCAAGAACACCGAGCCACATAATTACTTAGATACATATGCATATCCTATATATATATATATATATATACTCCATATAGGCAAATAATCAATATGACATTATTTTACACCTTGATTCAATCCTTTGTTGACCATTTATAAACAAAGGTTGAGAATACAGTCCATGGATACATTGAACAAATTGTCCAATTAATCACATTCACCAAGGAGAAGATAGACCATACACATGCATTAGAGAAAGCACTTGATACTTCGATGGTCACACACTAAACATTAATAGAAAATATTATTGTTCTATTCAAACTTCCCGTTATTAAATTTTAAGTAATTGAATAAAACTTTACATCATGTGTTAATGCTTACAAGAAAAGGAAGGAGCAAAAACAACCAATTGCTCAAATAGAGGATTCATAATTTCATACAATTATTATATCACCTTTTGATACTTCCACACTAACAAGTTCCTCCATAGTTAATGCCAAGTCATAAATTCCTTCGTTGGGAACACCTAGTCCTAATCTACCAACTAGAGTTTAGTTCAGTTCAACTTCAGATATTAAGTAGAGTTTATTTTTGGCATATTTATTTATATATTTGCTTCATTTTTAATCAATATTTTGCACGTGCATGATGAAAAACTAACTTAATATTGAGATTGTTTAGTCTTTTATACATGCAATCTTGTTCCTAAAGATGAGGTAGTACCCATCCATAATTTTTTTTTTTTTTTGTGTGTGTGTGTGTGTGTGTGTGTGTGTTTCTTATACATTGTAAAGGGAGGATAATTTTGGCAATTAATGCAAGTGAAGAAAGTTTTCTACGATTATTCTATGAGTTTTTTTTTAATGTGTTGTCTCTTCTAACTATTTTTGTGTTTCATTAGAGAATTTCCTTTAAGTTGATAAATATATAATAGGTCGTGTGTATGTTATTTGTAGTAATAAGATTGAACATTCTGTTATTCATGTTATTTATTTGGTTATAAATCATACTTATTACTTGTTAGTGACATTGGATATACATATCAATCCGGTACTAATAACATCTTTGATTGTAATCATTGAATCTTTCTGTAATTATTCTCTTAGACTCTTCACAGTGTTTGTTTTTATTATGTGCTTTCAGCTAATCCACATCAAATATTGGTTTATGATATATGTTTTCCATGATATTGTGAATTTAACTTGGAAGGGTTTAATCACTAATTGGACCATAGGACCCCTTATTTTTTGCCTTACCCTTCCCTTTTTAAAATATTGTTGGACTTATTCACCTTAGTTTAGATCCACCCATCCACTTTAAGTAGAATTCATATTTTGAATTAGATATTCATCATATATGAACCATCTATAGTAAATAACCACTTCATTTACCACCATTCTACCATCTGGTTATTTATAAAACTAAGACCTATAGTTCATACCTTGGAGTGACTTTTTGACTAATCTTAAAATATTTGAGACCTTCCCATAAGAATATTTGGTGTGCATGAAACCCACATCAACAAGGTTTATCTGGGGCTAGAAGGAGGACCTAATTCTTTGAATCATCTAAAATTCACTCGAGTTGTGTACATTATATCTTCTAGTAAGATTAACAAGGTCCAATTTTAACTCTAGTCTACTATTATTATCACCTTTAGATGTTCATCTAAGACCCATATTAGATAAATCTATCCCTAGGAGAGCCATCACTCAACCAAATTCACCAACCCAAGGGAACCAAACCCACTATTTCACTATGACCTGGTTATCTAGTTTTACCATCACTATAGCTGGTGAAGTCCATGATCTACATAGGAATCCTGAGAAGTACCTTCCTTCATTCTCTCCTTCTAGGGGATGAACTACAAAATATTATATGAAATCCTTTAAGACTTCTTTAGGATTGTTGTATGTGATTCCTGAAGATGTTTCATACACATTATTTCCTTTCACCCTACAAGATATTGCTTATGATTGGTTCTTTAATCTTACAGAGAAATCGATTGCACCATAGAACCTATGTCATGAAACATTTATTGCACAAATTGAGCAAGTTATTAACTCTAATGAAGTATACTAGAATTTTAATAGTATGAAAATAGAACCCAATGAACAAATTAGAGCTTTCAATGCAATATTTCAAAATATATAGAATTGTTATTGCATTAGCCCTTGAGATGTATAAAAATGTCTTAGATTCTATAATAGCATTATTCTTATGCAAAGCTTAGAATATCAATAGCATATGAGACACCTATGGTGAAGCCATCAATATTGATCAACAATTGAATCCTTTATTACAAGATCTATCCATAGCTAACATCAATCCAAATTTCCTAGCTCTAAATCCCATTCCAAATGCTAATTAAAATGTCATAGCCAATGGTCAAAACCATGTATTCACTCAGTTACCTATAACACATACTATACCAAACCAAAATCTAAGCTTTCTAAATAATCCTACACATGTGACAAATCAACAGAATCATAATCAAGCCTTAATCCCAGTTAACACTTCTACCACATAGGGTACAACTTTTGATTCCACCAAACCCAAATTGGATACCATTAAATGCATGGTGCAAAAACTTAGCAATGAGTTTATAGGCATGCAAATATGCTTAGGGAATGCTATAGGGGAAATAGTTAATAAAAATTTTACTTTTTATAGACATAAACCATTTAATAAGTTAGGCATTAACTAAAATCCACAACCTAACAAACTTCTCAAAATAAACATTTGTCCGGTAACCTTACCCAACTGGTGTAGTATTTGTATTACTCCACAACATGGTGATTTGGATTGCATAAAATTTTCCACTTCCTTTTAAATATTACAAAAAGATGTGGAAATATACAATATTGTCCCAAATCAACATGATCCATTCACATCAAATACCTCTGATACCTTTAACACTGCAATGGTATTTGACACATATGACTTCCCATTCCCTGTCGAGGATGAGAATGAACCAAAAGACAACATAAATGAGTTTCATGTTTTTTAGTAATTCCAAATAAATAAATATAATCTAAAAAATAAGAATCAACAACCTATCATGACTTTCACACCTGCAAACAACAATGCAATCATTCCTCCATATCCAAATGCCAATAATAATCCACCTCATCTTAAATGAAATCATCATCAACAATCAGTTGATCCACATAACAAGAGTGGGTATAACATAATCTAGGACATGAAAAAAATTAAGACAAGCATTACCCTTCATGGGTTGGCTCATATCACAAAACAAATAACTCTTACTTAAAGCGTTGACTAACAAGCCATCTACAAAGATAAATCTAAAGCTACACATACTAGCATGGTAATCTACAAAGATAAACTTGAGGTCCCACCTTTCTTATTTATTGTCATATTTTTTGGGGGAAAAAGTGCATAACTGCTTAGTTGACTCAGGTGATTCAACCAATGTGATGTCTATAGGCATATGTAAGAAGCTAGGGTTGATTATAGATAAGTCTAAAAGGGTGGTCCTATATCTAGAAAAATATTCAATCCCAGTTATTGGGGAATTATTGAATGATCACATGCAACTTGCTTCTAAGCCACGTGTCCAACAATACATTTGCATCCTTATAGTTGACATTCCCAAGGCCTATGGTATAATCTTAAACTGTGACTGCTCAAAAACATTGAATGGATATATGGTGACAAACTTTTCACACATGTGGCTACCTTGGAAAGGAGTGGCCAATCAAATTAAAGTTGATAAGGAACCAAAGATGAAATATGAAATCATATAATACAATTCAAAAAATGAAATAATTGATTTTTATTCATCACACGTATGGATTTACATTGTCACAATGAAACTTAAGAATATTGAATGAAAATTTGAAGGCCCTTTATAATTGTGGACCTTATAATTTTATGGTGCTTGATCCAAATAGGGATTAGCTGTAAGTATAAATATGATTGATCTTGATGGAAAAAATACCTTGTTTATTTCAAGTTACAATTTCCATGCACTAATAATCATGCAAAATATGAAGCCTTGATCTTAGGGCTCCAATTTGCACTAAAGCATAATATCAAATAGTTGTTAATGTTTGGATATTCAGAACTAGTTGTTAACTAAGTCAAGAGTCGATATTAATGTAATTTGTCATATCTAAAAAAATATAAGTATAATCATGGGATTAAATCAAATCATTTAAATCTTTTAATATAAAATCAATCACAAGAAATCAAAACCAGATGACAGGCTCCCTGGCTGATTTTACAGCAAATCTGGGCTAACTTCAAGAGTCCAAAATACATAAATTTTCTATAGAGTTAGTACTGTAGAGACTCATTTTTGGCCACAATTTGTCTAAACTAGGATTCAAACCAATTTCTAGCAAATGATATAATTTAAGCCTAGAAATCACTTGGATTGCCCAAATCCATTTGTGTAAGGGATTTAATTACTCAAAAACATGTCGAAGCTTACTTATTTAGGTTATTACCCTATATGGACAAATAACTTAGCTTGAATTCAACCCTAGTCAAATTGTGACCTAGCAAATTAATATTCTTGGTCTGTTGATCTACTAATGAAAAAACATTTAAAACAATTCATAGAAGCCAAAAACTTTAAGCAATATTAATTAAAAATCAAAATGTAATTAGCTTGCTTAAGTAAAAATTCCAAGTTAAATTAGAGATTTATATTTATCTAAAAAATTAATTTTTCAATAAATATGAGGTTAAAGTCAAGGGAGTTAATAAAATGTTTTATTAATTCCTAAAATTCAATAAAAGGTGAGTCACAACCTCATAAATATCTTTTATGAGTTGTCATGGCTCATAAATATCTAAAATGAGTTGTCAAGCCTTCATGATTTCTTTGACCCAACCTAGGGTTAACCTAACTCAACCTAGGTTATTTTAGACTCAACCAAAGTTAGAACTGAACCTAACCTCCCTAGAGTTAGAATTAGTTTTGAGACCTATAAATACAAGTGCCCTCACTCTACCCAAACAAGCTTTTGTGTGTAAAGTTGTTTTGTAGGAATGCCTTCAAGAAGCCATCAAAGTAATGTTATAATTCCAAATGATACCAAGCTTCACACCAAGCCAAGCCAATCCAAGCCACATATGGTCAGTGGAAAAGTGCTATCAAGATGGAGAAAAGCATTGATCAAAGTCTCTAGTGCCATAGATCGAGCAAGAACAGCTTTTATGCCAACAAGTAGACACTAATTTAGATAAGGGAGGTAAAATTGTGGTGTTTTTATCTCCCATTTGTGGTTTTATCTATTATGTTATGCTCCACTAGTACTTAGGTAAGAGTCTTTAGTTTCATTGCATTGTTATACTTAGATTTTTACTTGATTCACTAACAAGGAACTAATCAACATTTGTGTACTCTTCGGACTCCTTAGATACATAATAGTAGGCCCAATAGGATCACACATCCTATATGGCCAAGATGAATGATTTGGATCCTTTATAAATTTTAAAAAGAGCATTTAAATATTCAATTTTAGATTTTTATGCTTAAAAATACTGTCATTTTGTTTTGTTTATAATTGACGACTTCACCTTATGTAACAATGACTTCACATTTTCTATCCCCTCTTTGTGATCTTTTACTTTGTAGAATTGGTGAATTTGTATTATCAACTTCATCTTATGTAAAAGTAGCATCAAAAAATAGGAATGGTGAAATTGACCCTTCTATTTGGTGACATCAATAGGTATATTTACACTTGATTTCGATGAATTCACCTAATTTTACATTATATTCGAAGACCTCATCACTGTCTAATGGTGACTTCAGTAGAATATTGTTTTTGTCTATCTATTCCATAGGGAAAATAATGACTTCACTGGAATTGGAAGCTTCACTCTATTGCATAATCGACAACTTCACTTTGTGTAAATAAAAACCCAAGAGTTAAAAATGAAATGTTGTTTATTAATGAAATTTTTTGCCTAAAGACAAGAGAACACCCTAACATTTTTGCAGAAACCCAAGTGGAGAAAGAGAGTCATAAATAATTCTAAGTCTCATACACACTTCCATTTTAATGCTTAAAATTAACCTAACTTGTCTTTTTGTATTTCAAGTTTTTACAAGATCAAACAAGGCCAAGGGGTCAAAACTTCATTCATATTTGATTTGATGCTTTTAAAATGAACATCCACTTTAGAATAGATCTCTTAAGAGATTTTTCTCTTTTTGTTTGTTCTTTATTTATTAGTTAATTTCAAAGTTCCTAGATTAAATTCTTTGTTTGTCGAAAACCAAAAACTTTGTGTACACTCTCCTCTCATCCCCTATAGGGAACTCGAGTGACCAAAAGTGCTTTTCTATTGCCTTGTTTTTTTAACCTAGAATGAAATAAACATCATGTGTGCTCTCCTAAAGCTCTGAATGACTTGAGTGACCCATAAATGACCTCTAAAATACTTCCAATTTTCATTTGTCTATTTTTTTACATTGGCTTGTGGGTGGGAGTTCATTGCCTCCTCACAAGTTCTTTAGGGGTGCATTGACCCAGAGTTTCATTTTTGAGAATATTACTATCCCCACTCCATAGTGGGTATATAAATTGGGCACGTGATACTAGGATTGAACAATGGTTGAGTAGTTAGTCTTCCAATCCTAATTAAAACCCAGATCAACTCACACTAAACATCAAATTTCACTAAGCAGTACATGACTGAATTCATTATGCAAAGGAATAGACCTTTGCATAGCAATTTAAGGAGTTTAAATCCAATTGACATGATTTACCCTTGTGTTATCCACACTTGGGACCATTTAGATCATTTTGAAACTTATAGATTTTAGTAAACCCCACTTTGTTATAGAATTTTTTGCTAAATGTCAAGTGTTTTGCATTATAAGTTTGTGCCACGTACCAATGCTTGAGAGATAGAGGGGGACTTAAAAACTCTACCTACATGTGCTCTTTAGTTTTTATATTAACACTTAACTATTTTTGAGCAATCGTATATCGATGAAAACTTTGGCAGAAACTATGCACACCTTGTCAATTTTAAGGATAAGACACGTGTTTAGTACTTTTTATATTTTCTTTTATTTGCATGTGTGTTTGGGTCTAAAATTATTTATACATTAAATTCAAAATAGTTCACAACCTTCATATGTTACACACCACTTTAAGCCAAGAGGTGTTATGCTGCCCATTTTGTTTCAAACATTTGCCTTGGATTTTATTCCAAAACCATTGTTATACCATTTATTTGATGGAGCATTATTATGCTACCCATTTTATTTTAAACATTTGCCTTAGAGTTTCTCCAAGACTCATTTATGTGCCACGTGTTCAATGGAGCATTGTTACACTGTCATTTTTATTCTAAAACACTTGCCTTGTTTGAAACCAGGTTCCAAAACAATTCATACATTTTATTTCAAAATGAGCGGTTTTGTTTCTCGTTTGAGCCTAGCCATTATTTATTTAAAAATCTAAGTCTGTAAAAAATCTCATCCAGAATTTGTCTTTCAAATTTCAGATCTAAAACAATTAGCTTATGCTTGAATCTTGTCTATAACTTGGGCTTGAGTCGTTCCCCTTTCTGTCTCTAAATTATGCAAGTTGGATAGATTTTTAGTTTGATTTTAAAAAAACCTTTACCTCAAGACTAAAAGTTCCATTTGTTTGAAATAAGGATCCATAAACTTGAGAGTGTTTCAAAATTCAAATGCCTAACCTAAGTTATGTGTCAAGGCCTATTTCACATACATCGATTGAGTTCATTTTCAAATGCCTAGCCCAAGTTTATTTGTGTTAAGACCTATTTCATGTGCCTCAATTAAGTTTGTTTTCAAATGCCTAGCCCATGTTTGTTTTCAATTACAATTTGACTTAGACCAAGACCAAATTTGAACCCATGTCTAAATTGACTATGTTCAAATCCAGACCTTTTCCAAGCATCAACTATTTCAACCAAATTGAAAAATCATGCCAAATAAGGGTTTGTATTTTAACACACATTCTAATCCAATTAGGGTCATTTTCTACCCCTTTTAGACCATGTTAATCAAACCAAATCCAACATAAACCTAAACCAAGTCCATTTCATAACCAAGACCATTTTTATAGGCCAAGACTGCCCTCTTTTGGCTAGTTTCCAAATGAATCTATGTTGATTATCATATGTTGAGACTACACTTCTTTGGGCTAATTAAAGTACCAAGTTTGCCCTGTCAAGGTTAATTTTTTTGAAAATGGTACCCGATCCCCTACCTATGTCAACAATCCTCCTTTAGCTTACATTAGCAATCAATCTCCATAGTGCCAAAGGATTGCCATTCTAGGCCCTCCTCCTTTATCTTGCATTAGCAACTAAGCTCTACAATACCCAAGGATTACCATTTTAGGCCTTCCTACTTTGGCCTACATTAGCAACCAAAATCTTTAATGCCCAAGGATTACCATACCAGACCCTCCTTTGGTCTACATTAGCAACCAAATTCCAAAACACCCAAGGATTACCATTTCAGGCCCTCTTCTTTTGGCCTGCATTAGAAATAAAGCTTCGTAGTGCCTAAGGATTGCCATTTCAATCCCTCCTTTGGTTTGTGTTAGCAATCAAGCTTCACAATGCCTAAGGATTACCATTCTAGGCCCTCCTCATATGGCCTACATTAGCAACCAAGCTATGCAAAGCCCAAGGATTACCATTCTAGGCCCTCCTCCTTTGGCCTGCATTAGCAACCAAGCTCTACAGCACCTAAGGATTACCATTCTAGGCCCTTCCCCCTTTTTTTCAAGTCTAGTAACTCATTATCTCAACAACATTGCATAATGATCACTAGACATAACACAGTTACCATCTTAAACCCACAACTAGTCTTTATTGAGCCTATTTACAAAGAGCTTATTATTGAACCACATGTCATTATTCATCCATTTTTTGAAATTCCCCCATTTTAAAAAATACAATCCAGCCTTTGAGTGGCAACAAAGCCAATCATTACCTTCCCAAGAACAGTTATTTATTCACGACCAAAATGTGTCTAGATCTAAGATTTTACAAACAAGTGTAAGTCAAGGCCAAGAGAACAAACTAATCCATGATGTTTTTGTTGAAAAACCTATTTGTGATGAGTTAACCTATGTTGAATCACCCTTTCCCTTTCTTTAAGGAACCTCACTTTGACAAGGTAGTCTTTGTGGAGTTGTTTGTTGACCATTTACCTTTTATTGAGGAGTCTCACTTTGACAAGCCAGTCTTTGTTGAGTCAACTCAAAAATATTATAACTGCCTTTGGGCAAATCATTATTTCTATAGACATGTAAATTTGGCCACCAATGGCTTTGCATCAAACTATTAGACCAATTATTACCAATCATCAAACATTTAACCTAAGAATTTCTATTAGTATCAAATTTTGGCTTTATAATCTTTCATTAAATCAATTTTTCCTATTAAATCAATTAAACAAGGCAAATACACACATTAAATTAATCAAAATCAAACAAATGACCAAATGCCTAAAAAAATTAATTGACTTGCACATCCTAATCAAAATCAATTAGCAAGTTAAATCAATTTCAAATCCTAATTGAGTTTATCCATGATCTAATAAATCAATTACTAAAAAGGAAATACAAGAGCATCTTAGAACATCTTAGAACACAATCATTACCTTTGTGAGTTATCACTTCTGGAAAAATATCTAAAAGAATATCTTAGAAATATGACAAACTCAAACAAAGTTAATAAACTCAACCATGGTTAAATTTAATCCATTCTAAGGGATTTGAAAGCCTATAAAATCAAGCCTAAATCTCTTCATTTATAGAGATCAATCAAAGTAGAGTTATAATGCAGGAATAGATTCATAAAGCTAAAAACCTAGTATTATTATACCAAAATTGAGCCACAGCGATCAAGCCATTAATCAAGCCAAGTATTCAATAATGGTGCATAGAGTAGATGATGTTAACCATATGTCATTGATGAATACTTATTATGCATAAACCGAGCAATCCAACCAAATTACCATTTGGATCTATCAAGGATAGGGTAAGGAATTTATGTTTTTATGTTTATATTTATAATTTCCTTCCATGTTTTATTGAGTTCTCATTAAGTTTATTTATCATGCTCCCCCCATGATCAGGCCTAAAGGATGTTAGATTTTTAGTGAATTAATTTTTCAATGTTTTTGAGACTAACTCTATACTAACCTCCACCTTTGAGTTAAAATCCTAGATCACAAATGGCATGTTTGATGGGACACGATTGTGCACCTCACATCTTTGAATAAAAATGATTGTTAAAATAGCTTTTATTTTAAATATGTTTACTATTTTTTTCTAAATTTTTGATAGCATGTTCTTACTAGTTTCATATTAATTCTATTGAAGTTTCTTTAAAAATAGATTTTTATTTTATAAGTTATGACTTTTTTAGTGACTGTCACTTTTTATTTTCTAATTTTTTGATAAAACAGCTAGAACAGATCTAACAACTTTTTTGTTATTCATTATTTTGACCTAAATTTTTGCAGAGAGGTGTGACCTAGACCTATAAACAACCTTCAAAACTTTTGTGACAAATGTATTTACATTTTAAAATTTATGGTTAAAATATTAAATGCATATTTTTATATTTTATGTATTCAGTTTTATTTGTTTTAACTTTCTAACTTGTTGTTTACATGTTTCATAGGTTTTTTTTTTTTTTTTTGAGATTTCTTGAGATTTTTATTGATATTTCTGCTAAACTTTTCCTAACCTAACATGTTTTCTTTCTTGAGGATTTGCCTTCGGGTCGACAGATTTTACCCTTCAAGGTTGCTTGTCTCATTTGATAAATAAGCTTCAAGGCTAAATAAAGTGTTGAAATTTTTCTTACAGGGCCCATTTGAAAAATCCTCAAAACAAGTTTTATTATTTATTTTACACTTAATTTTGGATGTTTTAAAATGAATTAGGCATTTCACTTTGGGTTTAAAAAGAAAGTTTTGCATATTTGTGTTAAATGCTTCTATTGTTCTTTCAAAGTTCACAACTTAAAGCCAAGGGGCTAAAAGAAGACTACCACACATTTTGTTTAGTGCTATAAAATTGAATACACTTCAAAGTTTTGCAAGTTGTTTTCATTTCTTGTTTATTTTAAACTTGTTTGAGCAAATAGAGAGTTGTGTGTGTATGCTTTCTCATCCATCCTCTTTAAGAAACTTTTGGGATCAAAAGCACCAATTTCATTTTGGTGGTTTGCAATTATTTTAATTTGTGCATATAAGCCAAGGGGACTAGTAAAAAATCTAATCAAACCCTATCAATTTGGTGCAATAAAATTAATCTCACTTCAATTATTTACAAACTTATTTATTGATTGTGTGTTTTATCAAAAAGAAACGTGCATGTATGCTCTCTCATATGTCCCCTTTAGGGAACTTTTGGGATCAAAAGCACCATCTCATCACACTTTGCACCTAGTCTAAGGCATAGAAAGAATGTCATTAAAATCACTCTCCAAAAACTCATAATAGTATTGGGTGATCTTTATGAGACTATAAAGCCTTTCTATTTTATCATTTATTTCATTGCATTTTGGTTCGTGAGGTGGATTTTATTACCTTCCATGAGTTATTTAGGGAAGCTTTGACCTAGGGCTTCACCTCCTGACATCATCTTCAATCCCTCTCCCTATGGGGGTATATAAATTTGGATCACCCCACTAGGATCAAAGGTTTGAGCAGTTAAACCTTCTCCTATCGTTAGGGCTAAGCTCGAGATGTTTGAGCATGTTGGACATCGCACTACACTGAGTGAGCGACAGATGTAGTGGTTGTAAAAAGGGTGAGGCCTTTTTACAACAAGCCATATGACATGGAATCAAATGACGTGAGCTTATTTTGGCACATTAGACATGAAAATCCTATGTAAGTGATCCATATAGAACATTCAAAAAATAATTAGTTTAGTCAACCCCACATTACCATACCCTTACTAGGATTTGGACGATTATACTTAGTGTACTTTAGTCATTTTTTCTTGGTGTGTTAGACTAAAACTTGTATTGTTCAAACCATTTCATTTTATGAGTCATGATTCCACATCACTCCACTGTTTGAGGAGGCATTATGCCATCGATGTGACACTCTAATTTAAAATTATCAAAACATTTCTTTTAAAACATTGGGAGTAGCACTTGATTAAGGTATGCACTATTATGTTGCCCAAATCATTTCAAAATCTTGTGCCTTTGAAGTCTTGAAACATAAATCATTTATCATATCATCTCTTGGGAGCACTAACATCGTTAGGCTGCCCATTTTGTTTCAAAAGACTTGTCTTGTTTCATCTTGCATCTTCATTATCATTTATTTACAACCAATCACTTAAGCCTTGTTGAATATTGGATTAACACAGTCATGATGTTCAAATCTTTTTGTCTCTTTGTCATCAAATCCATAGTTTATCCTTAGTAGAGTCCTTAATTAACTATTACAAGTTTAAATTCAAATATTGGTTAATTTTGGTTTAGACCTCAATTCATGGGGTTGATACCTAGATCTTTCTCTTTTAGATTATGTAACTTGGGTTAATTCATCACTCAAATTTGGAAAACTATATTGTTTTGTGCTTTTATCTAGGTCAAATCAATTTATCTTCAAACATCTCTTATTTAGCATCTTATAACAATCATATCACATTTTATGCCTAGAGTCAAGTACGTTGTCTATGTCAAACTGTTTCAAGTTTGTTAGATTAATCAATCATCCTTTTTAAATTGGGCTTTTGTCATCATTTGGCCATTAGTCCTCGTGTATCATGTTTGAGCCTAGATTTTGACTCTGTGTTTGGACAAAAGGCTTATCAACTTTTCTATTTAGTAGCTTAGACCTACTTGAAACATGTTTCGACATTAGAGTTTGGTAGTTTGATTTTTAGGTCATTAGGCATGACCTTTACATGTATCAGACACTTAGCATTTGGTAGTTGATGCTACACTATTTTTATCAAGTCTTTACATATACTTTTTAGAGATTCAACTCCACCTTAGACCAAGCTAGATCAAGTTTTAACCCTTTGTCCTTTGGACATTATTTTTTAGAGTTTACAGAACTCACAGGCTTTTTTGTTGTAGAGTTTTCTTTATTGATGTAGATATGTCTAGCTACACTTATGGTGGATTCACATACAAATCAACTTATGATTGAATGGCCATAAAAAATAACTTTGATTTTTATGGCTTTTTTCAAGACCCCTTTGATGATAACATGGTTTGTGAGATAGATTTTTATCCACCTTGTAATAATCAAATCAAGGACCGAAATCAAGACTCCACCTAGAATGATATGTTTGGTGAGAAGGAATAAGGTGTAGACCTTTATGATGAGGATGATTGCAAGACAAATTCATAACCTCCTTACAATAATAAATTCAAAGACAAAAGATAAGAGTTGATTTATAATCCAAATTGAGACCTCTTTGATGATGATATGGTTTATGAGGAGGACTTAGATGATTTGGCTTATACACATAACCAAGATCCACAACATCCAAAGAACACCATTACCATTCCAATACCTCATTCTTTGGTTTATGTGAGTAACCAAGCTCCATAATGCCCTTTCATTATCCAACAACCAATCCAATCCAAATACCAGCCAATCCCATCAAGATTTTGACCAATCCAATCATGGTCACAACCTATCATTCAACCTCAAACAATCATTCATCCCAAACCTTAGCCAATCATTGAATAAAAACCCTAGCTAGTCCAATCAATACCTCAACCAAGCCAATCATTTGAGGAGCATGATGTGCTCAAGATTGTTGCATTACAACCAATCATAAACCAAGGCCAAATCATTCAACCAATCAAAGATGTTTTTGTCAAACCAACCATTTATGATAAGTCAACCTATGATAAATCACCTTTTATCCCTATATCTATTTTTTAAGAACCTCTTATTGACAATCCAGTCTCTAAGGAGTTGTATATTGACCTTTGTCCTACCATTCTTGAGTCTCACTTTGACATACCAGTCTTAGTGGAGCTTGTTATGCCATCACAGGCCATTACTTATCCACTACCAAACATTCAACAAGACATCATTGTAACAGAGTATCCATCAGATGAAGAATCAAAGTTAGAGTCAGGTTTTATTCTTTAATCATCATTCAATTTAGCATCAGAAATAGAATCAACATTAGTCTCAACATCGAATCTAGAGTTTCCTGAGCTGGAATCAGATTTAGAAGAAGAATAAATTTGTGAGTGTTATAATAGTAGTTATGTGTGCCTTGTAGACCAATTTGAATACATTTTTGATCCTTCCATAGTTTTTTAAGATGATTATTTTAGCATCAACACAAGTTCTCCTAATATCTTATATGAGGATTGTGTAGCCTTCCCTCATCACATTACCATTCCACATGCAATTACCATCAACCATCATAGCCAGATCATTGACATTCCACCTCCAACAAGTATCGATCAGGATCAATAGAATCACACATTATTGAAATGCATCCATGGTGACATATCAGATGAAGAAAAACAAGGAGACCAATACCACAATCATATAGCATAAAAATACTCTCTTAGTGAAACCTTTTTGGAGATGCCAGGGGATAATCAAAGTTAGAACTCATAATCTTCTAGTGAAACCATTTTGGAGGTGTTAGGGGACAATCAAAATCAAAAGTCAATGATCCATAGTGAAACCTTCTTGAAGGGGCTATAGGACATTCAAGACAACTTCATTGGTAGAAACTTCTTCAAGTAGCCAATGGCTAAGCACAAAAGTTCTTTACTATTTAATGAAGACATTATCAAAAATCAAATCAAAATAGCTTCTACTATACAACCTAATCAGATGGTAACTACTCTAAAGACCAAACAAGAGAAAAATTTAGTGGTCCTATCGAGAGCATATTCAGAAGACTTTAGCCCTACCACATCCAAAGTTATGTCGAATCTAAAATCAGCAACATTGTGTGTGCCTGAACATCTCGATATTCATTTGTTTCCCATCTATTATTCATTATATTATCCTCTATCATTACATTTTCCAATCAAACCTATCAACCAACATTTATCCATATTTATCATCCATGGTCGCACTTTCCTTTAGAGAGGCTATAAAGATATCTTGTCTCGGCACATGAAGAGAATAAATTCAATGACCAATGAAGATCACAACAACATTCTTAGCATCCAAATTTATAGCCAATTATTGATAGAGAAGCTATTTAGACAAGGTGTGGGTTAGTAATTAACATGATTGATTATTGTGGTTGTATCATTTGTTGATCACAACATGTATCTCCACATCATTAAGAATAATGAAATCACATACCCAGGACACAAACATAAAAAACCAATGATCATCATCAGCTAAAAATGTGTACCATACCATTTCAATTTGCCATATCCATTTGCAATTATCGCATATCTATTTTTCATTATCATATAATCATTTCCTTTACCCTACCACTTAGAAGTAACCTTCCTACTATTCAATCTAATTAATCAAACCATTAGTATCGTAAGTAAGGCCATCCTATCATAACATTTTACCATTTGTTTCCTACTCAACCAAACATGTTTTAAATCCTATCAACCTAGCCCATTTGACCCTTGTTTGTCCATTGGTTTCATGTTTTTAGCATACAGAATCATATCAGTTTCAGTAGTTATTTCAAGCATTTCAAATAGAGGCATTATTTTGGAGCAGTATGACAAAAGTTTTGGTAGTTGTGTCATTTGTTTCTTATTCTCTTCTTATCAAGTTTGTTTATGTGGGCCTGATTATATCATCTGATGGGGTAAATTAGTGTTTATTAGTCTTAATACTAATTATATCACCTATCGGGGCAAATTGGTATCATTGATCTATTAGTTGTATCCTAGTTATAACTGCCTATGGGCAAACTAAGGGCAATATTTATTTATTGTGCCTTGACATATCACCTAGCCATTCATGTGTCGTATTATGCCATCATATCAACTATGCATGTTTTGTTTAAATTGGCTGCCACACAAGTCAGATTCCTCTGCTATGAGGTGAACTACTATGAACCAAACCCATTTTGGGAATATATGGGTTGTGTTTGATTCATGTTGAGGTCAACTTAGTCCCCCTTCAACCATACTTTCACTATTTTACGAGCATCATTTCCAGTTATAATGCTCTCATCATTTTGCGAGCTTGGACCATTTTAGTGTCTCATCAATCTTGATTGAGTTGAGATGCTTTCAAAATTCCAAAAACATTTGAAAATCATTTAGAAAAAATGAAAAACATTGGTCACTTCTTTGGCTTAAAGATTTTGGGAACCCTCACTAAATCACAAACAAATCACTTGTTCCTTAGTTTCCCCATCCTTTTTGGCCTTTTATCTAAATCTATCACCATTTTGCATGTTCATCCCTATTCTCTTATCACATCCATCATGTCTTCTATCAATCATCATTTTCTTCCCATTTCTTAGGAGAACTACATTTACCCTGAAGTTTTATTGGATCATCATATCCATGGAACTATGTAGGCAGCATCCACTTGCCTAGTGCACATGGACATAACTCAACCACCCCCTTCCTTTTCTTTTATTCCTCCATCTTGTTTGTTTATTCAATTGTCACTTAGTTTCTAGGGGAAATGTTCATTGTGTTGTTTATACTAATATAAGGACTAACACTTGTTTGTTTCTTTGTTTGTCTATTTTGTTTATTTGTTTGTGTGCCTATTTGTTTGCTTTCAACACTATGGCCTTCATTCAGTTTATGTGTGTTCATTAGGTGATCTCTTGCACATTATTTTTGAATCTATCCATATTCAAATGTCTACATTGTCATCATGGATTTTATCATCAGTGCAATTATTTTTCATTGAGTATCAGATATTGGGAGTCAGTACTTATGCATATTTTGGCCAAGCCCCCATGGTGTTCTATTATGAGGCCTACCATCAAATGCTACAACAAAAATTAGCTTTGAGAGGTCTACAACATCAATGAAACATCACCATCTCCTCAACATCAGCATTATCATAAATCCCAATCATATCCCAAACAGAGTAATTAAGTAACAAAAGAGTTTTAACCTATATTAGTTCAAATGAGCATCTCCCTACTAGCAAGTTATCCCAATTCATTTTTATCCCCTATATCAAGTTATCAATCATAAACCATCAATCATGTTTTTCATAATTGGGGTATATTGCATCAGCACAGTACACCTCCCACATGCATTCTCAATGATTATATCACCTGTTGGGGAAAATCATTGTGTTATCACCGATTTCCTTTCTTGTTTGTTTGTCTTAACTGGGGTAGTTCCATCTTCTCAATGATTATATCACCTGTTGGGGCAAATCATTGTATTATCATACCACATTTCCATTATCAGGCCATAATGCTTATAATCACCTTTGGAAAAACTATTATACACCATCCCACTTGTATTTCTCAATGATTTTTTCAAACTTTGGGCAAATCATTGTGTTATCACCCCATCATCTTCATTTGTTTGGTCCGCTCATTTTGCTTCTTTCTTTCGAAGGACCATTTATCGACCCACTTACCAATCGCTCCCTCGAAGGGGAAGCTACAGTTCAATCATTACCATTGTAGTCATAAGCATAAAGAACCATTTTATTCTTTGAAAATATGTTACTATGCTTACAGCTTGCAACATCTTCCCAAATAGGGGCAAACTATAGACATGTAAAACTGGCCACCAATGGATTTTTATCAGACTATAAGACCAATTCTTACCAATCATAAAAAATTTAACCTAAGAATTTCTATCAGTCTTGAATTTGGCTTCATAACCTTGCATTAAATCTATTTGGTCTATTAAATCAATTAAACAAGGCAAATACGCATATTGAATTAACCAAAATCAAACAAATGACCAAATGCCTAAAATAAATTAATTAACTTACACACCCTAATCAAAATCAATTATCAAGTTAAATCAATTTCAAATTCTAATTGAGTTCACCCATGAGCTAATAAATCAATTAAATCAATTACTAAAAAAGAAATTTAAGAGCATCTTAGAACATCCTAGAACACACTCATTTCCTTTGTGAGTTGTCATTTTTTGAAAATATCTAAAAGAATATCTTAGAAATATGTCAAACTCAACCAAAGTTAATAAACTCAACCATGGTTAGATTTAACCCATTACAAGGGATTTGAAAGCCTATAAAAACAAGTCTAGAGCTCTTCATTTAGGGAATTCAATCAAAGTAGAGTTATAATGTAGGAAAAGATTTGTGAAGCTAAAAGCCTAATGTTATAATGCCAAAATTGAGCCAAATCTATCAAATCGTTAAATAAATCAAGCCATCAATCAAGCCAAGCATTCAACAATGGTGCATAGAGGAGATGATGTTAGCCATATGTCATTGATGAATACTTCTTATGCATAAACCGAACAAGCCAACCAAATTACCATTTGGAGCTATCAAGGATTTGGTAAGGAATTTGTGATCTAGGATTTTAACTCAAAGGAGGAGGTTAGTATAGAGTTTGTCTCAAAAATAATGAAAAATGAACTCACTAACAATCTACTATCCTTTAGGCCTGATCATGGGGAGAGCATAATGAATAAATCAAATGAGAACTCAATAAAACATGGAAGGAAATGAGAAATATAAACATAAAAACACAAATTCCTTAAAAAGTTCACAACCTAAAGCCAAGGGGCTAAAATAACACCACCACGCATTTCGATTAGCGATATAAAATTGTATACACTTCAAAAAAAAATCAAGTTATTTTTATTGTTTGTTTAGTTTAAACTTGTTTGAGTAAATAGGGAGTTGTGCATGCATGCTCTCCCATTTGTCCCCTTTAGGAAACTTTTGGGATCAAAAGTGCCAACTTCATTTTAGTGGTTTGCAATTATTTCTATTTGCACATATAAGCCAAGGGGGCTAGTAACAAATCTAATCAAACGCTTTTAATTTGATGCAATGAAATTAACCTCACTTCAATTATTTGTAAACTTTCTTGTTGATTGTTTGCTTTAGTGAAAAGAGATGTGTGTGTATGCTCTCTCATTCATTCCCTTTAGGGAACTTTTGGGATCAAAAGTGTCATCTTATCGCACTTTACGCCAATTCAAGGCATATAAATAATGTTGTTTAAAGCACTCCCCAAAACTTCATAATAGTATTGGGTGATCTTGAGGTGACCATAAAGTCTTTCTATTTTGTCATTTATTTCATTTCATCTTGGCTTGTGAGGGGGACTTCATTACCTCCCATGAGTTTTATAGGGAAGCTTTAACCCAAGGCTTCATCTCTTGGCATCATCTTAAACTCATCTCCATGGGGGGGTATATAAATTGGGATCACACCACTGAGATTGGAGGTTTGAGTGGTTAAATCTTCTCTTAGTGTTGGGGCTAAGCCTGAGATGTTTGAGCATGAAATACATCGCACTACACTGAGTGAGCGATGGATGTAGTAGTTGTAAAAAGGGCAAGACCTTTTTACAATAAGCTATATGACATGGATCCAAATGACGTGATCTTATTTTGGCACATTAGATGTGAAATTCCTATGTAATTAATCCATCTAGAACATTTGAAAAATAATTAGTTTAGTCAACCCCACATTGCCATACCCTTGATATGATTTCGATGATTATACTTAGTGTACTTTGGTCATTTTTTCTTGGTGTGTTAGACTAAAACTTGTATTATTCAAGCCATCTCATTTGATGAGTCATGTGGACCATCACTCCACTATTTGAGGATGCATTACATCATCCATGTGACACTCTTATTTAAACTTAGCAAAACATTTCTTTTAAAACATTGGGAGTAGCACTTGATTGAGGTAGGCATTGTTATGCTACCCAAATCATTTTAAAATCTTGTGCCTTTGAAGTTTTGAAACATAAACCATTTGTCACATCATCTATTGGGAGCGATAACGTCATTAGGCTACTCATTTTATTTCAAAAGACTTGTCTTGTTTCATCTTGCATCTTCATTATCATTTATTTGCAACCAATCACTTGAGCCTCGTTGAATCTTGGATTAGTGTAGTCATGTTGTTCAAATATTTCTAGCTATTTATCATCAAATCTATAGTTTATCCTTAGTTGAGTCCTTGATTAACTATTACAAGTTTAAATTTAAATATTGGTTGATTTTAGTTTAGACCTCAATTCATGGGGTTGATACCCAGATCTTCCTCTTTTGGATTATGTAACATGGGTTAATTCATCACTCAAATTCAGAAAACTATATTATTTTGTGCTTTTATCTTGGTCAAATCATTTTATCTTCAAACATCTCTTAATTAGCATCTTATACCAATCAAATCACATTTTATGCCTAGAGTCATGTACCTTATCTATGTCAAACTGTTCCAAGTTTGTTAGATTAATCAGTCATCCTTTTTAAGTCAAGATTTTGTCACCATTTGGCCATTAGTCCTCACATATCTTGTTTTAGCCTAGCTTTTGACTCCACGTTTGGAAAAAAGACCTAGCAACTTTTCCATCTAGTAGCTTAGACCTACTTAGAACATGTTTCGACATTAGAGTTTGGTAGTTTGATTTTTTAAGTCACTAGGCATGACCTTTATGTGCATCAGACACTTAGCATTTGGTGTTTGATGCTACACTATTTTTATCAAATCTTTGAATAGAGTTTTTAGAGATTCAACTCTACCTTAGACCAAGCTAGATCACATTTGAACCCTTTGTCCTTTAGACATTGTTTTTCAGAGTTTGTAGAACTCACAGGTCTTTTTATTTCAGAGTTTTCTTCATTGATGTGGATATATCTAGCTACACTTATGGTGGAATCATGTAAAAATAAATTTATGATGGAATGGCCATACAATATAACTTTGATTTTTATGGCTTTGTTTAAGACCCCTTTGATGATAACATGGTTTGTGAGATGGATTTTTATTCACCTTATAATAATCAAATCAAGGATAGAAATCAAGACTCCACCTGAAATGATATGGTTGGTGAGGAGGATTGGGTACAAACCTCTATGATGAGGATGATTGTGAGATAAATTCGTACCCTCCTTACAATAATCAATTTAGGGACCAAAGACAAGAGTCGATTTATAATTCAAATCGAGACCTCTTTGATGATGATATGGTTTATGAGGAGGACTTAGATAATTTATCTTATACACATAACCAAGCTCCATAACATCCAAACAACACCATTACCATTCCAATACATCATCCTTTGGTTTGTGTGAGTAACCAAGCTCCACAATGCCCTTTCATTATCCATCAATGAATGCAATCCAAATACTAGCCAATCCTATCAAGATTTTGACCAATCCAATAACAATCACAACCTATCATTCAGCCTCAACCAATCATTCATCCCAAACCTTAGCCAATCATTCAATCACAACCTCAACTAGTCCAATCAATACCTCAATCAAGCCAATCATTTGAGGATCAAGTTGTATTCAAGATTGTTGCATTACAACCAATCATAAACCAAGGCCAAATCATTCAACCAATCAAAGATGTTTTTGTTGAACCAACCATTTGTGATAAGTCAACTTGTAATAAATCACCTTTTATCTCTATGTCTATTTTTCAAGAGCCTCCTATTGACAAGCTAGTCTCTGAGGAGTTGTATCTTGACCTTTGTCCTACCATTCCCTAATCTCACTTTGACATGCTAGTCTTAGTGGATCCTATTATGCCATCATATGCCATTACTTATCCACTACCAAGCATCCAACAAAACATCATTGTAATAGAGTATCCATCAAATGAAGAACCAAAGTTAGATTTAGGTTATATTCTTGAATCAACATTCAATTTAGCATCAAAAGTAAAATCAACATCAATCTCAACATCAGATCTAGAGTCCCTTGATTTGGAATAAGATTTAGAAGAAGAATACATTTGTGAGTATTATAATATTACTTGTGCATGCCTTACAAACTAATTTGAATACATTTGTGATCCTTCCATGATTTTTTAGGATGATTATTTCAACATCAACACAAGTTTTCCTAGTGCCTTCTACGAGGATTATGCAACATTCCCTCATCCCATTACCATTTCACATGCCATTACCATCAACCATCATAGCCATATCATTAACATTCCACCTCTCACAAGTATTGATTGGGACCAACAAAATTACACCTTGTTGTACTACATCCATGGTGATATATTAGATGGAGAAAAGCAAGGCCAATACCATAATCATACAACAAAAGAACACTCTCTTAGTGAAACCTTTTTGAAGATGCTAAGGGATAATCAAAGTCAAAACTTAGCATCTTCTATTCAAACCTTTTTAGAGGTGCTAAGGGACAATCAAAGTCAAAATTCAATGATCCATAGTGAAACCTTCTTGGAGGTGTTACAAAATAACCAAGACAACTTCATTGGTAGAAACCTCTTCAAGACACCAATGGTTGAGCTCAAAATTTTTTTACTGTTTAATAAAGACATTATCAAAGATCAAATCAAAATAGCTTCCACTATACAGCCTAAACAGATGGTAGCTACTCTCAAGACCAAACAAGAGAAAAATTTGGTGGTCTTATCAAGAGCATATTCAGAAGTCTTCAGCCCTGCCACATGTAAAGTTATGTTGAATCTAGAATTAACAACATTGTGTGTGCTTGAACATCCTAATCTTCATTTGTTTTCCATTTATTATTCATTTCATTATCCTCCATGATTACATTTCACAATCAAACGTATAAACCAATATTTATCCATATTTACCATCCATGGTCGCACTTTCCTTTATAGAGGCTACGAAGATATCTTATCTTGGCACATGAAGGGAACAAAATCAATGACCAACAAAGATCATAACAACATTCTTGGCATCCAAATATGTAGCCAATTCTTGACAGAGAAGCTGTTTAAAGAAGGTGTGAGCTAGCAATTAACATGATTGACTATTTTGGTTGTATCATTAGTTGATAAGGACGTGCATCTCCACATTAGTAAGAACCAAAAAATCACATACCCAAGCCATAAACATAAAAAACCAATGACCATCATCGGCCAAAAACATGTACCATACCATTTCAATTTGCCATTGTCACATATCTATTTGTCATTATCGCATAATCATTTCCTTTACCCTACCACTTGGGGGTAACCTCCCTACCACTCTATCCAATAAATCAAACCATTAGTATCCTAAGCAAGGCCATCCTATCATAACATTTTAGCATTTTGCTCCTACTCAACCAAACATGTTTTAAATCCTATTAACCTAGTCTATTTGACCTTGGTTTGTCCATTGGTTTCATGTTTTCAGCATATAGACTCAGATCAATTTTAACAGTTATTTCATGAATTTTAGATAGAAGAAGTATTTTGGAGTAGTATGACAAAGATTTTGGCAGTTGTATCCTTCATTTCTTATTCCCTTCTTATCAAGTTTGATTATGTGAGCTTGATTATATTGCCTACTAGGGTAAATCAGTGTTCATCGGTCTTAAAACTAATTATATCGCCTACTGGGGCAAATTGGTATCATTGATCTATCAATTGTATCCTAGTTATAACCACCTATGGACAAACTAGGGGAATATTTGTTTATTGTGCCTTGACATATCACCTAGCCATTCATGTGCCGTATTATGCCATCAAACTAATTGTGCTTGTTTTATTTGAATTGGTTGTTACACTAGTCAAATTCCTCTATTATGAGGTAAACTAATGTGAACCAAAGTCATTTTGGGACTATGTAGGTCGCATTTAATTCACATTGAGGTCAGCTTAGTCCTTCTTCAGCCAGGCTCTCATTCTTTTTTAGCATCATTTGAAGTTATAACAATCTCATCATTTTACAAGCTTGGACCACTTTAGTGTCTCATCATTCTTGATTAAGTCGAGATGCTTCAAAAATTCCAAAAACATTTGAAAATAGTTTAGAAAAACAAAAAAATAATGACCACTTCTTTGTCTTAAGGATTATGGGAACCCTCACTAAGTCAAAAAAAATCACTTGTTCCTTAGTTTCTCCATCCTTTTTAGCCTTTTATCCTACACTATCATCATTTTTCACATTCATCCCTATTATTCTATCACATTCATCATGTCTTCTATCAATCATCATTTTTTGCCCATTTTCTGAGAGAACTACATTTGGCCTAAAGTTTCGTTGGATCATCATATCCATGAAACTATGTAGATAACATCCCCTTACCTAGCGCATATCGAGACAACTCAGCCACCCCCTTCCTTTTCTTATATTTCCTCATCTTGTTTATTTGTTTAGTTATCACCTAGTTTCTAGAGGCAATATTTATTGTGTTGTTTATACTGACATAGGGACTAATACTTGTTTGTTTCTTTGTTTGTCTATTTTTTCTGTTTGTCTATTTTCTTTGTTTTTTTATGTTCCTGTTTGTTTGCTTTCAGCACTATGGCCTTGATTCAATCTATGTGTGTTCATTAGGTGATTCTTTGCACATTATTATTGAATCTATCCATATTCAAATGTATACATTGTCATCATGGTTTTATCATTAGTGTAATTATTTTCCATTGAGTATTAGATATCAGGAGTCAGTCCTTATGCATATTTTGGCCAAGCCCCCATGGTGTTCTATCATGAGGCATACCATCAAATGTTACAACAAAAATTAGCTTTGAGATGTCTACAACATCAATGCAACATCACCATCTCCTCAGCACTGGCATTAGCATAAATCTGAACCATATCCCAAATAGAGTAATTAAGTAATGAAATAATTTCAACCTTTGATAGTTTGGATGAGCATCTCCCTACTAGCAGGTTGTCCCAATTCATCTTTATCCTCTATATCAAGTTATCAATCATCAACCATCAATCATGTTTTTCATAAAATCAGGGTATACTGCATCAACACTGTATACCATCCCACATGCCTTCTCAATGATTATATCACCTTCTAGGGTAAATCATTGTGTTATCACTAATTTCCTTTCTGGTTTGTCTATTTTAACTGGGGTAGCTCCATCTTCTCAATGATTATATCCCCTGTTAGGGCAAATCATTGTATTATCATACCACATTGCCACTATTGAAGTACAATGCTTATAACCACCTTTATTAAAACCATTGTACATTGTCCTACTTGCATTTCTTAATGATTTTGCCCAACTTTGGTTGAATAATTTTCTTGTCACCCCATCATCTTCATTTGTTTGGTCCCTTCATTTCACTTCTTGCTTTCGAAAGACCATTTACCGACCCAATTACCAACTATTCCCTCAAGGGGGTAGCTACAGTTCAATAATTACCATTACAGTCATAAACATAAAGAACTATTTTATTCTTTGAAAAGACGTTACTATGTCTACAGCTTGCAACATCTTCCCAAATAGGGGCAAACTATATACATATAAAAATGGCCACCAATGGCTTTGCATCAAACCATTAGACTAATTCTTACCAATCATCAAACATTTAATTTAAAAATTTCTATTAGTATTGAATTTAGCTTCATAACCTTGCATTAAATCAAGTTGGTCTATTAAATTAATTAAACAAGGCAAATACACACATTGAATTAATTAAAATCAAACAAATGACCAAATGCTTAAAAAGAATTAATTCACTTGCAAACCTTAATCAAAATCAATTAGCAAGTTAAACCAATTTCAAATCCTAATTGAGTTCACCCATGAGCTAATAAATCAATTACTAAAAAGGAAATTCAAGAGCATCTTAGAACACACTCATTACCTTTGTGAGTTGTCACTTTTGGAAAATATGTAAAAGAATATCCTAAGAATATGTCAAACTCAACCAAACTTAATAAACTCAACCATGGTCAGATTTAACCCATTCCAAAGGATTTGAAAGCTTATAAAAACAAGTCTGGAGCTATTCATTTAGGGAGCTCAATCGAAGTAGAGTTATAATGTAGGAACAGATTTAGGAAGCTAAAAGCCTAATGTTATAATGCCAAAATTGAGCCAAATCTATCAAATCATTAAATAAATCAAGCCATCAAGCCATCAATCAAGCGAAGCATTCAACAACGGTGCATAGAGGAGATGATGTTAGCCATATGTCATTGATTAATACTTCTTATGCATAAACCAAACAAGCCAACCAAATTACCATTTAGAGCTATCAAGGATTTGGTAAGGAATTTGTGATCTAGGATATTAACTCAAAGGAGTAGGTTAGTATAGAGTTAGACTCAAAAACAATGAAAAATGAACTCACTAACAATCTAACATCCTTTAGGCCTAATCATGGGGAGATCATAATGAATAAATCAAATGAGAACTCAATAAAACATGGAAGGAAATGAGAAATATAAACATAAAAACACAAATTCCTTAAAAAGTTCACAACCTAAAGCCAAGGGCTAAAATAACACCACTATGCATTTCGATAAGTGATATAAAATTGTATACACTTCAAAAAAAATTCAAGTTATTTTTATTTTTGTTTAGTTTAAACTTGTTTGAACAAATAGGGAGTTGTGCATGCATGCTCTCCCATTTGTCCCCTTTAAGAAACTTTTGGGATCAAAAGTGCCAACTTCATTTTGGTGGTTTGCAATTATTTCTATTTACATATTGTTGGTTGAATATTTTGTCGATTAACGTACTGATAAACAAAATAGGTCTGATCAGCCAAAGTAGGAAGATTAGTCATCAAAATGTGTAGGTTTACCATATCATAAGGGGATTGATCTCTCCTCTCATCAAGGGGAGGTTCCCTATAGATAGGCTATATATATATATATATACAAAAAATAATACTCAAGGGTAGGACAAACCATCCATCTCTCTTCCTTAAGAGATGATGTGTGTGGATCAAAGGAGAAACTCAAGGAAAATGACAGAAAGCACCCCTCTTCTTTTAGAACTACTATTCAGCAAGCCACAAGAATACTCCAGGTAGTAATAGCAAAATGTAACAAAAGATGTAATAACTAGCAAATCAAAATGCAACACAAAGTTTACACCTGAATTGCTCAAGAGTAAGATATGAAGGATAATGAGTGTAGACACCTAAATAGTGTCTAACCCTTGGTCACTTTCCCCCTTAGTCCATTCCTAACCCATTCCTAACAATTACTAATTTAAAATAATTAACTTATTTTGAATTAACCCCCCTCCTTGGACACATCACCCATGACACCTCGCCTGGGACACCTCGCCTTGGACTAATTCCCATCCTATGACTCACCCAAGATCTATTCCTACTTCTCTCTAACCGCCTAACAAACTCTCGTGTGTATTTAGCCCAACCCTCAACATTCTCCAATGGATAGTGCAATTGGCGGATGAAAAATGGGCTTAGTGGCTCTTTTTGCCCGTTCTAACCCCACCGACGTCGGTCAAGTGTCGGCCGACGCCGGCGAAATCGTCGACGTCGGTTATACTTAACCAATTTTTCATACTCTTTGTAGATCCCAATCAGAAATTGGCTAATCTCTGAAATCAAATCATGAATCCTTCAGTCTTCGACCATCCGTCAATCTGTGAAATCTCTCAGTCAAGCCTCTCACTCTCTCTCTCAGGTGCAGCAACAGCAACAGGTTCTCCACACAGGCTACATCAACAGTAGGTACGGGAATCATCAGTAGCACTCCTTCCACAAGGCACAGGTAAGTATACTGTCTGTGTTCTTATTCTCTTTTTAGTCATTGCTTTCAAACAATATCTCCCTAGACTAGACTGTTGACCAAGCCAGACCTGAATCTTGACTTATCCACCTCCCTGTTTCCTCCATCTTCTATCGGACCATACATTTTGCCCATTTAACCAGACTCTCAGACTCAGACCCCTAGACCATTCAACCAAGCCCAAAACTTTGTCTCAAGACTGTTAACAAACCTAGACCCTTCCTTGGCCTTGTCTACAGACCAGACTCTGTCCACAGACCACAAACCTACCCAGACCCCGTCCAAGCTGATTGCCCAGATCGACGCCAGTCACTACCCCAACCGACATCGGTAGATTGACCGACGTCGGCACCTTAACCAACCGACGCCGGTGACTGTAACCAGTTTGACAGCTTCTTTCAAGTAAGTCTTTGCTTCTCTTTTTCATTCCATTTCTTTATCATTTCAATTCTTTGTCATTCTGTTGTTTATCAGACATTTCTTTTTATTGACTAGTGGGTTTATATCCCTTAAGGAAGTTTTCATACTTATGGGATCAAGCTTTTGCTTGACAACCCACCATCTGTCCATTTAATGCCTTCTTTTGTCCAAGCTTCTCTTCTTTGCAGGTGTCATTCCTCCACAACCAAAGAGGAGTACTCACAGCGTCTCGATTACAGTGCGCAGACTATATCCAGGTACACATCAAGCCTTGACCATTCTTTCTTAAGTTTCTTAATTCTTCTTTGAATCTGAAAGCAAAATTTGAATAGAAACATTCTGGCACGCCTGGTGAGACCCCTTTAGGGCCTTTCTTGGGTTCCCTTCTTTGTTCATTTAGGTGCATTAGGCTTTCTTCCTCTTCATCTCATTCTTCTTTTCTAAAAAAAAAAAACATCATAAGCAGGAAATAAAAAGAACTTTTCCTTTCTTTTTCTTGCATTTCTAGACTAGTCAAAAAATCATTTTCTTCAACCATTTCTCCAACTTGTCTTCATTCCAATTTAACATTTCGATTTGGGGCTTTAAAACTTACTGCATTTCATTTCTTGCTTTCTTGCATTTTCTAGTCCACACTTAGTAATTAGTAAAACACATATTGAATAAATCGTAGATCACTTGATGTTACACTACCAGACCACGTGCACTCAATAAAACATCAAACTCACTTGAGATAAGGCCCGACTGGGATTTCATCACCCAGTGGATACCTTACCCAACCCAGCAATCCTACTTGGATTTCATCACCAAGGGGAAAGCCAACTCTGTTCTCTGGCAGAGTCTAAACTATAGTGAAAGTATATTTTGGCTAAGCGAAACCAGCTAACCACTGGAATCGTGAAGTGAGGGGAGCTTGCTCCTTAGCACCAGGGCTATACGGAAGCTAATACAAATTTTTGAGCACCTTAACATACCTGAAACCATCTTTAGACTACCTATTCTAAGACCCTTCTTACAGCCAACTTCCTCAAACATCACATTAAGGCATAAGCCACACGATCTTAATAAAATTGTTTCTAGGGATTTAATGCTAGGCTCTGTCTGTCATCATCTTATTTTTTGTTTTTATCTGTCTTTTTTGAGCTGGTAAGGACGTCTTCTCTATTTCCAAAAACTTTTTTTTCTGAGTTTCTGGAAAACACAGTAACCGACATCAGTTCTGTAACCGACGTCGGCAACTTTTCTGTACCGGCATCGGTCATCTGACTGACATCGGCAGTCTTCTTCACTGACATTAGTTTTTATACCGACGTCGGTCTCTATCTATTTTCTTTTTTCCAAAAATAGCAAGCTTAAAATCCAACTTTCTGGCTGTCTAAACATCTATTCTGGTTTTCTGAGACTGACAGAACACAGTTTTCTGAAACCTAATCCTTTCTTGCCTTGCATGGTTTTGACATGCAGTCAAACCAAGGCCCTTCTTGACCACGCTAGTCAACAACCGCTTCCACCTTCACCATCTATAACCAGTCCTATAATGGAGTTCAACTCGGAGACTGAAAGAACTCCAACTCGCCCAACCCCGCCTCAAACTCCTATCGTCCCAAAAAGGGACCAAGATTTCACATGATTCTTGGACCTTAACATCAAAGCCTTACAACACTATCTCGCGAATAGCCAAACGCGAGACTCCCTAGGCAACCCAATCTATGGGATGCCAACTTCTTTAGTTGACACAAGAATCACATCAACCGCACCTACAATTCAGCCACTAGACAACACTTCTACCAATAACCCAACTGTGTCTTACCTTCAAAATGTAACCTCTCCATCTAAACCTACCTCCATGGGGGTTCCGATACTCTCTCAACCTCAAGTCACTCAACCAAACCCCACACCTTTCCAAAACCTACTAGTCTCTATTCCCCCTACTCTTGCACCTATTAACACAAGAGTAATCGTTTACCCGTCAACAAGCGTAGCCACTCCTCAACCATCCTTGACGGCCCCTATCCAACTTGTGCCTACCAACCCCATAACACAAGTGCCCTTAGCTCCAACTTTTGCTCCCATAACCAGCTATCCATATGTTGCGTCTATACAACCATCCACGTCATACGCCCCTCCCAATATCTTTCAAGCGCCTTATAATCTAGGGGGCGCTCCACCCGCTAATCTGTCAGCAGATATCATCAAAATGCTGATGGATAAGATGTCTAGCTTAGAGACTTCTGTTTCCAGCTCACGCAATGCTCTCTCATATGAGCAAATTTGCAATGAGCCTATTCATCCTTCCGTTTCAATTAGACCATACCCCAACCAGTGGGAACTTCCCAAATTTTCTCGCTTTCAAAGCAAGGAAGACCCACAGCAACACTTACGGGCATTTAGACATGCCTGTTACCTTATTGCCCATGATGACGCATTGCTCTTGCGCACATTTCCTATGTCCCTTTCTGGCGCTGCACTCGACTGGTACAGCTCTATTTCCAGTCATTCCCTCTTCACATTTACACAACTGGCCCAGCTTTTTCTTGATCACTTCTCCATTAACATCACCAAGAAGGTCTCAATCACGGACCTCTACACTATCCGCCAATTCGAGGACGAATCAATAGCTGACTTTGTTGCTCGTTGGAGAGGCCTCATCAATCAACTCTCCTTTTCCTTACCACAAACTGAACTTATTGAACTATTCTCCTGAGCTTGCGCCAAACATATTTCTTCCACTTTAAGGGTTCAGACCTTTCGTACCTTCGACGAAGCCTTCACAATGGCCCGTAAACTTGAATTACGTGCCATCGAGGAGAATAAAGTCAAGTTGCAGAGCAAGAATCCCAACTCTAAGACTAATGACTCTTCTTCTTCTAAACCTTCATTGTCAAATCCTAAGTCTAAAGCTTCAGCTAACGCTGTGGTCGTTAGACCTTCATCCTCTTCATCCAATCAGCCTGAGCCATCCACATCTCAGAGCGCCACCCGTCAATTCCAGCAGAGATACGTTCAAAGACAATATACTCTTGGAGAATCTTACGCATCTATACTGGAAAAACTTGTTAAACAAGGGATTCTCAACCTCCCCCAGATTAAACCACCACCACAATTTGATCCCTCACGCGCCATCCCTGCGTGGTATAGGGAAAATGACTTCTGCAATTTCCACCGTGTCAAAGGTCATGACACGAGAAACTGTAAAACTTTCAAAAACATAGTCCAAGACATGCTTGAAAAGGGAGAGCTCATTCCAGATAATCCCAATGCACCTCCAAACCAGGGCATCGACATTTTCAAGCAACCATTTCCCAATCATCCACCAACCCAAAATAATGTCTAGACCTTGATTGAAAACACACACGAACACGACATTCAAACGGTCAATACGGTCTCACCCTTCATCCCCAACCAATCTCAAGAGGTTAACCCATCTACCAGTCCATCTCGTGTGGACGAACCTCTTTCCCTGATTAGTTCTCCACCAACCTCACTCATCTTAGAAGATGCCTCAACCTTACTGGCACCACCAGTCTCACCATCCTCCTTTCTTCTGCCTATGGAGGACCTGACCTTACCCACTCCTTAATCGCAAGTGGAGGGCACCATAATCCCTACCCTTTACCCACTTGAGGAGTCACACTCTCCCGTTCCTTCTCCACCAAGAGAAGAACCTGACTCTCCATCTTCCTCGACCAACGACAATCCAGCTATAACTCCCACACACCTTGAGTCCAAAACTATTGCCACACCTAACACATCTTCTCAAGAATCCAAACCTCATCCAACATCCTCCCAACCATTTTCCCGACTAGTGGAGAAATTAGAACTTCTCCCTTCAAGGAAAGTGGAGCATCGGGGATTGTGGGAACATCTAAAAGTTCTTCAACTTTCCCGTGCCCTCTCGTCTCATGCTGCCAATCCTCCCAAGGCAGAATCGCCCAAGTCTCCAAACAAAGACCAAACCCTCGCTTCTAAACCTGCATCTACCCAATCTAAACCGATCAAGTCACTCGGCGTTCGCCCTCTCTCTACCCTCACTCACCCGCAAGTGAAGGTGGACTTGAACCAAACCTTGACCAAAAGTAGTCTTCCAACCAAGTTAAAGAAGACTGCCAGACCACAGAAGCGAACCCCTCCTCCACCGTCAACTTTGCCCTCCATCTTAGGTCCTCATCCTTCTACCCTACTCGGTATGCTTCCTACTCCGACTCTTAACCAACACAAATTACCTCCATTACTTCCTTCGCTAACCACAAGTCAATCCCCTCTCAAAAATCTGGCACCTCTCATGAAGAAAGTGCCGTCTTCCCCTGTCACTGCACCACCAACCCAAAAGGTGGTACGAAAACCTTCTTAAGCATCCCCCAAGCAAAAGTCACCAGCGTGCCATGCATCAACAAGTGTGGACCCCTTAGTAGGTTCATACGCTTTGATATTACGCCAACTTTTGCAGACTTCTAGCATTACCCTTCCTTCCATCAAGCCATTCTAACCTCTCAGGTCAAAATTGTCTTGGTTCGATGATATGAAGATTTGTTTATACCATCGCATGCCAGGACACAATACCGAGACTTGTTGTGCCCTCAAGGCAGTCATTCGCCGCTATATGGAGAAAGACACTCTTCTCCTTGAGGACACTCTTGACCAACCCTCGACACCTTCCCATCCAACCTCTTCAACCGCATCAACATCTCACCAGCAGGCCGTGACCCCTTCTTCACCTCCTATCTTCGAAATCAATGCTATTCATATAACCACTAGGTCACAAAAGGACAAGGCAAAAGAAAAAATTGCTATTCCTTGGACCTATCCTTTTGTCCAGGCACCTCAACCACCGAAACCCAAGATTTCCATCTTAGGTGCATCCCAACCCACTTCTTCAGAGGCAATCACAGAATCTATGATAAAATAACTTCACCAAACGCCTATGAAGATGACCCTATATGACCTTATCTAAAGTTCCCCCAGCATCGCCAGGCTCTAATCAAAGCCCTACAGGTAGCAGAAGTCCAACCTGAAGACCCTCAACCACTTGCTGCCTTAGTCTATTCTTTATCCCCCGTCGCCTCCATTACTTTCAGTAATTCTGAGATTCCTACCTCTACCGTGGAAGATCAGGACGCTACCCTTTTCATCATAGCCTATGTTGATCGAACCCGTATTAAACGAGTTATGATCGACGGGGGCACTAGCATTAATATCATTTCCTCCCACACCTTTGATCAATTGGCCCTTCCCAAGAATTGCGTATCAAAAACCGACGCAATCCTTAGATCCTTTAATGACACCACTGCTAACACTATTGGCACTGTTGTCCTTCATATCTGCGTTGGTCCACGCACAATCTCGGAGCTCTTCTACATCATTGAGGGAGAATTCCAATACAACATGCTCTTAGGGCGACCCTGGATCCGCGCCATGGCTTGCGTCCCTTCAACACTTCACCATTGTGTCAAATTTGAACACGACAAACAAGTCCATGTCATTCCTACCGACCCATCCCCTTTTAAGACTTGTAACACGACCTATAGCCCAAACAACGTTCTTATCCCGCTCAAGGCATCAACCCAAACATCGTCCCCATCCACAGAAGCATCAACTAGTACACAAACAGCAGTTGCCACCACATCATCTTCTCAATTAACAACCAAGGACCCCATGGACGACATCTTTCAAAGACTTTCACTAGGAGAATATCGTCTCCTTACTCTAGACATGTTCCAGAACCCTCAAGAATATGGACAGCTTCATCAAAACCCAAACTATGACTGTCGGATCGGAATGGTCATTCCTTATGGTCCTCCTAGCCTTCGAACCAATCTCGTCTATGGGGGGTTGGATCAAGCTCCTACTGAATCAAATCCTTCCTCCTCACCTCAAATATTCACATCCGATTTCTCCTTTCTTAGCAATCCCACCTTTGCACATACCTACCTTTATAGGTGTGCATGGAAGGGTTTTGGCTTTGGACGTTACGAACAAGGCTCCCATCAGCCTGTCGAAACACCCAATGACGATAATGCAAAGAAACGGTATGGACTGGGTTTCCAAGAACCCACTGAGGCTTCCACAAACCTTTCCCCCGAACTAACCATCGACCAATTTCTTCTAGACTCACCTATTCTTCCATCCTCACCTACGGAGTCGGTGGTTTCCATCCCTCCTAGTTTTTTTTGCATAAACACCATCCGCTTGGAACCCCTAACCTATCAGCTCAATGGGGTTCCCAAGTCTCTCCCTCTCGTTTATCCCAGCATGATAGACAATGAATCGACAACCATCAACACAGTCCACTGCATAGACGACGATGCCATTCTTACATATATGGGTGCCGACGACTCTTTCATTCAGCGCTCCCTCTCCTCTGAAACATAGGTTATGTTAAATGAATCAACTATTGACATTAACCTTTCATCTTCTGATGTTCCTCAAGTCTTAAAGATTGGTCAATCTTTAGACACTCAGGAGCAGGCCGACTATACCACATTTCTCTCAGACAATCGCAAAGCCTTTGCTTGGACCTACACTGACATGCTTGGCATCGACCCTAACATTGCCACTCATAACATTGTCACAAACCCAGAGGCTAAGCCTGTTAGGCAAAAGCTTCGCAAAATGCATCCTCGTGTTGCACTTCTTGTCAAAGAAGAGCTACAGTGCCTTCTTTCAGTCTCCTTCATCCAACCCATTGATTATCCGCAGTGGGTCTCTAACATCATTCCTGTCACCAAGGCGACTGGGGGGATCCAGATCTGCACGGACTATCGAGACCTTAACCTAGCTTGTCCCAAATATGACTTTCCTCTTCCAAATATTGACCAACTTGTTGATCTTACGACTGGACATGAGATGTTATCACTCATGGACGGATTTTCAAGATATAACCAAATCCTGATTGCACCAGAAGATCAGCACAAAACCACCTTCATTACACCATGGGGAACTTTCTGCTATCGGGTCATGCCTTTTGGTCTGAAAAATGCAGGCGCCACATATCAGCGTGCCATGACCTACATCTTTCACGATCTCCTCCACAAAATCATGGAGGACTATGTCGATGACCTGCTTGGCAAATCCAAGCTTCGTCGCGACCATTTGACTATCTTTAAAATCATTTTCTCTCGTCTTCTTCAGTACCAGGTCCATCTTAACCCCAAGAAATGTGTCTTTGGGGTCCTCTCAGGAAAGCTCCTGGGATTCATTGTCTCTTTTCGTGGCATTGAGATAGATCCTACCAAAATTCGTGCTATCCTCGAAATGCCACCTCCAACTAATCTCAAGCAACTTCGCAGTCTACAAGGAAGGCTCCAATCCATCTGCTGTTTCATTTTGCAACTTTCTGACCGTTGCCAGCCCTTTCATCACCTCCTCAAGAAGGACGTCTCCTTTAAATGGGATAAAGATTGCCAAGAGGCTTTTGACACCCTCAAACGTTATTTGGTCTCTCCACCAGTCCTTATTCCACCAAAAGACGACCAACCCTTCTACCTCTACATCTCAGCAACCAATCATTCATTAGGTGCCATGATCGCGCATCGAGACGAGCAACACCGTGAGCAAGCAGTCTATTACATAAGCTAAACACTTGTCGACTATGAAACTCAGTATACTCATACCGAGAAACTCTGTTTGGCATTAGCCTTTGCCACTACCAAGCTCCGTCACTATCTTCTCAATCACAAAACCTTTGTCGTCACCCACACTGATCCCCTCAAATACATGCATTCTAAACCATATCAAAACCAACGTATGGCTCGTTGGCTCATGCTTCTTACTGAATTTGACTTAGAATTTGTCCAGCAAAAATCTATAAAAGGGCAAACAATCGCTGATCAGCTAGTATATGCCCCTCTTCCCGACAATCAACGAGTTTCCCGATGAATATATCACCACTCTCTCGACTGATGACACATTCTACCAAATGACAATGTTCTTCGATGGCTCTAAATGTCAACTCGGTGGGGGTGCGGGGGTCATCCTCATTCCATATGAAGGTGAACCCATGCCCCTATCTTTTAAACTCGACTTTGAATGTACCAATAATATGGCTGAATACGAAGCCTTAATTTTGGGACTTCAAACTACTCTTTCTTTAAATATTAAGTCCATCAGCATCTTCGGTGACTCACAACTTATCGTCAATCAAATCAATGGTTCATATCTTTGTAAAAACAAAATTTTACAAAGGTACAAGCACCGTGTTGACACTCTTCTAGCATTTTTCGACCATCATTTATTGCAGACTGTTCCTCGATCGACGAATAAGTTTGCTGACACTATGGCCTCCCTCGCCTCGCATATTCCTTCTTCATCATCATCCTCATCAAGAATTTATGTCATGGTACATCATCTGTCATTGCCTTCATACATTTCCACTGACATCAATCTTGTCCACACCATAGACTCTAGTTCACAAGATGTATGGTATAATCAACTTGAGGACTACTTGGCTCATTTTATCATTCCTCCCAACCTCTCTAGCAATGCACGGCGGGCTTTCATCAAGCGCACCGCTCGCTATACCACGCTAGGGGGCCTTCTCTATAAAAGAGGTTTTGACGGCCTTCTTCTTCGTTGTTTAAACTCCACTGAAGCTTCTCATGCTGTTAAACAAGCCCATGACGGGATTTGTGGTGGACACTTTAGGGGTAACTCGGTTGCCAAGCACATCCTTCACCTAGGTTATTATTGGCCCACTCTTCATCAAGACTGTAGCGATTATGTTCGGCGTTGCATCAAGTGCCAGCAGCATGCTAACTTGCTTCATCTCCCTAGTCACGCCTTACAAGTCGCTCAGGATTTTTGGCCTTTTTCACAATGGGGCTTAGATCTCATCGGCGAGATTAACCCTCATTCGTCTCTTCGTCATCAATCCATCATCACTGCCACCAAGTATTTCACTAAATGGGTGGAAGCTATTCCTCTTATCTCCACAAAAGTCGATAAGATTGTCGACTTCATCAACACCCATATCATCTGTCGTTTCGGTGTACCTCACAAAATCATCACCGACAATGGCAAGTCCTTTAAAAACAAAACCGTCCAAAAACTTTGTGACTCCTTTGGCATCAAACTCAGCATTTCTTCGCCTTACTACCCACAAGCAAATGGGCAGGTCGAGGCTTCTAACAAAATCTTAACTAAAATTCTCATGAAGGTGGTCAACGACACTAGAAGGGATTGGCATGTTCAAATACCCTTCGCTTTGTGGGCCTACCGCACTAGCATCCGAACCTCTACGGGTGCTACCCCCTTTTCTATAGTGTACGGATCAGAGGCTGTCTTACCTCTCGAAGTACAAATCCTGTCTCTTCGCATTTCACTCCATGACATTCTTTCTAATGATGACTTTCGTCAAGATCGATTAGCTCAACTTGAGTTACTCGACGAACGTCGTCTTGCTGTCTTCAATCATCTCCATGTCTATCAAAATCGTATCAAACGCACCTATAATAAAACTCTGAGAGAACGAGATTTCAATATCGGAGACCTAGTCCTCAAAAAGAACCAACATGTGACCAATATGGAACGGAGTAAATGAGGCAAATTTGCTCCTAATTGGCTAGGACCTTATATCATCACGCACAAGTATGGATCAGGGACTTATCGTCTGTCTTCTCTTGAAGGCCGACCAGAACCCGAGCCCCTTAATGCTTTGCATCTACGACCATTCTACTGTTAGTCGAGTACTCATCTACTTGACATTTAACTTGAGCTCGTCCCTTGAGCAATCCTTGTCCTTTTAATCCTTACTCCATTTCACCCTTTTTCCTTAACAAAATTCTCTACAACCCTTTTATGATATACGGATGCTTCGTCCTAATAAAATCGAGTCCTTGACCTTCTATAAGTCTTGTCCATGACTCAATATTCTGTCAAAACTAAATCAAGATGTCAAAATATCCAAGGTCACAAAATCAAATCAAAAAGCAGACTGCTCCCTTAAAGGACAGCTGCACTATCATTGTTATAGCTAATAGACTGCTCCCTCGAAGGACAGCTATTCAAAAGCCCTTAAATCTATAAAGCAAAGTGTAGACCACTCCCTCGAAGGATGGCTATGCCTGAATCTTGCTATAGACAACACTTTCTTAGAAGCTTCCCGCATCGATCAGCTTCACAAATGACATCTTTATGTGGACTTCCCGCATTGATCAGTCCGCTCTTAAAATAAAAAAAAAATGGGTCATAGACTTGACTTATAGTCTCAGGGTCTCCTATAAAAAGGGGCAAAGTTCTCTATAATCTAAAAATGGGTTACCCTTTTCCTCCTATCATATCATCTACTCAAGGGACTTCGAGCTCACTTTAATGTCAAAAGGGATTCGATTACTGCTCTAACATAACTATGGTCAATGATGCAACGCATAAATGGGGCTCTTGGTTCTAACCACCCCTATCTATGTTGTCTTTTTGGTCCTTGTCAATAAAACGGCACTTATGCCTTTTACTTTCTGCCTACATTTTGGTCATATTCACCCACATCATTTGTCAAAACGATTTAATCCAACTCTTTTCAAACCACTCACATATGCCTAATCATTCTAGTTTTCATAGACAACAATACACATGGAAACTATTAACCACACAATTTATGTTAAGCATAAACCAATACTTGTTGAAGCATAAATAGACCTCAATTCATTGTTAGCAAATATTCATCACAAATATGGATAGTTGCTAGGGATGAAAAACCCCGACCAATGTTACAGCTTACACCATTTGCTATAGCATCATCTTCTCCTTATCATTTCAAGCATGTACCCTCAGACATATGGGAAATGCTATATCTTTATCATGACCAAAATCAACCACTTCGACCTTTTTTCCTCCCTTCTTGGGAGAACTACATTGGCCTGAGGCCCTAACGACAAGGGCTATGTAGGCAGCACTCAGTTGACATGGGGTCTTCTGGGGTTAGCTCGGCCATTCTTCTCTTCACTTTCTTCCATCTCCTTCTCTTGTCACCTGTCAATCACAACACAGTAAATAACATATTCACATAATCATTTTCATTATAACAACATAAGTCATTAGTCATAAATTTCATCCATCATAACTCATTAAACATTCACATCATATAATCCACAAGTTAAACATTAAATATCACATCTATCATCATCTAATCTAAAGTCATCATCATATAACCATTTCATAAACATATTCATCATCACATTCATTCTCATCATAGCATCATATGCATAACACATAATATCAACACATACATCACATCAAAATGTCATAAACATCAAAACACATCCATACATTTTCTTATTACACATGTCACTAAATAAAAAATGCTCATCATATATATATATCAAAAATAGTTTTATACAATAAGACACAATCTGTGTCTGTCTCTCTCTCTCATCATACATCTCTCGTCTTCAGCTCGCAGGCCGGTATATACATCAAAAAAATACATCTCTAGGGCTGCCCTCAAGGCTGTGGCTGTGGTGATGGTGGCGGTGGCCAAGAAAAAGCTGTATCCTCTCCTCCCTCTGATCTGTGCCGTCTGCGCGACCCTAAAGACGTCGCTCGTGACATAGACCTCTGTCGACTCTGCTCCGCTCACATCTCTGAGTATCGTTGTATCTGAGGGAACCCCCTGATGGCACTCTCATAATATGTGATCTCATCCAGTGCATCACTGTATCTCACTAGAGATACAGTCTGCGGTGGACCCATCTGCCCTGTTGCTGTGCCCTGTCCTGACCCCTGTGGCTGTGGCTGGCCTAGGTGCACTGATGCCGATGGTCCTGCCCCCTGTGAAAATGCTAGCTGCTGAGATGGCTGCTGCCATGGGCCCTACCCTCCAAAACTCTGACCTACCACTGCCTATGCCTGGGCTGCAGCCAACTGTCCCTGTAACAGTGTGACCTGTCTTATCAATGCTACCACCCGACCTGTCATCTCTACCAGCTGCCCTATAATCCCTGCCAGCTGTCTCTGCAAAACTGAGACCTGGGCCTGAACCGCGTCTCTCTCCTACCGTGCAGTGTCCCTCTCCTTGCGGGTTGTATCCCGCTCACTGGTAATAGCCTGCAAATCTAGCTGAGGCCCCACCTGTACGCCTCTGTACTGTCCTACCCACCATGTTGTGTAGGCCTCTGTACACCCTGAGTCGGCTATCCCAAGTCTTGCTGACAACTCCTCAAAATTGGGCTCCTCTGTCTCCTCTGGCAGTGGGAGCGGCGCCTCTATGTCATCCCGCCTGTACTATGGAAAAGCAGGAGGTACATCCTATAGCAGCCCGTACTGGCGCCGCACTCTCTCTGTAGGGATCCTCTCGAGCTCACCGGCTCACCTACCTCTAACCCATCACCTGCTCTGAACACCAACCAGCTGCTCTCCCTGGTCTCTGAACGCTGGATAGACCAAGTATGGTCTCCAAATGATGTCTACAGGAATCAAGGCCTCTAGTACGCCTCGGTAGTGATCAATATTTCTGACCACTCCATCCACCCGCGTCTGTGCCATCACCTCATGCCATCGCCTAAACCCGACCCTAAAGCCAACCTGGATCGCCACTGGGAGGCCGAGAGGTCGGGTAACCACTATGTGCTCGTATGCCCAGCAGTGTAAAAGGTGGCCTACACATAGGTTGTACCGTCGTCACCGACTGATGCCCCATAACTCTCTATATAACTGGCCTAAAAAGACGGGTGCCCAGGCAAACACTGTCTTCTGCTCCAGCATATCCATCAAAACCCCGGTCATGGCCACCAAAAACCTGCCTCCCTCCGCATCCGGCAACGCATACACTGTGATGCCGATCATCATCAGAATCACCAGCCGATGTGCGTCCTCATCTGCCACGTACAAAGGCTCATATGAAAATCTGGCTGAATGGTAGCTCGTCTCTGTGATGTGCTCCCCAAACAGTGTGACCATGTGGATATCATGCACCTCTCTCGAGCACGCATATATATCAGCTCCGTGTACCGGCAGTCGTAAAATCTGGTACACATCCTCGATCATGACCGTCATCTCGCCCATAGGTAGGTGGAAGGTGTTGGTGGCATGGTCCCACCGCTCGATCAATGCTACCATGAGGCTCACGTCCCTCACCACTCTGTAGTAGCATCTCAACCCACCTAGCCTGACTGCGCTCATCTGCGCCCACTCCTCGATTGACACACCTCTATGCATTCGCGTCAGCAAGGTCAGGAGGCGATCTCGCAGCATCAGAGTCTGCCTCACCTGCATCCATCCATCCACAGTCAATCTCGTGTTAAAATTGTTCCTACTCTTCCTATTTTACCAACCATTTTGACCATCTATACCTAACTCGACACCCAGGAAGCCCTTGGCGTAGCTTCGACCTTTCGACTTGACCATTTTTTACCACTCTTTCTGACCAAGCAACCACTGACATTAGTTATCATGCTAGTGACGGCACTCACCTGACCGACGTCAGCAGGTTAGCGGCTGATGTCGGTCGCTTGTCGGTCGACACTGGGAAACCCGCCGACGTCGGCGACGGGTTCGGCCTTAGGGCCGAATGGGGCGAGCCCTAAAAATTAGGGCTTCTCCATTTTAACCCCCTACACCCCCCAAAACCCTCCTAAATGACTCCTAAGCTATCCTAGCCAATCTACCCACCCTCCTAGCTACCCTTTCCATCGATTTATGTCTAAAACAACAAAAATTCAAAAAATTAAATTCAAAACACAAACAGTTCAAATAAAGTTCAGGGCCCTCCTACCTCATCCCGATGGCACGATGGGTGCCACTGGTGGTGGACCTCCAGCGGGTCCTCTACTCCCCTCTGCCATGTCTGCTGTGTCTCTATGCCCTCACACTTCACTTGGCCCACACGCGTCCCTGCAGCGTCCAATCGACTCCTTCTCTTCACCAATATTCCTCTGCCACCTCGCACCACTCCTCGGTCAGCTCTGGGTCACTTTCACTCAACAAATTCCAGAGCTCTTTTTTCTCTCTCAATCACATTAACAAATGACTTTTGGTGGGCTGCCAATCTGGTTTTGTCAGATTTGGCAGACCACCAACGTCGACAGAATCATGCCTTAGGCCGTCGACGTCGGTCAATTTCCGCCGATGTCGGTCTCTTTTAACCACCAACATCGGTTCTATAACCGACGTCGGCAGCCTTAAAACTTCATCCCTCTTCAAAATGACCAAAATCATGCCTCCAATCACTCAGTCCTCCAGACCATGTCATTTTGGCCCCTTGGAGCACACTTGGATCACTTTTACCTCCATCCATCGACCACCAGACATTGAAGATCATCCCCATCTCCTATAAACCGTGACCACTTTCAAAGAATTTGCCTTGGTTGATTTTGCCTGTATGTTATCTCATGATTGGTTAGCAAAATTGTGCGCACACTTTTGACCTTCACAAGTATAGGATCGCAAGCTAGTTGATCCGCACTACTTGTGAATTTTTCGTGTTTTCAGGAGCACTTCCTAAGCCTGGGATACCTAGAACACGACGACCATTGGAGCTTTAGCTTAGATTGAATACCCAATCAGCAGATGACTAAATGCTAGGGATCGGTTATTTTAATTTTTGCACTCTTTGACCCTCGACCTGCGACAATTTGACCTGATCATCCTCGTGAAGTGGTGTACGCGCAATCACAACTTTTGTAGCGTTCTCACTCTATCTTCCCCCTTTTCTCATCCACTTTCTGTCAAATCAGCACCCAATTCTAAGTTCCCTTCTCTCAACTCCTGCTTTGAGGGGGGATACCTCATCCATAATCGGGACAACCAACCCTCACCTATTTTTTGTCTTGCAGTTCACTTGAACAACCAACAAGATAAAATCAACCTTATCCCATACCTGGGGCAACCGACTCCTGTTTTTGTCTTACAGTTTGCTTAAAGCAACCAACAAGACAAAAAGGGACAAATGTAGACACCTAAATAGTGTCTAACCCTTGGTCACTTTCCCCCTTAGTCCATTCCTAACCCATTCCTAACAATTACTAATTTAAAATAATTAACTTATTTTGAATTAACCCCCCTCCTTGGACACATCACCCATGACACCTCGCCTGGGACACCTCGCCTTGGACTAATTCCCATCCTATGACTCACCCAAGACCTATTCTTACTTCTCTCTAACCGCCTAACAAACTATCGTGTGTATTTATCCCAACACTCGACATTCTCCAACGGATAGTGCACTTGGTAGATGAAAAACGGGCTTAGTGGCTCTTTTTGCCCGTTCTAACCCCGCCGACGTCGGTCAAGTGTCGGCCGACGCCGGCGGAATCGCCAACGTCGGTTATACTTAACCAATTTTTCAGACTCTTTGTAGATCCCAATCAAAAATCAGCTAATCTCCGAAAGCAAATCACGAATCCTTCAGTCTTCGACCATCTGTCAATCTGCAAAATCTCTCAGTCAAGCCTCTCACTCTCTCTCTCAGGTGCATCAACAGCTTCAGGTGTAGTAACAGCAACAGGTTCTCCACACATGCTACATCAACAGCAGGTACGGGAATCATCAGTAGCACTCCTTCCATAAGGCACAGGTAAGTATACTGTCTGTGTTCTTATTCTCTTTTTAGTCATTGCTTTCAAACAATATCTCCCTAGACTAGACTGTTAACCAAGCCAGACCCGAATCTTGACTTATCCACCTCCCTGTTTCCTCCGTCTTCTATCAGACCATACATTCTGCCCATTTAACTAGACTCTCAGACTCAGACCCCTAGACCATTCAACCAAGCCCAAAACTTTGTCTCAAGACTGTTAACAAACCCAGACCCTTCCTTGGCCTTGTCTATAGACCAAAAACCCTAACCAGACTCTGTCCACAGACCACAGACCTGCCCAGACCCCATCCAAGCTAATTGTCCTGACCGACACCGGTCACTACCCCAACCGACATCGACAGATTGACTGATGTCGACACCTTAACCAACCGACGCCGGTGACTGTAACCAGTTCGACAGCTTCTTTCAAGTAAGTCTTTGCTTCTCTTTTTCATTCCATTTCTTTATCATTTCAATTCTTTGTCATTTTGTTGTTTATCAGACATTTCTTTTTATTGACTAGTGGGTTTATATCCCTTAAGGAAGTTTTCATACTTTTGGGATCAAGCTTTTGCTTGACAACCCACCATCTGTCCATTTAACGCCTTCTTTTGTCCAAGCTTCTCTTCTTTGCAGGTGTCATTCCTCCACAGCCAAAGAAGAGTACTCACAGCGTCTAGATTACGGTGCGCAGACTATATCTAGGTACACATCAAGCCTTGACTATTCTTTCTTAAGTTTCTTAATTCTTCCTTGAATCTGAAAGCAAAATTTGAATAGAAACAATGAGGGCATAAAGTCGCCCCAAGGTCCTTTACACAGAAATGAAAAGAAAACACACTAAAGATAATTATGGGGGCACAAAGTCTCTCCACATTTGACTCTTCAGGACACCTTCTTGATTGCTGTCACTAATTCTGCTTATTGAATTAAAGGAACAAAAGATATATTAAGGAAAAAGACATAAGAATAGTTTCCTCAAAAATAAAGATATTACAGCACAAAGTCTGAAAAACCACTTGTTTTCTTATTCCAATAACAAAATATGATAAACAAACTGAGCTCAAAGTCTCAGAAGTGTCTTTCAATTTGGGTAGAGTTTCGTTCTGATTGTCAAAAAGAGATCCATTTACAATGGAAGAGAGTCCCTTATATAGCCTTTTCAAGGACTCGAGAACAGTAACACATCATGTTGCATTGGAATTTTTTAAGAAGATAAGTTGGAACTTAGGGGTGTTTACCCATTTGATTTTATCAATGCAGAGAAACAAGTCACGCTATTGAAAGTTTGCAACTTTCAATGTCCACCTGGCGATCTGATCTTACCTTCATCGTTCCTCCTTTTCTGGTTAATTGAATCGGGTCCTAGATTCAATTTGTTGTTCTGTTCCTTCTTCGCTTTCAGCTGGTCTTGGCCTTGAAGTCTGTGAATGCATTCAGGTCCGTAGGTTCAAAAGATCAATGACTATTTTATGAGCTTTAAAATTGATGTTCGCGCACCCGTCACTATGTTTTCAACAGCTAGTTTGTTGTCTTGAATTTGACGTCTTTGGGTGCGTCACCCCTTGGTCCTTATTCGGATTTTCTATTTGGCACTTTTTTGGAAAGAAACTGCCCTTTTGAGCCTCTTGTTTTACATCTTCCCAAAGGGAAGGTGACCCTTCAGCTTCAGGGAAGTGTCCTTCTATTCGTTAACCGAGAGTCCCCCGTAAGGGCACCTGCCCTTCGGGGTCCTTCGGCGGCCTTTCGCAGCTTTCTTGCAGGCATTTTCCCTGAACAAATTCTCGCAGACAAAAAGTTTGTAGAAAATCGCTTTTGCCTTGGTTTCTTTGGGCTTTCTACCCGCATCTTCTTTGAATTCTTTTAGGCTTTGTCTGAAGGAATTGCTTCTTGCCTTAGCCTTTCTTGAATTCCTTAAACAAAATCCGAAGAATTACCTTTGTGGCCTTCTTTGAAAATGACCCTTTCGAAGGGTACTTGTGTTGACCAAGTGCCTTTCGCAAGGGCACTTTATCCTTCGGGAGGCTCTTTGAACTTTTGCATTTGAACCGCTCCTTTGAACCACTGTTGAACCACTCTATTGAACCAAGGCATTGAATCGCTTGGTTAAATCAAATGTTGAACCAAGCTAATGAACCAAAATAGTTCAAGCCAATGGTTCAATTAAATGAACCAAGTCGATGAACCAACCGTTGAACCAAAAGCGTTGAACCGATTGAACCTTGACCCCTTGAACCAAAGTGGTTCAACGGTTCAACGGTTCAGTGGTTCAAGCCTCTTTTGCTTGAATGCTTGTCGATAGACATTTTTTATTGAACCAAGGCACTGAACCAATCATGAAAATGACCAAGTGTTAGAAATTGATTCTTTTGGTTGAACTCGCCTGCAAAAGCCTTTGAACCTGTAGAAATAAACCTGCCTGTAGAGTCCGTAGAAATCAAGTCTGTAGAAATAAACTTGTAAAGCCCATTGAACTTGGCCTGCAGAGTCCGTAGATTTTCTCTTCCTGTAGAGTTTGTAGATTTAAACCTGCAGAGTCTGTAGATTTAAGCCTGTAGAGTCTATAGATTTCTGAGAGGCTTGAAAAATGAGGAACTTGAATGCCCAGGACAAATTTTGAAAAAGGAAGAGACAATTTTGGTCTGTAGGAACAAAATAGTTCAAATGTTGTCTCAAAAATGAGTGATATTTTTGGGAGACAACAGCTGGCTCCAGTTGGGGAACTTCTGTCAATTGCAAAAAGAATTGAAAGGAGTAGAATCCAAAACCTTTAGTGTCTTCATGCATACCATTAGGTTACGGAGTCATGCTACCTAGAAATGAAAGGCATCAAAAATAAAAACAAAAAAAACAAAATAGAATTAAAAATTGTATAAATATACATATATACAGATGTAATGATCTAATTATTCAAGAATTGAAGTGTTTCAGATGCTGCCCATTGTGAGGCAGAAAAAAGAGTGTGCCATCTTGATATTTCAGTAGAAATATGTTTTCACCAATGTGCTGATGAATTATAAATGGGCCTCTCCAAAGGGAGTCAAACTTTCCATGCATCTCCTTTGGTTCTCTCCTTTTGTCCCACAACAGGACTTGATCCCCAATCTAGAAATCATGATTTTTGGCCTTCTAGTCAAAGAGTTTCTTTACCAGACTTTGATGAGCAGCAATTCTTTTCACCACCATAGTTCTCTGTTCTTCCAACTCAGTCAGGCACATGATTCTTTTATCAAGAGAACTTTCATATGTCTGATCTTCAATTGCCTTTGCCAATTTCAAGGCTGGAAATTCTAAGGTGATTGGTATCTCAGCATTGATACCATAGAGAAGTTGAAAAGGAGACATACCAATTACCCTCTTTGGTGTGATTCTATCTGCCCATAGAGCATCAACCAATGCTTTATGCCATGTCCTTTGATTGTCATCTGCTAGCTTCTTGATGATAGTTACCAGGTTCTTATTGTTGTATTCAACTTGTCCATTCCCTTATGGAAAATAATCAAAAGAGTGAGAGAGTATAATTCTATAATAAAAATAGAATTGTGTAATCTCTTGAGAGGTGAAACAAGCTGCATTATCAGTAAAATTTTTGATTGGAACTCCAAACCTGGAAATGATATTCTCTTTGAGGAAGTTGCATACAACTTCTGAAGTAGCATGTTTAGTTGGGATTGCTTCTACCCACTTGGTGAAATAGTCAGTTACTATAAGGACATAATCATGTCCAGCACTTGAAGATGGGTTTATTGTCCCAATAAATCAATCCCCCATTGCTGGAAAGGTTCTATGATCACTGGCTTGAGAGGCATAGCAACTAACTTGGGTCTTCCAACAAATTGTTGACAGAGTTCACATTTTCTCACCCACTTATGTGCATCTTGAAAAAGAGTTGGCCAGTAATACCTGGCTCACAGAATCTTGTGAGCAATCACAAGAGCAGAAAAATGTCCTCCATAGGCTAGATTGTGGAAAGATTTCAAAAGCTAGCTTTGTTGCTTTTTGTCTACACAACGAAGGAATACTCCATCTATGCTTCTCTTATACAAGCCATTGTCCCAAAGGACAAAATTGGCAGCTTTCAATTTGATCATCCTCTTTTCTTTGTAAGACAAATGAGCAAGACATTCACCATAAGTAAGGAAATGAGAGATACCTGAATACCACTCATTGGTAGTGGAGACAAAAAGGACTGTTGGTGTCTCTTCCACTTTAGTTTCTTCACATTGTGTGTCTTCTGGCTTATTGTCAGCAATTAATTGGCATAGGCCTTTACCCTTGACCAGCTTTGTTGGCTTGATGTCTAGATCAAACTCTTGGATATTTGCAATCCAATTACCTCTTTTCATGCCAAACTCTTGTTGAGTTACTATAGACTTGACTGTAGTGTCAGAAACTAAGGCAGTAGTGTGTGAATTCAAAATATAGAAGCGGAACTGTTTGTTGCTTTCACCAAGGCATAATCATGCTTCTCTATATTTGAATACTTCATCTCATGGGTTTTGAGAGGGCAACTCATGAAAGAGATAGGAGATTCCATACCTTCCTTGTCCTATTGAACAAGAATTGTTGAAAGAGTGTGTTCAGACGCATAGATGTATATGATGAAATCCTTGTTGTAATCTAGAAAAACCAAGGTAGGGGCATGAGCAATGGTGATCTTGATATCCTGAAATGTTGATTTACCTTCTTTAGTTTAGCTGAAGACGGTCTTCCCTTTCATCATGTTCACAATGTCTCTAGTCTTTTCAGCAAATTTGGGGATGAATCTCCATAAGAAATTCACCTTTCCAAAGAAATAATGAACAACATTCTTACTTGTAGGCAAATTAAGTTCTTGAATAGACTTGACTCTATCTGAGTCAATCTTTATGTCTTATTTAGACACAATGTGTCCAAGGAATTTCCCTTTTGTTACTCCAAAAATAGACTTTTTAGGATTTAAAGAAATACCATTCTAGCGGCAACGCTCCAGCACTTGTTGTAAGTGGCGTACATGACTAGATCGACGCTTTGAAAAGACAGTCAAGTCATCAAGGTATACCACTATGAATTTATGAATCTCATCTTTGAAAGCTAGATCTATTGCTCTCTGAAAGGTATCACCAATATTTATTAAACCAAAAGGCATTCTTCTATATGCAAATATACTCCAAGGTGTGGTGAATGTAGTCTTGTGTTGGTTTGCTTTACCAACTTCAACTTGATTATATCCTGAGAAGCCATCCAACATTGATAACATCTCTGAACCTATCACTGTTTGAAGCACTTGATCCATAATTGGCAAAGGATAATTATCCTTCAAAGATGCTTGATTCAGATTTTTGAAATCTACACAAATGCAAATTTTGCCATTCTTCTTCCTTATAAGCACTATGTTTGCAATCCATTTAGAATGATAGATTGGGAAGATGATTATAGCATTTAACATTTTTTGTATCTCAAATAGAATAGTACCTGATATTTTTGGATTATACTGTCTAGATTTCTGCTTGTAGGGCATTGAGTTAGCCTTAAGAGAAATGTCATGGCAGATTTCATCAGGTCTGAGAGACTTCAGGGCTTCATAAGAATATGCTAAGACATCCATGTATTGACAGAGTAAAGAGGTGAATTTGAATCTTTCTTCAGGGGTGCAGCATTTACCAATATTAACCATCTAGGGATTTTCTTCAGTAGTCAGATTCACTTGATCGAATCTCTAAGAAAAACTCGAGTTTATTTATTGTTTGATGAACCTATCATGTTTGTTAAATAACTTTTCAAGAAAAATCAGGCCTTTGAGAATTTTGTTTCCTTTTAGCTGTAAGAATTCTTTATTTATATCTACACTGGATTCAGACACAAATTCATTCTTCTGAGATTCACTGCCTTTAAAACATAGTTATTCAAAATTATCTTTTTGTTCTAGGAAGGCAATGATTTGATGATCATCATTGAATACTTGTCAATGATCAGCATTGTCAGGAACACTTGGTCCATAGACAAGCTCAATGGTATACCTGTCTTCTTTGAAATTTGAATGAGGAACTAAGAGAGTTCTTAAAACAACAAGTGCATCAACTCTGTCATTAGACTCTCTGGGTATAGTAGAAATGTTGAAAGCATCAAAGCTTTCAATTTAATCCCAAACCAAGTTATGGTAGTGATGTAATATTTCATTCTTAGTTTGGTATAAATTCCTCACTTGACAAACCACTAATTCAGCATCTCCTTTGGCATGAAGAAACTTGATGCCTTTTTCTTGAGCAGCCTTCATGCCAAGCAACAGAGATTCGTATTCAGCTGTATTGTTAGTGTTGCTAAATTGTAGTTTGTAAGATGAAGGAAACATATGTCATTGAGGAGATATCAAAACAATCTCAGCTCTTGAACCGGTAGAGGAATAGCTACCATCAAATTCTGAAGTCCATATCTCATCTGATACTGATTTTTCTTTAGACTTTCCTTCATCAGAGATGGAGGATCCTTCTTGGTCTATACTGCAGCCTACTAGTTTTTCTATTTTTCTTGTTGAACTAATTTCTGAGTTGACACTTTCAAGAATTATATTAGATGTTTTATGCACTTCATCTATAGATAGAAAATAGTTACCCATACTTGTAGATTCAAAAAGAATTTGAGCTTTAGGGGCTGATGTCTGGGTGACCACATATTTTGCTTCATTTTCAGGGAGCAATCTCTTTATCACACCTTGGACAAGGATCCTTGCCTCAGAAAGATCCATGCTTAGTTCTCCTCCCACGTCCTTACAAAAATTTCATCCAAGCAAAATGCCATAAGATGCTGGGACGTTAGCCACCAAGATAGTCATCTTGATTCTCTTGTCTAGAAAGGCTACAAATGCAAATTAGGCATCTTTGATTTGCCCCAGCAATGGTACTTACTTGTTCTCCATGGAGAAACATCTCTCAAATGTCTTGGTCAGTGTGAGACCAAGAGACTCAGCTATTTTAGCTAGCATGACATTATCAGATGCGCCTGAGTTTATAATACAGTTACTCAGCTTGTGGCCATTAATTAACAGGGAAACATAGAAAAGTTTTATTTTTTCAAGAGTAGCTGGGGGAGTAATGACTAGATTATTTAGAATAGGCGTGTTCTTTAGAGAAACAGGAGTTACTTTTTTAGCCTTTTTTCCTGTAGGAATGGTTTGGTTTTTGACATATTAGACTAGCTTATTCAATTGATCAGGATTGGACTACAAATATTCGAACTCAGACATTTATATTTTTGTCTTTTTGACACAATCGATTATGTCAAATGACTGAATTGAGCTAAGTACAGAGAAAGATACTTCAACTTTCTGAGTTTTAGGAGGGATGGGAGGTGGGCTAGTTTGCGAATTTGAAATAGAAAGGGAAGGCGAGATTGATGTATTTGCCTTTTAGGCGATTACTGGGTCCTTTGACTGAAAAGGCAGAGTGGTTCCACACTTAGCAATCATGATTGTTGGCTACGGTTGCTCTTCTATCTTCTCTTTATTAGCTTACTAGACTGATTGGTTTTTAGACCTGGTAAACACTGCATATGATCCATCAAAAGCTTCTCCTTAGTTTCTGAGTTCATCCTAGTAGTTTAGGAAACCAATATGGGAGTCGCCAGCTGATTCTTCTTGATTGTCTTCAAGGAGATTAGTGTCATTTTCTTGATTCAATTTAGGCTAGAAAGAGAATTATGATTCTGCTTCAAGATATCCCATTGTTAAATTGGTTGGAGGAGCTTCCAGAGCAAATTTCCCTTGTGGGGGAGGAAGGCAATTCTATTGCCCTTGATTCCTGGCAACATTACCCTGATATGACTGATTTGGAAATGTCTTTCTGTATGGAGTAGAAGACATTCCTTGAGCCATTTACTTTTTGAGAGCAAGCAACTCATTTGCCAAATTTTGCACCATTAGATTTGTGGTGCCTGTAGATGCATATTTAGAAGATGATGAAGCTCTATTTCTATTTGGATCTCTTATTATCTTCCCTGCTAAGATGAGATCATCTTCTATCTCAGTGGCCAAAAGTTGAGTTGTAATAAGATCTATTTGATCAGCACGTCTCAAGAGAGAACTTACTTTAGGTAGCTGAGAATTAATGAAAAAGTATTTGAGATTCTTAGTTGTAGGTCGAGCAATTACAGGAATTCTATTTCTCAGTTTCTCAAATGTGGCTATGAAGTCTCTCATAAGCTCATGAGGCTCTTTCTTTATCTGTGTAAGTTGAGCTAGAAGTGTATGTGCATCTTCTACAGATTTGAATCTGGCTTCAAACTTAGCTTTAAGAGTATTCCAATCAGTTATTGACTGAGCCTATAGATGATAAAACCAGTCTACAGCAGCACCTTGTAGTGTCTCCACAAAAATCCTGACTGTTACATCTTCAAATTCTACTCCGATTACTCCACAAGCTATGTTGAAGGCTGCAATGTGTTCATCAGGATGAACTTTCCCATCACCATAGAATTTAGAAAAAAATTTCTTTGAACTACGTGGAAGCTCATGTAGAGGTGGAGTAAGATTGAGAGGACCAAAAGCATTACCCTAGGGGCCTTGAACTGCCATCGTAAGATTATGAAAAGGAGGGATAACAAATCTCAGAGAGGTAATTATTGGCAAAGCTTTATCAACAGTAGAAGTAGATACTTCGTCTGGCAATGGAGATCTGACTTTAGTAGGAGGAAAGCTCTTGGTTAGTTGGAGACAAGATGGTGAAGGAAACAGATCAAAAATACTTTGTTGTACCAACTCAAATATAGGGTCAACGATGCCTTTAGCCCTTTGGCTTCGTGTATACCTTGAATCTGCCAGATTATGAAACAAAAATGGAAAAGAATTGATATTGCTTCAGTTAAAGCTTGAGGCTTTAAACTATGTGTTCTTTCTCTATTAGTGTGGAGGTGAATGGATAAATTATAAATGGATAATGGATTTTATATACCCAGCGGAGTCGCCAAAAACTGTTGGTTGAATATTTTATCGATCAACATACTGATAAACAAAATAAGTCTGATCAGCCAAAGTAAGAAGGTTAGTCATCCAAATGTGTAGGTTTACCACATCAAAAGGGGACTGATCTCTCCTCTCATCAAGGGGAGGTTCCCTATAGATAGGCTATATATATATAAACAAAAAATAATACTCAAGGGTAGGACAAACCATCCATCTTTATTTCTTCAGAGATGATGTGTGTGGATCAAAGGAGAAACTCAAGGAAAATGACAGAAAGCACTCCTCTTCTTTTAGAAGTACTATTCAACAAGCCACAAGAATACTCCAGGTAGTAACAACAAAATGTAACAAAAGATGTAATAACCAGCAAATCAAAATGCAGTACAAAGTCTACACCTGAATTGCTCAAGAGTAAGATACGAAGGACATTGAGGGCATAAAGTTGCCCCAAGGTCTTTTACACAGAAATGAAAAGAAAACACACTAAAGATAATTATGGGGGCACAAAGTCTCTCCACAGTTGACTCTTCAGGACACCTTCTTGACTGATGTCACTAATTTTGCTTGTTGAATTAAAGGAAGAGAAGATATATTAAGGAAAAAGACATAAGAATAGTTTCCTCAACAACAAAGATATTACAACACAAAGTCTGAAAAACCACTTGCTTTCTTATTCCAATAACAAAATATGATAAACAAACTGAGCTCAAAGTCTCAGAAGTGTCTTTCAATTTGGGCAGAGTTTCATTCTGATTGTCAAAAAGAGATCCATTTACAATAAAAGAGAGTCCCTTATATAGCCTTATCAAGAAGGACTCGAGAACAGTAACACATCATGTTGCATTGGAATCTGTTAAAAAGACAGGCTAAAACTTAGGGGCGTTTACCCATTTGATTTTATCAATGCAGAGAAATAAGTCACGCTATTGAAAGTTTGCAACTTTCAATGTCCACCTGGTGATCTGATCTTACCTTCATCGTTGCTCCTTTTCTGGTTAATTGAATCGGGTCCTAAATTCAATTTGTTGTTATGTTCCTTCCTCACTTTCAACTGGTCTTGGCCTTGAAGTCTGTGAATGCATTCGGGTCTATAAGTTCAAAGGATCAACAGCTATTTTATGAGCTTTAAAATTGACGTTCGCGCACCCATCACTATGTTTTCAACCGCTAGTTCATTGTCTTGAATTTAACGTCTTCGGGCATGTCACCCCTTGGTCCTTCTTCAGCTTTTTTGTTTGGCACTTTTCTTGAAAGAAACTGCTTTTTCGGGCCTCTTGTTTTACATCTTCCCGAAGGGAAGGTGACCCTTCGGCTTCAGGGAAGTGTCCTTCTATTCCACAGCCAAGAGTCACCCGCAAGGGAACCTGCCCTTTGGTGTCCTTCGGCAGCCTTTCGCGACTTTCTTGCAGGCATTTTCCCCAAACAAATTCTCACAGACAAAAATTCCACGAAAATTATTCCTATCGCTTTCACCTTGGTTTCTTCAGGCTTTTTTCCCATAGCTTCTCTAAATTCTTTCAGGGTTTTTGTCTGAAGGAATTGCTTCTTGCCTTAGCCTTTCTTGAATTCCTTAAACAAAATCTGAAAGAATTACCTTTGTGGCCTTCTTTGAAAATGACCCTTCTAAAGGGTACTTTTGTTGACCAAGTGCCCTCCACAAGGGCACTTTGTCCTTGGGAGGCTCTTTGAACTTTTGCATTTGAACTGCTCTTTTGAACCACTGTAGAACCACTCTGTTGAACCAAGGCGTTGAACCGTTTGGTTGAACCAAACATTAAACCAAGCCGATGAACCAAGCTTTGAACCAAAATGGTTCAAGCTAATGGTTCAATTGAATGAACCAAGTCGATGAACCAAAAGCGTTGAACCGATTGAACCTTGAACTCGTTGAACCTTTGAACCAAAGTGGTTCAACGGTTCAATGGTTCAGTGGTTCAAGCCTCTTTTGCTTGAATGCTTGCCGATAGACATTTTTGATTGAACCAAGGCACTGAACCAATCTTGAAAATGACCAAGTGTTAGAAACTGACTCTTTTGGTTGAACCTGCCTGCAGAAGCCTTTGAACATGTAGAAATGAACTTGCCTGTAGAGTCCGTAGAAATCAAGTCTGTAGAAATCAACCTATAAAGCCCATTGAACTTGGCCTACAAAGTCCGTAGATTTTCTCTTCCTGCAGAGTCCGTAGATTTGAGCCTGTAGAGTCCGTAGATTTAAGCCTATAGAGTCCATATATTTAAGCCCGTAGAGTCTGTAGATTTCTGAGAAGCTTGAAAAATGAGGAATTTGAATGCCCAGGACAAATTTTGAAAAAGGAAGAGACAATTTTGGTCTGTAGGAACAAAATATTTCAAATGTTGTCCCAAAAATGAGTGATATTTTTGGGGGACAACACACATATAAGCCAAGGAATAGATTAATGAAGCTAAAAGCCTAGTGTTATAATGCTAAAATTGAGCCAACGCCATGAAGCCATTGAATCAATCAAGTCAAGCATTCAACAATGGTGCATAAAGGAAATGATGTTAGTCATATGTCATTAAAAAAGACTTCTTATGCATAAACTGAGCAAGATAATTGAATTACTATTTGGAGCTATCAAGGATTTGGTAAAGAATTTGTGTTTTATGTTTATATTTCTCATTTCCTTCCATGTTTTACTGAGTTCTCATTTGGTTTATTCATTGTGTTCCCCCCATGATCAGGCCTAAAAGATGTTAGATTATTAGTGATTTAATTTTTCATTGTTTTTTAGACTAACTCTATATTAACCTCCTCCTTTGAGTTAAAATCTTAGATCATAAATGACACGCCCAGTGAGACATGATTGCGCATCCCACATCTTTGAATAAAAATATAAATTAAAATATCTCTTTTTTTAATCCATTAACTATTTTATTCTAAATTTCTTATAGGATGTTCTTACTGGTTTCATCCTAATTCTCTCAAAATTTTATTAAAATCTTATTTTTAGTTTAGAAGTTATTAATCTTTTAGTGACTGTCACTTTTTATTTTCTAATTTTCTGGTAAAAAAGGCTAGTACAGATCTAATAACTTTTTTTTGTTTATTGTTTTAACTTAATTTTTTTTTAAGAAGTTTTCCTTGGATTTATTGACAACTTGTATAAATTTTGTTATAAACTGATTTATATTTTAAAAATTGTGGTTAAATTACTAACTACAGGTTTTTATGTTTTATGTGTTCGATTTTATTTGTTTTAACTTTCTAACTTCTTGTTTGTATGTTTCATAGGTTTAATTTTTTTTGAAATTTATTGGGGTTTTATTGAGATTTTTTTTCCAACCATTGCCTAACATAACATGTTTATCTTTTATGGTTTTGCTTTCAGGTCGACAGGTTATTGTCGATGGTCTTTATTGACCGGTGATGATTCTACTTAAATCTAAAACCCGAGAGCTCAAAATAAAATCTAATTTGCTAACACTTGAAAGTGATTCTAAGCAGGGGATTACTCTCTTGTTTTTTCAAGGGCCAAAGCAACATTTGAACACAAAATTGTTTTATTTGACTAATAAACACTTCAATTTGGGTTTAAAATGAATTAGTCAAATCTTTTACACTTTGTTTTGGGCTTAAAACAAACTAGTCAAATCTCACACATTTGGACCTCTAGGCTTAACAACAAACATAGATGTTTTGTATCAAGTTGTGTTTATGTAAATCCTTTCAAGATGGCTATGAACATAATCTAAATATTTTAATTGGTGTCTAAAAAAGGAACCTAATCAAATCCTAACATGTTGTGAAACTTGTTTACATCATCTATTTGGGGTCTAAAAAGTATTTAGTTTCTTTTTATACCATGAATGTTTATCAAGATTTTAAAAGTTCAATAAAAGCTAAGGGATTAAAGAACATCACTACACATTTTGTTTAGTGCCTTCAAATTGAACACATTTTAAGTTTTTTTTTACAAAATTATTATCATCGTTTTCCTAGATTAGATTTGTTTGAGCAAATAGGGAGTTGTACATGTATGCTCTCCCATCTGTCCTCTTTAGGAAAATTTTGGGATCAAAAGCGCCAACTTCATTGCAAAGTGCCTTAGTCCAAAGACATAAAAAAGAAGTTGTCAAGGCTCTCCTCAAGACTCACATGGCTTGGGTGATCTAAAAATAAACTTTAAAGCTCTTTTACTTGGTCTTTTACTTTCATTGCATCTTGGCTTGTGAAGAGGACTTCATTACCTCACATGAGTTCTTTAGGGAAGCTTTGACCTAGGATTTCATCACTTGACATCATCTTCAACCTCTCTCCATGGGGGGTATATAAATTGGGATCACCCCACTAGGGTTGGAGGTTTGAGTGGTTAAACCTTCTCCTAGTTCTAGGGCTAAAATTGGGACATATGATCACATTGGACATCACTCTACACTGAGCAAGTGACAGATGTAGTGGTTGTAAAAAGGGCAAGACCTTTTTACAACAAGCCAAGTGTCATGGACCCAAATGATGTAAGATTATTTTGGAACATTGGACATGAAATTCTTATGTAATTTATCCATCTAGAATGTTCAAAAAATAATTAGTTTAGTCAATCCCACATTGCCATACCCTTAGTAGGATTTGGATGATTATACTTAGTGTATTTTGGTCATTTTTTCTCGGTATATTTTGAGACTAAAACTTGTTTGTTTGTTTATAACCATGTCAAAAACCAATTTATTTATACATTGCTCTTTTGTCTAAAGAGGTGTTATGTTAGTCATTTTATACCACACTTATGCCTTGCAATTTTTACTAAAACTTATTTGTGTGTGTCAATTGACTGATAAGGGTACCATTATGTTACCCAAATCAGATATCAATTTTGTGCCTTTGAGTATTTGAAACATAGCATTGATTACATCATTAGAGCACGTTAACATTGTTATGTTGCTTAAATTATTTCAAAACCTGCTTGACTTATACCAAAATCATTGTTTAAAACCATGTCATATATGTTATTTGGACCTTGTTTACGCACCATCATGATGTCCAATCTTGTCTAACTTGTTTTGACAAATCCTAGTCTTTAATGTTGAGTTTCCAATTAGTCTCATCAAGTTTAGATTCAAACATTGATTGATTTTTGTTTAGGCCTCAATTTCATGGGGCTGATACATAGATCTTTTTGTTTTGGATTGCATAACTTTGATTAATTGATTACCCAAACTTGATAACTATCTATCACTTTTTTATTCTTAGAACCTAATCATCATCATTATTTGTTCTTTTATTTGAAAAAACATAGTCTTTTCTCCAGGTATTTTTTGCCTCATGCCTTATATTAACTGATCATGTTTATGTTTGATTCCATGTGTCGGGTCTTTGTCAAAGTTATTCCAAACTTGTTAGATTAAATCAAATCAAATCATCTTTTATTTCAAAGTCTAGATTTTGATGTTGTTTAGCCAAAACTCCTAGTAGATCATGTTTATTTGAGCCTAGCTCTTAACTCCACATTTGGATGAAAGTGCTAACAACTCAACTTTTCCCTTTCCTAATTTAGACCTTGTTTGGAACACTTTGGCCTAGACTTTGACATGCTGATTTTATTCAGATGCTTGTCCTTTTGTGTGTATGACATTTGACATTAGACATTTGATGATTAGACTATTTTATGCTAAGTTCTAGCACAAACCATTTTGGAGATACAACTCCATTTTAAGACCATGTTGGAGATACAGCTCCACTTTTAACCAAGCTAGATCACATTTGAATCCTTTATCCTTTGAACATAGTTGTTTAGACTTTGCAGAACTCTAAGCCTTTTTATTTTTAGAGCTTTTATCATTTATGTAGATATGACTAGCTACACTTATGGTGGATCACATACTGTCTAAGTTATGATAGAATGGCTGTACAAATTGACTATAACAAAACATTTGCATACAATCCAAATTGAGACCTTGATTGGTATGAAGAGGTTTATGAAGAGGAATTTGTTAAAGACCCAACTATAGATAATGTTGTTTGGGATACAAATCCATACCCTCTTTACAATAATCAGTACATGAAACATATTCAAAAACTACTTATGACCCAACTCGAGATGTTGATTGGGATGATATGGTTTATGAGGACTTGAATGTTTTGGCTTGGGTGAGAAATCACCCTCCATGATGCCCTTTTGTTCTCTAAACCTTGCCTACCCCTAACCCTCCTTTGGATTATATGAACTACTAGGCTTCACAACATCCAAGGAACACCATTACCATTCCAAGACCTCATCCTTTGGTTTATGCAAGTAACCAAGCTCTACAATACCCTTTCATTATCCATCGACCAATTCAATCCAAATACCAACCAATCTTATCAAGATTTTGACCTGTCTAATCATAAATCCAATCATGATCACAACCTATCATTTAGCCTCAACCAATCATTCATCCCAAACCTTAGCTAATCATTCAATCGCAACCCCAACTAGTCCAATCAATACCTCAACTGAGCCAATCATTTGAGGACCAAGTTGTGTTCAAGACTATTGTATTACAACCAATCTTAAACTAAGGCCAAATCATTCAACCAATCAAAGATATTTTTGTTGAACCAACCATTTATGATAAGTTAACTTGTGATAAATCACCTTTTATCCCTATGTATTTTTTTAAGAGCCTCCTATTGAAAATCTAGTATCTAAGGAGTTGTATCTTGACCTTTGTCTTACCATTCTAGAGTCTCACTTTGACATGCCAATCTTAGTGGAGCCTGTTATGTCATCATAGGCCATTACTTATCCACTACCAAATATTCAATAGGACATCATTATAATAGAGTATCCATCAGATGAAGAATCAGTGTTAGAGTCAGGTTTTATTCTTGAATCAACATTCACTTTAGCATTGGAAGCAGAATCAACATCAGATCTAAACTCCCTTGAATTGGAATCAGATTAAGAAGAAGAATACATTTGTGAGTGTTATAATATTGGTTATGTGTGCCTTGCAGACCAATTTGAATATATTTGTGATCCTTCCATAGTTTTTGAGGATGATTATTTTAGCATTGACACAAGTTCTCCTAATATCTTCTACGAGGATTGTGCAGCCTTCCCTCATCCCATTACCATTCTACATGCCATTACCATCAACCATCATAGCTAGATCATTGACATTCCACCTCCCACAAGTACCAATTGGGATCAACAGAATCACACCTTGTTGAACTGCATTCATGGTGACATATCAGATGAAGAGAAGCAAGGAGGCCAAGACCACAATCATACAACATAAAAACACTTTGTTAGTGAAACCTTTTTGGAGGTGCTAATGGATAATCAAAGTTAGAACTCAACATCTTCTAGTGAAACCATTTTGGAGGTGTTAGGGGACAATCAAAGTCAAAATTCAATGATCCATAATGAAACCTACTTGAAGGTGCTACAGGACATTCAAGACAACTTCATTGGTAGAAACTTCATCAAGGGGCAAATGGTTGAGCACAAAAGTTCTTTCCTATTTAATGAAGACATTATCAAAGATCAAATAAAAATAGATTATACTCTACAACCTAATCAGATGGTAGCTAATCTCAGGACCAAACAAGAGAAAAATTTTGTGGTCTTATCAAGAGCATATTGAGAAGTCTTTAGCCCCACCACATCCAAAGTTTTGTTTAATCTAGAGTCAGCAACATTATGTGTGCTTGAACATCTCAATATTCATTTGTTTCCCATCCATTATTCATTCTATTATCCTCTATCATTACATTTTACAATCAAACCTATCAACCAACATTTATCCATATTTACCATCCATGGTTGCACTTTCCTTTATAGAGGCTACAAGGATATATTGTCTTGGCACATAAAGAGAACAAATTCAATGACCAATGAAGATCACAACAACATTCTTGACATCCAAATATATATCCAATTCTTGATAGAGAAGTTATTTAGACAAGGTGTTGGCTAGTAATTAACATGATTGATTATTTTGGTTGTATCATTTGTTGATCATGACATGCATCTCCACATTAGTAAGAACAACAAAATCACATACCCAGGCCATAAACATAAAAAACCAATGACCATCATTGACCAAAAACATGTACCATACCATTTAAATTTGCCATTATCGCATAATCATTTCCTTTGCCCTACCACTTAGGGGCAACCTTCCTACCATTCTATCCAATCAATCAAACCATCAGTATCCTAAGCAAGGCCATCCTATCATACCATTTTACCATTCCATTCCTACTCGACCAAACATGTTTTAAATCCTATCAACCTAGCCCGTTTGTCCTTGGTTTGTCCATTGGTTTCATGTTTTTAGCATACAAAATCAAATCAGTTTCAATAGTTATTTCAAGCATTCAAGATAGAGGCAATATTTTATAGTAGTATGATAGAATTTTTGTCCATTGTATCCTTTATTTCTTATTCCCTTATAATTAATTTTGTTTGTGTGAACTTGATTTTATCACCTACTGGGACAAATAAGTGTTCACCAATCTTAATACTAACTATATCACCTACTGGGGCAAATTGGTATCATTGAGCTATCATTTGTATCCTATTTAAAATTGCCTATGGGTAAACTAAGGGCAACATTTGTTTATTGTGCCTTGACATATCATCTAGCCATTTATGTGTCATATTATGCCATCATACCAACTATGCTTATTTTGTTTGAATTAGCTACTACACTAGTCAGATTCTTTTACTGTGAGGTAAACTACTATAAACCAAAGCCCTTTTGGGACTATGTGGGTTGTGTTTGAATCATGTTGAGGTCATCTCAATCCCCTTTAGCCATGCTCTCACCGTTTTGTGAGCATCATTTCAAGTTATAACGCTCTCACCAGTTTGTGAGCTTAGACAATTTAAGTGTCTCGTCATTCTCGATTAAGCTGAGATGCTTCAAAAAAATTTAAAACATTTGAAAATCATTTAAAAAATACAAAAAATATTGACCATTTCTTTGCCTTAAGGATTCTGAGAAACCTAAGTCACAAACAAATCACTTGTTCCCTAGTTTCCCCATCCTTTTTGGCCTTTTATCCTAAATTATCATCATTTTGTGTGTTCATCCCTATTCTTCTATCACATCCATCATGTATTCTATCAATCATCATTTTCTTCCCATTTCTTAGAAAATTACATTTAGCCTAAAGTTTTACTGGATCATCATATCCATGAAACTATATAGGCAACATCCACTTGCCTAACGCATATGGAGACAACTCAACCACCCCTTTTATTTTCTTCTATTCCCCCATCTTGTTTGTTTGTTCAGTTGTCACCTAGTTTCTAGGGGTAATATTCATCATGTTATTTATACTAACATAAGGACTAACACTTGTTTGTTTTTTTGTTTGTTTGTGTGCCTATTTGTTTGCTTTCAACACTATGGCCTTGATTCAGTTTATGTGTGTCCATTGGGTAATTCCTTGCACATTATTATTGAATCTATCCATATTCAAACATCTACATTATCATCATGGTTTTTATCATCGGTGTAATTATTTTCCATTAAGTATCAGATATTTGGAGTTAGTCCCTATACATATTTTGGCCAAGCCCCCATGGTGTTCCATCATAAGGCCTACCTTCAAATGCTACAAACAAAATCAACTTTGAGAGGTCTACAACATCAATGCAGCATCACCATCTCTTCGACACCGACATGAGCATAAATACCAATCCAATCTCAATCATATCCCAAATAGATTAATTAAGTAATGAAATAATTTCAACCTTTATTAGTTTGAACGAGCATCTCCCTACTAGCAGGTTGCCCCAATTCATCTTTATCCTATGTATCAAGTTATTAATCATCAACCATCAATCATGTTTTTCATAGTCGAGGTATATTGCATCAGCAATAAATACCATCCCATGTGCATTCTCAATGATTATATCACCTACTAGGGCAAATGATTGTGTTATCATCAATTTTCTTTCTTGTTTGTATGTCCTAACTGGGGCAGCTCCATCTTCTCAATAATTATATCGCTTGCCAAGGCAAATCATAATATTATCACATTACATTGCCATTATCAAGGTATAATGATTATAACCACCTTTAAAAAAACCATTGTACACCATCCCACTTACATTTCTCAATGATTTTTTCCAACTTTGGGTGAATCATTTTGTTATCACCCCATCATCTTCATTTGTTTGGTCCCCTCATTTCGCTTCTTTCTTTCAAGGGACCATTTATCGACCCACTTGCCAATTGCTCCCTCAAGGGGGCAGCTACAGTTCAATCATTACCATTATAGTAATAAGCATAAAAAACCATTTTATTCTTTGAAAAGATGTTACTATGCTTACAACTTACAACATCTTCCCAAATAGGAGCAAACTGTAGACATGTAAATTTGGCTACAAATGGCTTTACATCAGACTATTAGACCAATTCTTACCAATCATTGAACATTTAACCTAAGAATTTTTATTAGCCTTGAATTTGGCTTCATAACGTTGCATTAAATCAATTTTTCCTATTAAATCAATTAAACGAGGTAAATACACACATTGAATTAATCAAAATCAAACAAATGACCAAATACTTAAAAATAATTAATTGACTTGCACATCCTAATCAGAATCAATTAGCAAGTTAAATCAATTTCAAATCTTAATCGAGTTCACCCATGATCTAATAAATCAATTACTAAAAAAGAAATCAAGAGCATCTTAAAACATCCTAGAACACACCCATTACCTTTGTAAGTTGTCACTTTTGGAAAATATGTAAAAGAATATCCTAAGAATATGCCAAACTCAACCAAAGTTAATAAACTCAACCGTGATAAAATTTAACCCATTCCAAGGGATTTGAAAGCCTATAAAATCAAGCCTAGAGATCTTTGTTTAGAAAGCTCAATCAAAGTAGAGTTATAATGCAGGAATAGATTCATGAAGCTAAAAGCCTAGTGTTATAATGTCAAAATTGAGCCAAAGCCATAAAGCTATCAATCAAGCCAACCATTCAATAATGGTGCATAGTGGAGATGATATTACCTATATGTCATTGATGAAGACTTCTTACACATGAAATGAGCAAGCCAACTAAATTACCATTTGGAGCTATCAAGGATTTAGTAAGGAATTTGTGTTTTTATGTTTATATTTCTCATTTCCTTCCATGTTTTATTGAGTTCTCATTTGGTTTATTCATTATGCTCCCCTCATGATTAGGAATAAAGGATGTTAGATTGTTAGTGAGTTCATTTTTCATTGTTTTTGAGACTAACTCTATACTAACCTCCTCCTTTGAGTTAAAATCTTAGATGACAATTTCAACCATTGCACTATCTTTGAGGAGCCTCAATTTAACAAGCCAGTCTTTGTGGAGTTACATGTTAACCATTTTCATTTTTTTGAGAAGCCTCACTTTGACAAGCCAGTTTTTATGAAGTCCTTCTTAGCTAAGCTTATTTTTGAAGATCCTATTATTTAGACACAGGGTATCACTCATCCAATACCAAACATTCTACATAACATATTTGTCTCAACACTAGAAGAAGAATCAACATTAATGTCAGGTTCTATTTTTGAATCAACATCAGATTTAGCATAAGAAGTAGAATCAATGTCAGTCTCAACATCAGATTCAGAGTCCTTTGAGTTAGACTCAACATCATAATCAAATGTAGACACCGAAATCGGGTCTAACCCTGGTCGACTCTCCCCCTTGGTCCCCTTGGTCCACTTCCTAGCATTCCTAACACACACTTATTAATTTAGAATAATCATCTATTTTAAATTAATAACAAACCCCCTTTGCCACCTCTCCTCTCCTTGGGTTCCTTTCCCTTGGATACCCTCATTTATCACCCTATGACCTATTCCAACTTCCCCTCCACTAATCCTCACGTTTATTTATCCACCTTTGATCATTTTCGCATGACCAATTGACTCGGGCAGTTGGAAGAACGGGCAAAAGGCTAATTTTAGCCTTTTTGCCGTTATTCCAGCTGTCGACGTCGGTTACTTGTCGGCCGACGTCGGTTGCTTAAGACTGGCCCAAAGGCAATTTCTGGTCTCTCTCTCTCGCATCCTCTCCTCTCGAATGCAAAAATCATCTGGCACCCAGACTTCGACCTCTCTCTCTCTCTCTCCTGGACGTACAACAAGCACCACAAGCTATAGGTACATTGTAGGAAGTCTTCTACACCGCAGCATCAGCAACAAGTCCTCTACACCAACAGCATCAGCAACCAATCTTCCACACTCCTCCTTCAGCAAGCAACAGGTAAGTATTCCTCTTTTGTTCCATTTCTATATTTCAGAGTGCTTCTGTAATCAATTTTTTGTTTATTGCTTCTAAGCCATATTATCTAGACAAGGCCTGAATTTCAACCAGAGCACCCCTGACTCTCTTCTTGCAAAGGCTGAGAGGCCTTTCCCATATCTTTCCCTCTTTTGACACCCTGTCCTCAACCTGACCCCCTCCTGAGACCCTGTCCATCGACCAGCAACCCTGCACAGACTCTCTGACTGCAAGAGACCCCTTCTGGACCATAGACCTTCTCTGAGACCCGACCAAAGACCACTCCCCCGACTGACACCGGCCATTAGGGCCGCTGCCCCCACCGATGTCGGCAGACTAACCGACATCGGCAGACTTGACCAATCGACGCCAGCAGACTAACCGATGTCGGTGACTATGACCAGACTGACAACAGCATTCAGGTAAGCATTTGCTTTCATTTCTTTTATTCTATCTTTATCATTTCTATTTCTGACTATATTCTATTTTTATCAGTGGACTATCATCCTCCAAGAAGTCTTTGCACTTTTAGGACCAAGCTTTCGCTTGGCAGTCCACTTTTTAGCCATCTAACAACTTCTGTGTTTTAGTCTCTTTCTTCTACAAGTGTCATCCTCCACAACCAAAGAGGAGTTTCTGCTATCATCTGAATTTGGTGCGCAAGACTTCATCTGGGTAACATCTGACCCTAGACCATTTTTTTTAGTTTCTCATTTCCTTTTAAATGTGAAAGCGAAAATCGTATAGAAACATCAAAATATATTCATGGTTGTAAAACATTGATTACACATGCCTTACAGATCAATTTGAATATACTTGTGATCCTTCCACAATTTTTGAGGATGATTACTTCTCCTACTATCTTCTAGGAGGATTGTGTTGCCTTTTACCATTATATTACCATTTCATTTTTCATTAACACCAACCAACCTAGCCATTATATTGACATTCCACCTCCCACAAGTGTCGATTGGGACTGATAGAATCACACATTGTTGAACTGCATCTATGGTGACACATTAATTATAAAATATTAAGGGGACCAAGACCATATTCATGCAGAAGAAGAATAATCTCCTAATGAAACCTTTTAAGAGGCACTAGGGGGTAATCAAAGACCACACTGAACATCTTTTAGTGAAACTTTTATTGAGTTAGTAGAAGATAATCAAAGTCAAAAGTCAATGTTCCTTAGTGAAACATTTTTGGAGGCACTATGGGATAATCAAGACAACTCTATTGGTGAAAAAATCTTTGAGGTGCCGATAGATGGGCACAATAGATCTTCATTTTTTGATGAAGATATTATTGAAGATAACACCAGTACATCTTCTAATCTACAACATAATTAGATGATAACATCTCTCAAGCCCAAATAACAAAAAAAAATTGGTTGTCATATCGAGAGCATATTCAAAAGTCTTTGGCCCCGCCATAACCAAAATTATATTGAATTCATAATCAACAACATTGTGTGTGACTGAAAATCTTAATCTTAATTTGTTTCCCTATCATTATACATTCCATTATGATCCATTTCTCCATTCCATACCTATATTACATTACCAAATCAGACCTTTTATCCAATGTTTATCCTTACCATCTCTGGCTACATTTTCCTTTATATAGGCTATAAGGACATCTTGTATATAAGTTTGAAGGAAACAAAATCAATGACCAATGAAGATCACAACAACACCATTGGAGTCTAAATTAGCAATATATTCTTGACAGAATAACTATTTTGAAGTGGTGTGGGCTAGTAATTTAAATAATTGACTATTCTGGTCGTATCATATGTTGATCAAGATGAGTATCTCCACTTCAATAAGAACAAAAGAACCATAACTTACTCTTTGCCTTGACATTTGCCTTACCTTCCCATTTACCTTTCCCTTGCCATCATTTTTCCATACCTTGCCATTTGTTGATGTTTGAACTTGTTGTTACTTAGTTAGATGACTTGTTGGAAGCAAAACTACAACGATTTGAGGTCCCTAGGGACTATGTAGGTAGCACTCAATTTACATTGAGGTTAGCTCAGTTACCCCTTTGCCATAATCTCAACATTTTGAGAGTTAGGCAATTTCATATCTCATCATCTTCTATTGATTTGAGATACCAAAAATCCCAAAACATCAGACACATTTCCCAACTTTCATCATTATAGTTTTGAACTACATTGACTTGAGGTCCTTCGGGACTATGTAGGTAGCACTTAATTTACATTGAGGTCAGCTTGGTCACCCCCTAAGCCATGCTCTCAACATTTTTTGAGCAACTTAAGCCATACACTCTCATCATTTTATGAGTTATACCATTTTGTATCTTGTAATATTCCATTGAGTTGAGGTACCAAAAATCCCCAAAACATTGGAAACATTTCCAAACATTCATCATTGTAGTTTTGAATTACATTGACTTGAGGTCCTTCGAGACTATGTAGGTAGTGCTCAATTTACATTGAGGTCAGGTCAATCACCCCCTTTCCAATGCTCTTACCATTTTGTGAGCAACCTAAGCCAATGTTCCCATCATTTTGTGAGTCACTTTTGTGCGCATTGTGCATTTTAAATTGATACACTACTATAAACTTGATTTATCCCATGCTCTCACTATTTTATGAGCGGTCGCTTGTCAATCTATAATCAGTTAAGATACCAAAAATTCCAAAAACATTCAAAACATTTCAAAGGCATAAACATTTGAATACAAATTACAATCTCCTAGAGAGATATAAAGCCCCAAAATTCAAAACATTGGCCTTATCTTGAACCTAATCACCAATCCTCAATCTACCCAATTGGGGCAAATCCATTGTTAATTCTGATTCATTTCAATTCCATTTGGGTATGACCTTCCCTTTGAATTTATTCTTGCTTAGGGGCACCATCCAAATCACACTTTTAGGCCAAGCTAACAGTTTTTGCCATGCTAGGGTAAAATTAAAGTATGCAGCTTATACCAAGGTATCTTATCCCTGCATGTCATTCCCTTGCATAAAGTCTTGCTTGGGGGAACCATTGGTTTATCATTGCATTGAGCCTTCCCACGTAGATATTAACTTGGTTAATGACAATATTTTTTTTGTTACTTTTATTTTCAATCTTTATGTGTGTTTGTTTGCTTAGTTGTTTGTTTATTTGTTTGCTTTCATTGTTGTGCCTTGACTGAGTGTATATGCATTCATTAGGTGATTCTTTGTGCATTATAATTGAGTCTATCCATATTCATACATCAACATTATCATCATGGTTTTTAACATTTGTGTGTTATTTTCAATTATTTATTGGATCTTGAGTCAGTTCTTATGTACATTATGGCCATGTCATCATGGTGTTTTATATCATGGTGCATATTGTCATGTGCTATAAAAAAAAATTAGGCCAATGGACCTATCAATGTTGTGGGTAGTACTTCTCTAAGATCATAAGCTAGCATATCCCAAACATGACCCAAACACAAAGTAATTAAACTATAAATGAATTACATTCACTGCTAGTTAGGACATGCATCTCCATATTAGCAAGTACCCCAAATTCATACCTATCCTCTGTACCAATTCATGATCAATCCATGATTACGGGTTCATTATGTGAGATTTATTAACCCCATTGTGCCAAATTGACAATTATCCCCTACTCTTTGATAAAACAAACTCATTGACCATTTTAGTTGTATCAATGCTAATAAGGACGAACATCTTTGTCTTCATAGGTACAACTAAATCATTTGTATTGATCAATTATTATTCTTCTATTCTATCCTTCATTCTATTTTCTCCCAAATCCTGGGTGAACTACATTACCCTGAGGTCTATTTGGACTATGTAAGTAACACTTGGATACATGACGTATCTCAAGTTAGCTTGGCCACCATTAATATTCCAATCATTTATTTCATCACTTTGTGCATGCTTATGTGCCTATTTGTTTTTGGATTCTTCAATATTTAATAAGTCATTAGCCATCACACCTATATTTACGCTCGCTCATCTTTAATATGCGTGACAAGTTATATCCTTGAGTTATGTTTTCCAATCTATCTTACTAGGGAACAAACAATTTATCACATTCAAATCTACCCTACTAGGGTAAAAACATTATTTAATCCAGGTCGTTAAAATAATTATAACTACCTTTGGGAAAATCATTATTTTGACCCATCCACCATATTGAGACACATACCTGTGCCACCGATTATAATTGCCTTTGGGCAAATCAATATTTTAATCAACACATGCAAGCATTAACTCAATTTGATTAATATCATCCATGGGCTAATTTCATTCTTCTTCTTTCTTCTTTTTGAGGGACCGTCCATCAATTGTATGTGTTAGCCACTCCCTCGAGGGGACATCATAGGCTTCCCAAACTTTGTTTGGAACATCATTCCTCAACCATTATCCTATTTTTTCTTATTAATAGATTTTTCATTCTTTGAAAATATGTTATGTTGCATGTGTCTCATAACACCTTTTCAAACAAGGGCAAACTATGGACACTCATTTTTTACCAATTTCATGTCTAAATTGGGATTCAAACCAATTTATCATAAATGATGTAATTTAAGCCTAAAAATCACTCAGATTACCCAAATTCATCTACGTGAGGGATTTAATTTCCCATAAATGTGTCGAGGCTTGATGATTTAGGGTATTGCCCTATATGCACTGATAACGTAACTTGGATTCGACCCTAGTCAAATTGTAACGTAGCAAATTGACATTCTTGGCATGTTGATTTATTAATGAAAAAACATTTAAAACAATTCATAAGAGCCAAAAAACCTAATCAAGATTAATTAAAAAGTAAAATTAAATTATTTTGCTTAAGTAAAAATTCCATGTTAAATGAGAGAATTACATTTATCTACAAAAGGAATTTTTCAATAAATATGAGGTTAAAGTCAAGAGAGCTAATAAAATGTTTTATTGTTTTCTAAAATTCAAAAAAAAGTGAGTCACAACCTAATAAATATCTTATGAGTTGTCATGGCTCATAAATATTTAAAATGAGTTGTCAAGCCTTCATGATTTCTTTGACCCAACCCAGGGTTAACCTAACTCAACTAGGTTATTTTAGACTCAAACAAAGTTAGAACTAAACCTAACCTCCCTAGGATTAGAGTTAGTTTTGAGACCTATAAATATAAGTGCCCTCACTCTACCCAAATAAGCTTTTGTGTGTAAGGTTATTCTGGAGGAATACCTTCAATAAGCCATCGAAGTAATGTTATGATTCCAAATTGATACCAAGCTTCGCACCAAGCCAAGCCAAGCTACATGTAGCCATTGGAGAAGTGCTATCAAGATGGATAAAAACATTGATCAAAGTCTCTAATGTTATAGACTGAGCAAAAACATCTTTTATATCAATAAATGATCATTAATTTTGATAAGGGAAGTAAAATTGTTGTGTGTTTTTATCTCTTACTTATGGTTTTGTCCATTATGTTATGTTCCCCCTAGTACTTAGGCTACAGTCTTTATTTCATTGCATTGTTATACTTGGATTTTTACTTGATTCACTAACAAGGAACTAATTAACATTCATGTATTCTTCAAATTCCTAAGATATGGGTACCATATTCGCCAGTCCCTAATAATGTTAACAATTTTTAGGTATTTGATGATGATCAGTAGATCATATAGTTCATGGGCAATTATGGTGATTTTGAGTCACAAATTATTGATGAAATATATTTTGACCCAATGAACAAAGAGGAAAGAGAAGATGATGGTATCATTCAATTGAAATAAAATAGGATACCTAGAGGAATTATTTCCTGAGAACAAGTCTTTGACATGAAACTTAAAGTCAAAAAATAAAATCAATCTAAGACAAACAAATCAGATTTTACCAAGGCAAATTTAGGAATAGATGAACATCCCCAACCTATCAACATTGGATTGAGTTTTATTGAACAAGAAAAATATATATTGAGAGAATTATCAACTAAATGTAAGGATGTGATTGTTTGAACTTACAAAGAACTAAATGTTTTTGACCCTAGAGTTATCACACATGCCATACCACTGAGAGAAGAACACAAACCTTTCAAGCAAATACAAACATCAATTAATCCCATTATGGAACCTCTCATCCAAAAATAAGTTCAAAAATTGTTAGATGTTAAAATTATATTTCCTAACATACATTCTATTTGGGTGGCCAATCTAGTTCTAATGCGAAAGAAGAATGGTGAAACTAGATTGTATAAATTTTAAGACTCTTAATAGAGCTTCATAAAAAGATAACTATCCCTTGCCTTCCCTAGATGAAATAATTCAAATAGTTAGTGGGTCAAAAATAATGTCTTTTATTGATGTATTTTCAAACTACATATAGGTCTTGGTAGAGAATGATGATTGAATGAAAATTGCTTTTATGACTAAATGGGGAACCTTCGCATACAAGAGAATGCCCTTTGAATCAATGCAGGTGCTACCTTCTAACATGCCATGGAATTTACCTTTCAAAGACTCATTAGTAAGTGCATCGTTATTTACATGGATGATATAATTGTCTTTTCTAAACATAGGATAGATCATGTTGCCCACTTGCATAGAGTGATTGATAGATGCAGAAGGTATGAAATCTCACTAAACTCGAATAAAAGTATTTTTGGAGTTATAAAATGTAAACTATCGAGACATGTTATCACCAAATAAGGAAATTCAATTGATGCTAAAAGAGTTCAAGTTATTTTGAATATTTCACATCTTAACAACAAAAAGGAGCTTAAGTCCTTTTCTGGCAAGATAAATTATGCTCATAAATTCATTTTAGGATTTACAAAAATTGTGAAACCATTAAATTCAATGTTGAAATAGGATGAAAAATTAGAGTGGACATATGAAGGCATGAAGCCATTTTATGACATTAAAAGCACCATTGCCCAAGCTCCGATTTTGATTAGTCTAGACTTCACCAAGGATTTATTCTTGTATTCATTTGTGTCAAAACATATTATAGTATATGTGCTCACTTAGAAAATTGAAGATAATGAACATCTTATAGCCTTCATGAGTACCAATTTGAAGAAAATATAATTAAAATACTACGTGATTAACAAGTAAATTTATGCCTAGATAAAAGATATGAAAAAATTTAGGCATTATATTCTGCGTAATAAATCTACACCATTGCCCTGAACCTAGTTGTCAAACTCAGACTATTAGAGAGATAGTGTTCCCACAATCCTTGAAGATAATGAAGTATTTTTTGGATTAAACTATGTGTAAATTTTTTAAATCAATGTTTCAAGTCACACTATGTGAATATGATATGACCATAGACTTAGCTCCCTATTTATAGATATTATCATTGAAGTGTTGTGGATCAAGGTAGTGGGGGGGTTAAATTTAAACAATAAAAATATTAAATGATTTGACTTCAACAAAAGTCTATTGGTAAGAACATAAATTGACTAGAAGTTTATTATAGTTTGTAAAGGAAACAAAATGTTAAAGTTGGAAAAAAGAGGGCAATTGAAAATAAACATAAAAATATGAGAATAAGTAGAAGGGAAAAGAGGAGACTAAAAACACGAGTTAATATTTTGGTATATAGATGAAAATTAAGAGATGAGTAACTAATAAAATTGATAAAAGTAGTCCAAATATTTGAAGAGGAAAGAAAGAAAAGGTTAATAAAATTAATATGTAACAGAAAGAACCTAAAGTTAAAACTGATCTATGTTAGTTTGTCATTGTTAAAAAGGTTAACACTTAACCGAAAGATAGCAACCAAAAAGAACAAATAAACACTAGAGAGAGGAAAGGATTGGTGAATAGAAATGATAAATTAACCAAAAGAGTGACATAAGCAATAGGGAACATTAAGGGGGTAAAGGGGGAAATAATAAGGGACAAAACGTGTGCTAACTAAAACGAAGTTGAGAGATAAACTATTAATCAAGAGATGAAAACTAAGAAATGAATGACTAGGAATATTGAAGAAGTGAGATTAGAAGATTAAGAATGTTAAGGAGGAGAGAGAGGAAAGAATCAGTGCAAAGTATAAACATTAAATGTAAATGAAAACACAAGATAAAAAGGTGGTAGGTGTTGACAAGATTATAACTTTTCAGAAAACTAAGACACCAACATCCACTTGAGAAAAAACAAAAAATTCAAAAGAATAAACTCGGATGAAATCAACATTTTTTATTAGGTTAATAATTGGTCCCCAAGATTGGTTTAACTTTAGACCTTCTTAAGTTTTTATCATAGTTACAAATTTATATAGCTTCTCTTATGCATCGTTTGAAGTAGTCATCCTCTATAGCTAACACTTTGGTAATTTTAGTGCAAATATGATGGCAAGTTTTGAAGGAATGATTTGTTAATGTTTATTTAACTGCTATCTTTGTTTATATCTGCCACATGTTCATTGAACCTCATATTGATGGAGTGGTTTGTCTCTCAAATATATGACATCCCATAAGAACAATCAATTTTATACACACCACTTCTAAGCGTTGGTTCTAAATTGTCTTTGGGAGACTTGATCAACCTCCTAAGTTTTATGTGAGGGAGAAAATTAGTATGGATATTTTTACTCTCTATAATTTTAGTAATTTTATTAGAAATACCTTCAACATACGAGATAAAATTTGTAAGTCTATTTAGGGTATCAACTATAGTTATCGTATTAACAAGAGTGTTCCCTTGTTGACTTGAAGGCTCTAGCAAATTTCACATGAGTTTATTCTTTTGTTTTTTTTTCATTTTTTCTTAATTGGATGTTGATATCTTAGTTTTCATGAAAGTTATAATCTTATCACCTCCTACCACCTTTCTATCTTGTGTCCTCCTTTACATTTAACATTTATCCTTTGCACTAATTTTTTCCTCTCTCTCCTCATTAAAATTCTTAATCTTCTAATCTCACTTCTTCAATCTTCCTAGTTGTTCATTTATTTGTTTTCATATCATGACTAATAATTTATCTCTCAACTTCATTTTAGTTAATACATGTTTTTGTCCCCTCTTGTTCCCCCCTTGCCTTCCTTAACGTTCCCTATTGCTTATGTCATTTTCTCGGTTAATTTGTTGTTTTATTCACCAATCCTTTCCTCTCTCTAGTGTTTACTTGTTCTTTTTGGTTGCTATATTTTAGTCAAGTATTAACCCTTTTTAACAATGACAAACTAACATAGATTAGTTTCAGATTTAGATTCTTTCTATTACAAATTACTTTTGTTAACTAATTATTTCTTTCCTCTTGAAATACTCTGACTGCCTAATATCATTTCATCAATTATATTAGTTTTTTATAATTAATAAATGCTTTTTTAGAACTTAGAGCTATGAATTATAATGCTTTTGATTGGAACTATGAACTAGTTTGGGACACAAACATGAGGCCTAAATCCCCCTTAAAACCATCACAATGACCACAAATGGTCTTACAAACATCACCACGACCACCATGGGGCCCACAAACATCACCACAACCTTGGCGAGCCCCATAAACATCTCCATCAACCACAACTAGCCTAACATGCCATTGAGATTTAAACCTAGATGGGGCTGGACACAACCAAGTCACTTTAACCAATGCACCCACATCTCATTGGCGAGCCAATTTTATTAGTTGTTAATATATAATTATTCATCTAACCAAAAAATTAACTCTTTATGTTTTAAGTCTCCTCTTTTCCCCTCTACTTTTCCTCATACTTCTATGTTTATTTTTATTTCCCTTCTTTCATTCAAACTTTAACTTTTTGTTTCCTTTACAAACTATAATAAACATCTCGTCAATTTATGTTATTACCAATAGAATTTTTATGAAGTCAAATCATTTAATATATTAATATTTAAAAAATATATTATATAAATTAAAAAAAAACCCACTGCTTGACTCTATAACACTTCAATGATAATATTTATAAATAGGGAGCTAAGTCTGTAATCTTATCATACTATTCTCTCATCTTGATGATGGTTCACATAGCGTGACCTAAAATGTTGATGCAAAACTTTCACACACAATTTAATCCAGAAAAATACTTCATTAAATTCACACTAGGACATAATGAGCTATGTGAAAGAAGTAGCAAATGGATGACAAAAGTGTAGGAATTAAATAGAGAGCAAAGGCGAGTGCTCGGGCTCAAATCAACATATTATATGATTAATAAAGGGGTGCTTTATCAAAAAATGTATGCGAGAATTTATTTGAGATGCGTTTCCATAGAAGAAGTTGCAAACATCATTGATAACTTTCACCAAAAGGTAAACAATAGACACCCTTAAAGGAATGTTATAACCCACACAATTTTAAGGATAGGTAAACAATATACACCCTTAAAGGAATGTTATAACCCACACAATTTTAAGGATGAGATACTATTGGCCTACCATTTTAAACAATGGGTATAGTCACATCAAAATTTTTTACCAATGACAAGTGTTTGAGAAGAAATATATCCATGTTATCATGTCTTTACAGCCTATGATTGAAGGATGCCCTTTTGTATAATGGGGTTTGGATTTCATTAGGGTTATTAATCCCAATTCACTAGCTAGATATAAGTTCATACTGGCAGTTTCAAACTAATGCATGATATGGATCTAGGTAGTAGCAACAAATAATTCCAAAGCACAAGATGTGATCAAATTCTTTAAAGAAAATATTTTGACCAGGGTTGGAACACCAATTTTCTTAGTGTGTGATAACGTGCATAATTTTTAATTGATAAAATTCAGTGAGTGGGATTATAATAACCAGATTAATATCTATTGAGTTCTCTTCAAATTATTATCCATAAAGGAATGAATTTGTTAAATATACCAACAATAATTTGATTGACGCCATAGAGAAATCGATAGAAAGCACTCCAAGAGAATGACACTTGTTGTTGAAATATACATTATGGACAGATATGGCCAGACATAAGTAGGCTCTAAAGGCTTCACATTTCCTAATAGTGTATGGATAATAACCTATCTTCCCTATTACTCTCAAGTTACCAACATATTATTTTATGCAAGAGTATATGGAAGATGATCATAATATTCAAGTTAGATTGCTAGACATCATTTAGATGGAAGATGCATGAACAAAAGCTTTACAAAACTTCAATAAACGTCATGATTTTGTTAAGAGATAGTTTGACAAAAGATCAAAGATAAAAGTTTTTAGGATTTTAGAGTTAGTTCTACTATGGGTAAAGCGTGTGAAAATAAATGACAACATGACAAGTTCACTCCATTATGGATTGGACAATATCAAATCTCTAAAATTTTGGGTAACAATGTTTTTCATTTGAAAGACTTCAAAGGTAATTATTGGACCTTTGCAGTTACTAGATAGTTTTTGAAACACTGTTTCATGGCTTCTATAATTGGGAACATCTCAGAATGATTGTGAGTTATGATTTAGTAGTAGGCATAGATTAAATTTCTTGTTTTCCTATAATAGATTTCATGTTTTCCTATATTAGATTTCATGTTTTCCTAGATTATATTTCCTATTTTCCTAGATTATATTTTTTGTTTTCCTAAATTAGGAAATAAAGTCATCCAGACCACTTGCAAACACAATGCCAAACTTTTTACTAGAGGGTAGTTAATCACACTTAAGTATATGCATGGGTTTAATCATGATGAATTTGGATCTCTGAGTTAATGTGCATATCATGATTGAATGGAAAGTTTTATTTGAAACAAATAAATTTGTTAGATAACTGGGAGTTGCTTTGACATTTACTTGCATAATTTAGAAAGACTTCTAATTTTGAAAGATTAACTACACATTTACATGATTAAAACTTGTTTGAAAGATAATAAACATTAAAACGATAAAATATGTGTGAAATATCTAATTTACATGAATTTTAACTCTGTGCACCTACATAATAGTGGTTCTCAAACTCTATTCCAAATATTTTTACAAAAAAAAAATTGTTGAAGAGGGGTGATTCAAGTAAAATCTCTATCAAGACTATAAACCCCTGGTTGGTAGTAGATCAATGCTTGGAGTGGAACCAAAGATATATTTGTTAAGGCTATAAAGAACTAGTTGACAGGGCAATGCTTAACTTCCCAAATATTTGCACTTAAATATTATAAATCTTTTTTGAAAATATAAGATCAACTCGATCTTCATGTTTCCATAAAATTATATTATAATTTAAATGATTTTTTTTTCATAAAATTATATTATAATTTAAATGATTTTTTTTTAAGATGATTTTTTATATTTTATATAGTATAAATAAAATTTAAAAAAAAACAAAAAAAACGGAATCATATTTTGATTTAATAAACTTAAACCTAAATTTCAAAATGAAAACCAAAGAGCAGTTACCTCGCCCGCCTTGCAGATCACCTTCTCCCGTCGCCCAACTGCGTTATTCACACCGCTGGTCTGCGTTTTTCTGTTCCTGATCTGCGTTCTTCTGCTCCTGGTGTCCGTGTTTCTTCCGCCGTTCTTGCCCTGCTGTCCGCCATCACCGACCTGCTGTTCGTTAACCTCTGCGGATTCGCGTTTTAAACTTTAGGGTTAGCGTTCGCCGACAGGGTTTGTTTTGAGTTTTTTTTTTTTTTTCCATTTGAACATGCTTTTGAATTTGTTTTTAATCTTGCTGGACAATATATCATTAAAGTTGCTAATGCTGTTATTGCCATCTTTCTCGTCTTCCATGTTCTTTTAGTTTTAACTCTTCAGAAGTGTCTGTTGTTGAAGTCTCATCTTTGAAATTGAGGTCAATATTAGATCAGTTTTTATCCAATTTCAACGCTTTATGGTGTCTCTTTGGGTTTGAACATGGTGCTCCACTGTGAAAACCCATTTGCTTTTGCCACTTGAGCTCATCCCGTCTGGCAAAATTTGCAAGCTTAATGTTAAATATAAATGTACCAACTGTTAATGTAGATGTTCAAATCTGGAATTTTAAATCTAAAACTTGACCTTTGGTTTGTCTTGTGTATTGAGAAGGGCCCTGAAAAAATGGTTCCAGAAAATGCTCCGTCTTCAAACAAGAAAAAGAGGAAGAGTTTGGATGGTTCAGCAAAACACTTGTTTACACTTGGGCAGGAAATGGATGCACATTTTGATAAACCTCGCAAGCAACGCCATGGTAAAGCTCAAAAGCAACAGGAAAATGAAGAGGTATTTCTACCTCTCTGCTTTTTATCATACAGATGATATGATAGGATCCTCCTCGTATTCAATTCTCATAGTGTCACATACATTTGTATATTTATATCAAATATGAATTAATTACTAGTAAAGATAAATACATTATCCATGGCATTGCAATGAGTCTTTGTTTTGTTGAAAACATTTCTGTGGTCATATTCACAAGCAACAGCTTGTGGAAAATACGATCTACAACTGTACATGGATTGGTATAATGGGATCTCAATTGCTTTTATTTTTATGTCTCTGGTCATGGCCAAGTAGTGGTGCACTGGTGCCTACCTTAGTTCACATTGAATTTTCACTTGTGCAAGGGACACTTTTTTTGGGTAGGCAATGTCTCAATTATTTAGGCGTCAATTACTGCAGTCCTCCTTATTCTTCCTTCAGTGCAAGCATTTCTGTTCACAGGATTCCTGGCCCTCAAAACTATTTTTGCATTTGATTTGCAGCTTCCAAAATTTTGGCAGTTTATTAAGATTGAATAATGTGCTTGATTTTAACATAAAGATATAGCCTCATTGTTACAACTCCAAGTGTTCTTTTATTCATTATGAGTTAATAAAGAAATGCATCCTTGGCATTGACCTAGTCCTTACACATGTTTAGTCTGACAGATACGTTGCTCCTTGTATAATTTAGGCATCAAGAAATGCCTGTCGGTGATATTGGCATTTATCCCCTCTTGGACCATTAATATATTGCAAAATACTAAATACTTGAAACACAATGGTTTTGGAATTAGGAAGCATATACTTTCTGTTTTTTATTGTTGGTAAATATGAACAGAAAATGGATGCTTACTCAATTCTCATGGGAATTGTGGGTATTACATGCATACTAATTTTAAATACAATGTTTTGGTCAGAAGTACCTGATTTATTACTACTAGAGATTACTTTGATTTTTCCTTGATACAGATAGTTTGTGCCTGGTCATAAGAAGCTTTCTTAATTCCCATGAACTTACTGCACTTTAGTGTACTATTTATACAAGGTCAATGCAACGAAGGAATGGATTAGAATCTAGATCATTTATCTAGGCATTGGACATTTAGGGAACTCATGTACATATGGTATCCTTATGTTAGCAACTTCACACAAAATATCATGTTGTCAAACCAATTTCAGTGACACATTCTTCTTTGTAGATGCTTTGTATTCTTTGGAATGTGTGACAGGTAGAATCAGTGAGATCATTATATGTACTAATATGGGAGTGAAAACCGTCTGGTTACAAATTTGAATGTTATAAACAGTGGAATACACTATCATTCTAAAACTAATATTATCGTATGTGACATCTACTATCTGTATCAAAGTAATACATTATGGATTAAAAGGATTTCATTTTACCTGTGTGTATTCAAAACAGTATGTGACACAAAGTATCAGCAATAAAATATTGCGAGAGGCTCGCAAGCAGCAAAAAGAAGTTGATAATGAGAGGTATTAATTTCATCTTTGTTAAAAAGTGATTCCAATCAAGAATTGTTTTCTTATAAGTATTCAGTACTAACCCCTTGCATACAGGGATGAAGAAGCTGGTTTGGCATCTACAAAAAAGGCCTTTTCTTTGGCGATAGAAGATGTTAAATCTGACAGTGATGTTGATGATTTTGATGGGTTTTCTGAATCTCAGAGCCACTTTGAAGGGTATGAAGTAAGTAATATAACCATGTATCTCTAGTTTCACCATGTAAAATTGGCCAAATCTTTTGGATCCTGACATCACAGATTTAAAATTGTTTATGGAAAAATCAATATGTTAACCTGAATAAGAGTTGAAGTAGTTCAATTATAGTACTGGAATTGAAACAGGGCAATTCATAATTGGCTATAAGGATACGTTCATTATTTAACTCAATGTTTTGTAAAATATATTCCTTTATTTTCCAAGCATTTCCTGACTCTTGAATGAGTTGCATCTGGCAGGATGTTCCCGAGGAGGATGAGAAGGTATTGGCTGCATTCATGTCAGAAAATGCTGGCCCTCAGCGTACTTTAACTGATCTTATAATGGAGAAAATCCGAGAAAAAGATGCTGCAGTTTCATCAGGTTTGGAGAATATGATGTCATGTATTTTATTGAAGATGTTAAAGTGTCTTGGTATATACTGCTTCAAATGGCTTGGAGAGAGTTTGCTACATTTTATACAGATTAGGAATTTTGCTTAGATAATATTTCTAGCGCCTGATGTATTGCAGATTTTTTTTTGAAATCAGTAAAAAGATATGTAAATATTATTAATTTTTATAAACGGTTGTCTGTAGTAATAAATTTGTTTTATTATATTTTTCAATGTAAATTCTATTTGCATAATATTTTCTCTAAAGTACTGGGTTGTTGGAGAACAAAATGGTGGTGGATTCATGTATCATGTTTGCTGTAACACATACAAGTTACATTTGGGATTACTTTGATATGATTTCACGATATGTGGCTCTTGTGTGAAAGTGTCAGATTTGGGTGTAAAAAGTTGCTATACCGTGTCAGTTGAGCACATGTTTGTTGGCATTTACTTTATTTCTATCTTTACATTATTATTGCTCGTAGCTCTTGCTTTACTGCCCAATGACACCATATCTATAGCTCTTGTTTTACAGTCTAGTGAGACCCCAGATCTAGTTAGTTCTGCCACCCACTTTCTCATAGAGATTGTATGTGTAGGTTCCCCTTATAGACCCATTACAAATAGCACTTACCGACAACCTCAGACCACTTTGTGGAATGACATTCTTATGCGTTGGATTTAGAGTGGCTTTCTACTTTTTAACTCTTTAGAGTCTTGTTTGCAAACAAATTAATTATCCCACGTGCGGGAAATTAGTTATAAATTGGCTGTAGGGATTAGAAAGAAATTATATTAATGTCCACGAATGACCAAACGTAGGTCAATGGGACTTGAAAATACATCCAATTACAATAGAATAGAAAGTGCTAGGATAAAATGACCCTAGGATCAATGACTAAATAAATGAACAAGAACAAAAGCACTGAAAATAAATGAGAGGAAAACCCAACGCAGTAAAGCCACCAACTCACATGGTTAGGGTACCAATACAAATATCAATGCGAGGAGAGCAAAAACTTGGAATAGGTTGATGAAAGTTAAAAAGACTGGATGGTATTCCCATCAAACATCTTTGACCGCACCTGAAACAGAGGAATCACTTATGTCAATGTCTATGATTGTGAAAGGGCCAGTATAGGATACGATAATTCTAGTCAAGGAATGTTTAGGGTTGAGGGGCCAGGTTGGGTAATCCTAGGAGGAAGCAAACACTCCCCTTAGAATCCTTATTAACATCGAAGGTCAAAGAAACAACTATGGCAACGAATAAACTCGTAATGTGTGCTTGTCCTTGCGGCTTGAGAAGTCGTGAAGGAGTAGATCCATGATGCCAAGGAGCAAAGCTGTGATACCAAGTAGGTGCGGATCCCTATCGTCGAGAGCTAGTGTGTTGGGGTACCTTAGTAGTGTTGTGCAGAGATGAGTGCCGCCTCACTAACCTACCCCCTCAGTGTGTGATGCAATGGTATCCAAAGGGTGCTAAATACACCCAACCTCTGTGACGGGATGCAAGAAAGAAGCAATCAACATGGGGACTCAAGGGGCTTCTTGTAGGGACATGTGTTGAAGGGTGACAACCTCCCAAAGCAAAAGGATAGTTGTTGTTGGTCCGTGTATCGAAAGAAAGTGAATAGAGAGTTGCTTGAGTCTTTGTTAAGATAGTGGTATCTTCTTCGGATCTCATAATAGATAGGGGCATCTGAAAAGGAAGTGCTCCTTAATCTCCACCTCCTAGAGGGACCAAAGGTGATAGATCCGATCCCCATGTGGAATATGATGATCAGTCTCAATTCCCAAATGGTGTGAGCACACTCTCAAGTGGTTGAGGGGAAACCTCAGGTTGTGACACCGATGATGTTGGAGATAGTTAGGGTGACGAATGACACCATCCTCCACCCACAAGAAATGATTAGCATAAAAGGCAAGCTTGGAGTTGAGCGGTTGAGGAGAGGTCCAATTGACTTGGATATACAACCTGTAGATATCCTCTTTGTTAGTTCTAATGATAACCTCATTCAAGGGAAGACGCTGGTGAGGGGCATCCAAAGTGTACCTAAAAGGAGGTAAACTCTCAATAGAGATGTTGATAGACTAGAGGAGCAAACTAGTGTCAGTATACCAACAACGTCAATGTCTGTTGGGGCCCAAAGATTCAATCCTCTCTGAAGAACATAGGGCTTAGTATGGATACCTCCCACAACCTGAAGTTGAATCCCCCATGGCTTTGAGTTTGTGAATGTAGAAAGTAAGCTTGAAGGTCGTTTTAAGGCGTAGAGGTTGGGTGACAAACTCGGCGCGTACAATGCATTGAGGAACATTTTGTTTGCAACAAATCATACTCTGAATCATGAGAGTCGAGACCCTTTCGATACGAGTCCACTCAATGGACCTCAGACTAGGACCCCAGACCTCAGAGTTGTTCAAAATCATAGGCTTGACGACTGTATTGAAGAGGCACATGTTTGAAGGGATATCTTGGAAGTGGATCAGAAAACATTGGTGTTCCAAGACAGAAAGGGAGGCATATCCCTTGCAAAGATGTAATCAAGAGGCAGGTTTCATACTAAAATATGGTTTGACAAACTGGACCCCCAAGTAAGTGTAGGCTGATGTGATCTTTAAAGGATTCTCTTTGTAGAGGAACAAGAACTGGGAAAGATAATGTTTGTAGGTTTTGACTATCATAACCTTAGTTTTGTTAAGGTTGATCACCAACTAAAGAAGCTCGTAAAAACGAGCAAAGACATAAGTTGTCTTTATAAACCATTGGCATAGAGAGAGAGAGGAGAACAAAGTCATCGACAAAAAGACGTATGGCTATCACCACATCAGGTCAAATGCAACCATCATTTGCATGGGTAGACTGTCGAAGAAAATCCTTAAGCTCAAGATGTAAATGTTGAAGAGGGTTGGTGTGAGAGGGCCATCCTTGCTTGACCCCAATGGTACTCTTCACAAAGCTAGAAACACTGCGAGAAGTATGGAATTCCTTGACATTTATCTCATATAGCCTACAATGGTGGTAATGGGAGAATCTGGAATGCCAAAAATCATGTAACTTTTGGAAAAGTATCTTAGAATTGAGTCAAAAGCCTTTCAGAAGTCTACAAAACAATAAGACTTTAGGAGACTGATGATGAGCCTCCTCAATGATAGCCCAAAGTGTAAAGATGTGGTCAGTTGTGTGGTATTTTTTTCTTGAAGCTAGCTTGCCCCTTGTTCTAAGATTACCTCTCTCCAAGTGCTCTGATAGTTTCATTTCTAACAACGTGGTATAAAGTTTAGCAAACGTATGCCCAATCAGAATGGTCCTGTAATTGGCAAGGTTGGAGCTATCCATGGACTTATGAGTGGGATGGATTATGTGTTGGGACCAAGAACGAGGATAATTGGAGCAAACAACCTCATTTAAAAGCTTTGCCAATGATAAGGGAAAGGAATCCACACCATATTTGAGGAACTCAGCTCGAATGCCCTCGCAATCCGTTGATTTGTTGGTACATATCTTTTGAATAGCCTTACTGATTGTTCAAGCAAAGAAAACTATAAAAGATGGCGGTGGAGTGGAGACAATGACATGTTGCTATGGAATGTCGTAAAGAGAACTAGCATAGGAAACACATGCTTGGGGGTCAATGTTACAACCAAGGGTTTTTCTCAGTAGGAGAATGTGCCAAAGGGTCTTAGGTTAATGGTGGAGGGCAGCAAGGAGACCAAGTTGCCTAGATGTAAGAATCTCACATTTCTTTCGATGGAGAATATTGATAACCTCTATGAGTGGAGGATACGGGGGGAGGATCATGGGCTAGGGCAAAATGAAGTCTTCAATGTAGGAATTTACACTTGCTATCATACTAATGGTTCATAGGGCAGGACCCATGGGGACGAGGCGAGCTAGAGTAGTGCACAGTGTGGGGGTAAGAGACAAGGGTTGCATGATGTGGGAATAGGAAGGGAATAGTATCCGAACATAAGGTAGGAGAGCTAAGCAACATAGTCAATGGTGTACTCATCATCAAAGTGGATCGTGGTGTGGCGAGTGTTGGGGGCGCAATGCGAGGTGGTGGAAAATATGAAATATCCCTTTCAGGATAAAATAAGAATTTTGAGTTTTGTTGCCCATAATTTTGAAAATTCATTCAAATACCAAAACAATACATGCAATACAGAAAACCAACAACCCACGTGTTCTCTTTATTTCAGTCAATGGCACACATAGAAAACATTCTGAAAACAATTATGGAAGATACAAATAGCATAATAAAATTAGAATATTAGTTTTACTTGATTTTTCCACCAAACCCTAACCTGAAACAACATAAACGTGGAATCTTTCCTTGAAACCCTAGCTGGAAATGTCCATGAACAGGGATGGATGACTCTTGAAATGGTGTGCCCTGCTGCACTGTAGCTGTACGACCGAGAACAACCCAACATGGCCGCCATATGAATCCGTACGGATCTGCACTTTTTTTTTTGTTTTTTTACTCTTCAAACCTTGGGACGTCCAGATGGCTGCAGCTGTAAAATAAATCCTAAGAATTGTATTCTTTTGATTTTGGAAGCACCAATGTGCTTCTTGAATGGAATCACCTTTTGGTATGAGGGGTTTCATCTTCAGCGCCTTACACGGGAGGGTTTTCGCCCTCTGTGATGAATGTTGAAAAATGGCTGTTCAAGCTTGAAAAGTGTTAGAAATTGATTGAATGATGATGATTTGCTTTCTCCTCATCGAACCTTTTTATAATTACCTTTTCTCTTCAAAACCCTAAAAGTAATAAAAAATTACTTTTATTTAATATTCACCTTTTTGCTTCAAAAATAATTAATATTTACTTTTCTTTTTTATTTTTCCCTATTGACCTTTTAATTAATTAGCTTTGGCCCCACTCAATTAATAACAATGACCAAGTGTCCCCTTTTAAGTTATAATTATAAAGTGATGTTGGGGGAACCACTTAAAACATTACTATTAAAGTATTCTTTTCTTTTTTTGAAAAATGGGGCCTGATAATCTGCCCTTCCCAAAGATTGTTTGCCCTCAAGCAATCCCTGAACCGTCCTAGCAAATACTAGGACCCCAAACCAATTTCTTTGTTACTTCCATTCCTCCTTGAGAGGTAGTTAGCTTTTGTTGCGCTTCTTTGATACCATGAAGAATTGGAAGTTTGGTATGCCATGAAGCTTCTCCAAAAATTCCCATGAGTGAACCCATGATAGCTGAATCATAAATCAATTGTGATTTAGAGAGTACTACCAAATGTTACACCTTCCATTTTGTTCGCTGTGATTGCCGTAGGGGCTCCATTGACCATGCTAAGAAGCACAACCTCTTTCCCATCAGATTTACATTTCCGCTCCATGGTTTGGTAATTTAGTGTGAATTCCCCAAGGGAATGTAACCACAGCACCCCAAAAACCAATAATGTCTCTCCTATGCAAACCACATAAAAGTCATCACATGCCCTGTGATTGCCAAGTGTAATTTCCAACTGCTGAATCCTTTTGGTGCAATGAATAGTAGAACCATCAGCTACAATTACATTAAAGCCCTAGAAAACTTCTGATTTCAGCCCTCTTTGGGCTACCAAACCCTCATCAATGAAATTGTGGGTTGCCCCACTATCAATCAAAACCGTGAGTTTGTCCTTGTATAATTCCACGAATTTGGAAAGGGTAATACATGTGTGCACCCAAAAGAGCAGCACAAGGGCCTTCTGAAATTAATGTGGCAAGAGTGCCTCTTGTAGTCTTTTCTTCCACTAGCTCTTCCATTCCCACTTCGGCTTCTTCTTCTTCCGTCTCATTGTCTGATACTACCTCTTTGTAGTGCACATGTCCTTTTGGAAGACGTCTATGGCTTGGTTCCCATGGATCTACACAAGTGAAGCATAACTTTTTCCTCCTGAGTTCAGTCCTTGTTTCTATCTTTGTAATTGCTCTTGGCAGCGCTTTTTGTTGAGGAACCCCTTGCTGAAATGGCTTCCTTTGCTGCTCAACAATTGATGTCCCTTGCTGCCCATAAACTATTGATTTTGGCTGCCCACCAGTTGTTGTCATTTGCTGTCTTATAGGTAGAAATTTCCCCTCTGGGGCTGATGTTGACAAATTTAGAGCTCTGTTTATTGCTTCCTGCAGTGACAAAGGGTCAAAAGCTTTCACTAAACCCCTAAGAGATTCAGCCAACCCCTCAACAAACAAGACTACCGACTGTCTCTTCGTCACATTTGGTATCATCACTACCAATCGCTAAAAATCAGCAATATAGCTGTCCACATTACCCTATTGTTTGAGTTGAGCTAACCCTCTGAAGTGAACTTTTGAATCCTTTCTGTCAAACCTTGCAATTAGCTTTTGACTAAATTCATCAATAGAGGTAATGGAACCATGCCCTTGGATGACCATGCCATGGTACCACCACTCATGGGCCACTCTCTCCCAGTGGAATGTAGCAAACTTAATTGCCTCATCCTCAAACATTGGATTCAATGAGAAATATGTATCTAACTTTTGTAACCATGATCTCGCTGTAGATTTACTTGACTCATCAAATGTAGGAAGAGTAATCTTGCCCAACCTCTGTTGTATGTCTCTTTGTGGCTGATTTGGTTGGTTTCTTCTACCTCTCCTAACGTTGTTCTTCTTTTCTATTTCATAAAATTCTTTAAAAGAGAGAGCTTGCTGCACTTCATAGTTGAGCTCCTCATATTCTGCCAGATATATTGAATATTCATCGCCTGCATGCTGCTATAAAGGATCTATTTCTTCAGGTGGTTCTTCCTCTTGTAGGAATTTGGCACGGAAGGTTTTTGGAGGTGGGGCTATCGAAACCTTGACATTATTTGAAGTGCTTGTTTCTTCTAATTTTTCCTTTCTTTCACCCACACTGATTTGTTGTATGGCTTGTGCTATACTTGCCATGGATTCTTTGAGGGTCATTTGGATTGTTCTTTCCATGTCCTTTTGCCCACGGCCAATTATTTCACGTAACTCATCTTGTTTGATGTCCTCAGGGGTTTGATCCTTCCTCTTTTGTTAATACTTCAACTCTTCCTGTTCCTCTTGCATGTGTGATCAAGATTCAATTTTTCCCACCTAGGTTGGCAAAATCAGTGCTCTGATACCACTGAAATATCCTTTTCAGGATAAAATAAAAATTATGATTTTTATTGCTCTTAATTTTGAAAATTCATTCAAATACCGGAACAACACATGCAATACGAAAAATTGACAACTCACACGTGTTCTCTTTATTTCAGTCAATTGCATACATAAAACATTTTGAGAACAATTATGGAAGATACAAATAGCATAATAAAATCAGAATATTAGTTTTCCCTTTTTTTTCACCAAACCCTAACCTGAAACAACATAAAGGTGGAATCTTTTCTTGAAACCCTAGCTGGAAATGTCCATGAACAGGTACAAATGACTTTTGGAGTGGTACGGCCTATTGCACTGTAGTTGTATGGCGGAGAACAACTTGATATGGCCGTCATACAGATCCACACTTTTTTTTTTTACTATTCAAAGTTTGGGACGTCCGGATGGTTGCAGCTATAAAATAAATCCATAAAATTGTATTTTTTTGATTCTGGAAGCACCAATGTGATTCATGAATGGAATCACCTTTTGTGTATGAGGGGCTTCATCTTCAAGCCCTTACACGGGAGGGTTTTCGTCCTCTATAATGAAAGTTGAACAATCGCTGCTCAAGCTTGAAAAGTGTTTGAAATTGATTGAATGATAATGATTTGCTTTCTCCTCATCCAACCTTTTTATAATTATCTTTTCTCCTCAAAACCTTAAAAGTAATTAAAAATTACTTTTATTTAATATTCACCTTTTTGCTCCAAAAATAATTAATAATTACTTTTCCTTTTTCTTTTTCCCTTTTGACCTTTTAATTAATTAACTTTGGCCCCACTCAATTAATAATAATGATCAAGTGTCCTCTTTTAAGTTATAATTATAAAGTGACGTTGGAGGAACCACTTAAAACATTATTATTAAAGAATTTTTTTCTTTATTTCAAAAAGGGGACATGACAGGGCAGGAGCAAGAAGCAACATGGGGTGTGAAAGTCAAAGTGGCATGGTTGGCATGTGGAAATTGGTGGGAAATAAGGAAGTCTTGTATGTGGGGGATGAGGGATCAACAAGTGAGAACATAATCCTCTATGCCCACTCCCCCTCCATGGGGGGTAGGTGAATCTACTTGAATTAGGGAAACAAGGATGCTCGTTGAGAATGTGGAGACTTTGTGATTCTTCCATTTGGAAAATGTGCCTCCCATAGGCTGTGATTGGAGTATTTTTTCATCTATTGTTTCTCTCTATAAGCTAAATTCCTCAAGATCTCGTGCCGGAAGGCATAACTTGTTTGTGCAAGATCATGAATAGGTGTCTGGTGGGTCCTTGTGTGGGCATTGAAGTTCCCCAAAAGAACATCATCCACTAAGGAATGATGGGAAATCTCTAGATAAAGGTCAAGGTATGGATCCCCATTTATGTGCACAACGAAGGTCGATGAAGCTGCGGTGAAGTATTATACTGCAATGAAGACATCACGGAAAGGAGGTGGGCCTCTCTAAACATGCAACCCACATGTATGTGGAATGGACATTAGAAGCTACCAATTATACTAATGGGCCTTAGGTTGTCACGAATGAAACAAGCCGCTCCACTTGAACCACAAACATCACCTAATCTACGTGTCTCACATAGACATGTCAAGACCAACATGAAACTTGTGATTGGAGGGAAGGCTCTCATCGGTCTCATTAAGGAAAATGAGATCTCGCAATGCAATCACATCTTGGAAGGTACCTAGAGGAAACCACAAAGCTTCATTACAGTTCCAACAAGTAATGGAGATGCCACTATTATCACTGTTTGAGACCCCAACGTTTTGTCATTGAGATGGTAAAGGATGTGATCACACTGGGTGTAGGGAAGCATGAATCACAACCCTGCAATCCCGAATGACAGCCTATTTGTTTTCTTTCCTAGCAGCGACAACCAAGGCCCGAGCTTTTGAAGCTCCTCCACTTGGAGTCTAGTGAGATCAGCATCTTAGTAAACTTTGTCAGGGAGGGAAAAGAGCTTCCTTTTAGATTTCAGATCTCTTAAACCAACCTCTACCGATTGGATCTCAATAATAAGAGTGTTATAGAGAGTCACGCATCCCTGCTCGAGGGAGATGCCATTCAAGCCTAGGGACTCCTGTAAAAAGGTTTTCCTGGCTTTCAAGTGATCAATTGGTTGAGGCAGGCCACAATCTCAAAGGTTAAGGGCCTTGGCTTGTTGCACTTATTCCTCAACAAATTTGGCTTGGACATCCATTTCAACAATTGGAGGGTCTTCTAACCTTTAGCTATTTGGACCCACATTTTTTATTCATCAACTTGATTTTGGATGTACTGTTGATGAGTTGTAGTTTCCTGCTTCAGGTACTCATTTTGGATAAGTATATCAGATTATTTGTTTTTTGATCTCAGGAAACCAATTGTCAAAGCTGCTGAAAGTGCAAAGCATCTACAAGGGAGTCTTGAGACTACTCAATTAAATTAACACTTGCCCTCAAGTCGGAAATGATAAGGTCTTTCTCTTGTTGCTACTGTTTTGAGAAGTGAAAGGAGTTCGTGAATCTTGGAACCCATTTTCTCAATAGCAGAAATCTGGCTGCATAGTTTGCTGTATTGGATCTTGAGGGTCATGACAGCTTGGGTTTTGGGTCCTTGAAGTATAGAATGAGACAGGGAGGAGGGGTTCTCAATTCCTGCTTCGAAAGGGCCTCCAAATTCAGAATATAGAGACGTTTATTCAGTATGCAGTAAGCTCAAGGGCCTCCAAATTCAGAATATAGAGACCTTTATTCAGTATTCAGTATGAGACCTTTTTTCAGTGTTCAGTATCCAAATTCTGAATTATAGCCTTGGTATGCAGTAAGCTCAATACTTGTGTTAAACACTTGACAAAAGTTCAGAAGTATGCTGAGTGTTTCATCAAGCACTTGGCAGCCAACCAAAAACTGCTCAGTGCATTGTGTCAAACAGTTGACAAACAACCCAAAATGCCCAAAGCTTTGTGAAATCAGCTAGAAATGGCCAAGAAAACCACGAAATCTGTCCACTTCAAATGGGCTCCTTAACCTGCATGAAATGATCCAAAAACTAGGTGGATATTCCACTCTTAAGTTTCACCTACACGGACCCTTTCAAGTCAAGGTGTTCCTCTCAAGTTCTATGCCATATAAGAACACCTAAAATGCTGATTTAAGATGTATTCCAGCTCTTATGACTGTCATCTACAACATATAAAAGCATATGCAACCCTTCACATGCAATCTCCATATGCTACATACATTGCATATATTCCTCCACACTCTAAACATGCTACTACTCCATACATGACTGCAATTAACATGCTTGCATAGAGGTGCAATACCAAATGTGAAGTTTTTTAACCTTCAGAGCTGAGTCTTGAGCTCTCTTAAATGTTTGGTGTATTAGCCTAGTTGCGAGGAATGTAAATATGCAAATAAAAGAAACAATTATATCTCCAAACACATCAAAGAGAGATAACACAAGACATACTCTTGAGAAACTCAATGTGAGAAAACTTCAGCAAGAGTGAAGCTATTCTTCTTTATATCCTCTATATTCTGTAGTTTACAAGTTTTTTTGCCTCATGGGCTTACAGTGAAAACCAACCTCTTGGCTCCCATACTTGTAGTTGTAATGATCTTTGCAATATATGGTGGAAGATTTGCCTCTCAAGAAAGGAAAAACTATTGAACTCTGCCTTTTCCAGCTGTGTGGTATTAAAAAACAATCACCTACAATTAAGCAACAATGAGAAAACAAGAACAAAGACTCAGCCTTGCACATATGCAATGTGAATCCAACTTCCATACTTCTTACCATGCTTGCGACTTTTTTATGATCTCTCATGATTGTCTCCTTTAAATGAACTCTATAGGCTCATATTTATCCATAGGAATACCTCTTAGACTCGTCCAAGAGTTGGAAATTGAAGCCAAACGTTTCATGTCCTTTCATCTTCTTGTGCATCTTTCGTGATTCTATCTGCCTTACCAAGACCTATATTTGTCCTTTCCAAGCCTTATAAACCGCCAAGAACTCAACTGAACCGCCAAAGTGAAGCCAAATGTCAAAAAACGCTTCATATTCCCTGGCTCCGGAGGTCATTAGTTGCAGCTTCGGAGGTCATCAGTAGCTCCCGAGATTGACTAGTTTGCCAACTTCCAAAGGCCATAACTTTTGCATGATTTTGAAATCAGATGTTTTTTTTTGAACTTGTCTAATTTTGCGAGAGGAATTCAAATATGTAATTTAAAATTACTTTAGAAACCAAACATATGCGGTTTTAGCCAGTACAACAGAAACTAGCATTTTCTAGGTCTTAGCATTATGCAGATTACTCATTTTTGACAGTTGATTGTTTAACCAAGTTGGATGATATATATGATTAAATTTCTGATCATGAAAACTTTCAAAACCTGCACAAAATTTGTCAGAACTGCTCACTGCATGAAACTCAGTATCCCTGCAAACAGTAGACGTGATGAATGGTAAATAAGATGAAAAATAAACACCTTTGGTTGTGGTCGATCGGTTCAGTTGAGAGACGACTTGTTTGCGAAAGAAGCTCTTGTCCGCATGTCTGATGACTGTGTTTGGCCGATATAACCATTGTACTGTCTTGGATTTGGCTTGAGTCATCATCCATGCCTTCTGAAGAAAGTTATTTTTGTAACCCTTACAACCTATTTATCCAACAATTTAATATTTTTGTTTCCTCTAGATTTTTGAACATAAAAGATAGGCTGAGTGGGAGGGCAGTTATCTATATTCGGTAGTCGGCACTCAATCGACGAAGGAGGGTAGGCTATATGATTTAAACCACATGTTCTACTGCCTGTGCAAACCCCCATCAATTCCTTCAAGTTTCAGTCTTGCGACTGTACATTCTGGGTGAAGTGTTTCATTAATTAGTTGGATCTGGTCTAGTATAGACCAATATATTGGCAGACCAAAGACTATTCTATTTGTATAGCTATGCTTGGTAGGCTGAGGGGGATGACCTACTATATATGGTCAGATAGTTTTAAATTCCAGATTTCTATTTTTGGTAGTTCAGATTCTGTGTTTTAAGACGTTTCCAAATTTTAAAGTTCACCATAGTTTCAATAATTTAACTGTCATTTTTCAATTGATACTTAAATTTCTGTAGGTTCTAGGTTTTATATTAGTTCAAATCTCAGTTTTTATATGTACTGGCAATTCATTTCAGAATTTTTCTTCAGAACTTCATGCTTTTTTCTAGAAACCTAGATTTTATACATGTTTACCTAGGGTTTTACAAATCTTATTGCTGTTTTAGTTGGGCAGCTAAAAGTAGTATTGGAGCTTCTTTTTGGGCCTTGTGGGACAACACCAGCATTGGACTTCCCAAGTCATCACATGAGGTGATAATTTGAGGTCTGAAATTTCCTTATTTTAGAGGAAACATTTAAAATCCCATTGGAATATCAATAAATGAAAGAAACCATGACTTAGATAAGCTATAAGCTATTCATTCATTGATTTTGCCATGGAAATGATGGAAAGAGGGGAGAATGCCATAGAAGAGGAAGGGTACAAGAGATCGTGAGACCCAAGAGGAGAGGCCAACTAGCATGATGAAAATCAAATCATAGTTACCTAAGTCTCGGGGACGTGGGGACGGGGATTCTGAACCGACAAATTTTTTTCCAGATTTTGGGGATGCCAAGGGTACGCCTATTGAAATAATATATAAAAATTAACATCTAAATTTTTTGAACTTTATTCAATGAAATTTAGGGGTTTAAACTTTTTATAATGTTTTTTAGGGTAGTTTTAGGATAAGGATTCTTAGGGTTCAATGTTTTTGTGAAAATAACAACTTTTTTTTGGGGCAGGGGGTTTTGCTTTAAATTAAAAGCATCAAAAATTTAAAAAAATTTGTGGACGTCCCCTAAGCCCCCTAGTCCCTGAAACATTTGGGACTTCACCAAAACCTAGGGGATGCATCCTTGTGTAACACTGAATCAAACATTTTTGTTGGAAGAAGGTTTAATTAAATAAATTAGCATAGTTACCATGTTTGAAAAATTCGGTTTGTTCGGAAGGGGGAAAAAGTTCGGAAGTTCGGAATTTTGAAAAAAGTTCGGTTCGGTAAGTTTGGAAGTTCGGAATTATATATATATATGTATATATGCAAAATATTTCAATCTACTAAGGAATGAACATTAATTTAACACTTGCAAAAATGAGAAATGCATAAGAATTTCAAACTTGAATTACATTAAAAGATAGCAAAATATTCATAGTTTAGAGCCTAAGCCCAAAATTGATATAGAACTCAAGTTTCAAACATTTGCAACATCAAACCCAGCTTCAAAATCAAAACTAGCACTAGCACTAGCACCATCGTTCATTCATTACTTCAAAGACAAAATGTACATTCAAATCTAGAATAAATCATCTCGATTGCCCACAAAATCATGAATGCCACTCCCATTATTTTTCAACTTTATCATTTACTGACACTTTCTCTCACAAGGGCTCATCGGTGCATTGAATCTCACAGAGTGCATGCCTTAAGGGGTGCATTGGGAATGGGGTGGGATCGGCTTGTGGCACTTTGCGAGAGATATTTTCATACTATTCTATCACGCATACATCCCTTCATGCAGCCTTCATACCTCCTATGATGTCTCTTTGAAATCTTGAAACCTTGAAATATGGCTAAGTTTGAAACCCTGAAACCCTGGAATCTAACTAACTCTAAAATATGATTGGATCCTCCAAAACCTAGAATTTGCATTATAGCTCCTAGCGGTTCGAAACCCCTCTCAAGCATCCTGAAATTATATAAATAAAATATAACTTAAAGTATAAGAAACTAGATGTCCATTATAAATGTAAACTTATACTTAAACAAAATGTTTATTTTATTTATATACTGTTGGGTTCGGACTAGATTTACATTTTGGGTTTTTTAATTTAAAAAAAAAAAAAAAAAAAAAAAAAGGTTATTCGGTCAAGTTCGACTGCACAAATTCGGTCCATGCCATTTGTTCGGTTCGAACCGAACATGAGCCATGTTTGGTCGAACATGGTAACTATGTAAATTAGTGAAAGCTAGAGAACCAAGAAACTAATATATAACTTAGAGGTTGCATGAGAAAAATTCCTATAATGAAGTTTAATGGGGTTGACAAAGAGATTAAAACCAGGTCTTGGATAGGGATCTTAGCCTGTTTCTTTTGGCCGAGTTATATGGAAAATTTCAAAAAAACTCCACCTTACACCTTGATGGGCTTGGATTTGATTGGTGGCAGAGGGTTGAGCTTAAAAAAGAGGAGGATGATATCGGGGATCAATTGAAAATAACCATGTGAGATCAGTGCGTGACAATGTTTTATCACAATTTTAGGCCTGAACACAAGAAGATTCCTTGGTCCTCAAAAATATGAAGCAACATGAAACGGTGTACAACTCCAGGGATTTTTGCCAAGCTATCTTACTAGTGGTGAATATGTCTCCACGAAGTGCAGTTACTATATATATTGATGGATCAATATGATTGTAAGTTGTGGATGAAGAAAATAAGATGGCTGAAACTGATTATGAAGAAACAACTGAAATGGAAGAAAAAGCCCACATGGTGGACCTGAATCAGATTGAAATACCACTATTTCCCTTGCTGCCATGATGGCCACTTCCCAATATCAAACCCTAAGAGTAAAACGCAAAGTGAAGAGAAAAAATGTGGTGAGTCATTCATTCCAGAAGTACTTATAATTTCATAGGTGCAAGATCGATGACAGCTAGTTCCATTACAAAATGTTTAGCTGTTAGTGACAACATGATAGAGTGCAAAGGGATGATAAAAGGCATGAAACTAATACTGGATGGCAATATATTAATCTCACATGTCTATGTGGTGGATCTAGCAGTGCTGCAGTGATCGTAGGAGTGCAATGGTTGTAGACCTTGGGTGAATTTTTGATGAATATTGATGAGATGCATGAAGTTTGAGGAAAGACAACACTGATTGCAATAAGAGGGCTTCCAATAGCTGAAAACAAACCGATTTCAAGTCATACAATGGGAAAACAACGTGCAAAAAGTGAATGACATTATATTTTTCATTGTAATTCTAATAAGGCTTGCATGTTAAAGTGAAAACACAATCTAGATATAGAGAAGGAAGGGTGGCAATTATTTGATGAATACGCAAATGTTTATAAGGCCCCGCTGCCAAGGCTACTTTCAGAAAAAAGGGCAAGAACACGTTATTGAGTTGGAACCAAGGTCCAAACCCACTATTGTTTCTCCTTATAAGTATCCAAAGCTATTCAAGGATGAAATTGAGAAGATATTCCAAGATTAATTGGATATAGGGTCTAGGTTGCCTCTCTTGTATTTTAATAGAAAAGAAATATGGTTTATGTACATGTAGAAAGCAACACGCTAACCTTTGTGTACTTGACTTCTCGAGGTCTGGTCGAGACAGTTGATGAAAGAATAATGGGATGAGTGGTCCAGTGGTTTGGTTGATTGGGTCAGTTTGGTTGAGGGATTTGTATGGGAAGAACTGGAAGGGCTAGTTGGTTAGGTTGAGGCTTGAGCTATGAGAGCAGGGTTTTGATCAATTGGTGGTAGAGGATGCTCGTGGTGATACTAAAATAGTTCACTTATGTTGTATTACTCATTTAAGGCAGTGAATTGGGATGTGATAGATTTATAAGAACCCTCAGAATGGACAAGGACAAGATAGCAAAGTTCTTGATCTATACCCCCAAACCCCAGACCCCGACCTATTGAATGGTAATGGTCCACCATTCTTGTTGAAGCCACTTCTACTTTCACTTCCGCTTTTATGGCTCATTTGGCCTTTCGAGCACGAATCATTATCTTTGTGATTAACATCAACATCAACAGTTGGGGTTAGACTCTTGGAAATTAGGCGAAGTTGGGTTGAAGGACTCTTGGGATTTGGTTTGCTTTTGTCGAGTTGGTTTTGACCAATCAATGTCATCCGCAAATCGAATGAGATATAACAAGGCTAGACCCGAGGATAAAGGGAAAAATGATCAAATTTGTAGGTTGTTGGCTTGACGGACTAGAATACAAATTGTTCGCTATTTGGGCCTCTATTGGACGAGCTTGTTTGTTAAAAGTGTTTAGTTGGATAATAATGAGGTTGGGGAGAGGAATAGAATGAAAGATTTCTATCCCACGTTTCGAGTTAATGTTAGTCTGGATGTTGTTTGCTGGTATGGGGGCGGACACTCTAGGAAATGTTTTTACTCTGTGGAAATGAGCTTGTTCATCATCATTCAAGAGTGAGGCAACAATTGTTTGGAAGTTGAAGCGTATTTGCTTGTTTTGTTTTAGCTTGCTGTGAAGCTGATTTGATTTGATTTGTGAAATGTGTACTTGCTGTTTTTAAAGTTGAATGTTGTGTTTTAGCAATGTTTGTGCCTGTTCTTGTTTTGGCAAGGCTTTGGTTGGGCTTCTTGTGTGTTTTCAATGAGGCTGCGCAAAATGAAAGAAAACTATACTCCTGTTGAAATTTAGGTACCAAAAGCAAATGAAATGAAAGCTTTTCTCTTTTTGTTCTTTTCTTGAGATTTTAATGTATACAATGCTAATCAAATCTGAATATAAATCAATCAATGCAAATGTTGATTTTTGGTCTTTTTCCTTTATTTTAAGTATGCAAAAAATTTCCCTGTGTGCTAAAATGAATACTTTTGTCTCTTTCTTTTCGGTGTGAATGAAATGAGAACTGAATTCGCACTTTGAATTTTGAACATGCAAATAGAAAACTAGATCTACAACTCAGGTTTTGTATATGCAATGCAATTTCTAAATTTTCATGATCTAGTTTGTATATGTAAAGGCAATATGCAAGTTTTTTGATTTTTTTGATTGTTATGTGAACTTTATGTGCATCTAAATTGATATGTATTTGAATGAATGCTGATCTATGGTTTTGATCTATGAATTAGAATGACTTTCTTTATCATGCAAGGAAGTAAAATAATTGTAGATGAGAACTTTCTTTTTGGTTTTTAAGTTTTTATGTGCAACTTGCTTGTTAATGTTATGTATATGAGGATGTGTGCTATGCAAACTGAAAATTAAATGTTGTTGGTTGGCTGTAGCTAAATGTAAAATTCACCTGTCTCTGATCTAATGTGTAAACTACTGTTCTTTGAGATCTACAATGTGGGAATGCAACGAGGATGATAAAACAACTTTTCCAATGCAAAGAGAGAAGGAAGAAATGATTTTTTTTAGAGTTTCTTTTGATTGATTTTTTTTGAAATGCAAGTTAATCTAATGAGCAATAAATCTAATTTAATAATCAAACTAATTTTTAAAACAAAGAAGAAAATGAATCCTCCAACATGACCAAATCAAACATTAGATGGAGAAGAAGTTGATGTAAATATTCGGTCCTTAAGTAGTGTAATGTCCCCTTTTCATATAATTTTAATAATTAATAAAATTGTTCGAATAGTGATTTTAATCATTCGAAACTATAAGGCAATTTAATTAATTATTAAAATAGAACTATCTTAGATAATTATTCGAATTACCAGAAAAATGGTTTTAACCATTTGGAAAATTAAGGTAATTTTAATGATTATTCGAAGGGGTTTTATAATTAATAAATTGCTTGAAAAGTGATTTTTATCACTTAAATTATTAGAGCAATTTAATTAATTATTAAAGCAAGGACCTAATATAAAATAATTCATTAATTTGCCAAAAAGTAATTTAAATTACTAATTTATTATGGCAAGTTATTTAATTAATTCAAAAAGGCCTAAAGTGAAATTAAAAGGAATGTCGACTTGGGAGTTAAAGCAAAGAAAGGAAAAGATATTCTAAAAAAGGGCAAGTGAGGCTTATGAGGTATATTACCTCCCCAAGGTGGTTCGTCTCCTTTCGGAAGAAACAAATACAAAGTGATGATCACAATTGAAGACATGTTGAATTTGATAATTGTTTCTTCAAGCTTGAAGAAGCTATTGGAATGCATGCCCAATAGGTGTTCGCAGTTTTGGTGTTGATCATTTTACAAAATGTGTCTTTTGATGCCACCTTTGCTAAAGGAGGTTTTGTTACTTGTCCTAGAGTGGGGTGATTTGCTTTGAGAGATTTTTGTGAGGTTTTGATGGACTATTTGAGGTCCATTTGATGCTTAATATATATGATTATTATTTGCTTTAATTTTTCCAAGTGTGGCGACTTGTTTGGAATTGAGGGTTTGATATTTGAAGAGGTAAATTTCGAAAAGTAGGGTTTTTAGAGTTTTGGAGCAAGTTTCGGTGACCTTCTCATGGAGAAATTTTTTGAAATTATTTTTATTTGATAGCCAACATTTTTATGATCAGTTTGAGTTTTTATTTGCATCATAATTCCAAGTATTGAAGGAGTTATAATTTTTGAAATTTTCAGCTATTCGTAAGAAATAATATTTGTTGAGCGCAGATTTGCAAGGGTTTCATTCTGATTTAATTATTGCAGTAATTTTCTGAATATTGAAGATTGGATTGGAAATTAGAGTGGAAAAGGTCTTTAATTCAGCTAGTGTGGCGCTAGGGTTTGGAGGATTGAAACATTCATTTCAGGATTTTTCTCATTGCGGTAAGAGCCATTGGTGGCCAAATTCACAAGGTATTTATTTCAAAGTGAATTGAAGTTAATTTTTAGTTTGGAGGTGCATTTACAGCAGCTAGGGTTTGCTGATTTTTACAATTTCAGAATTTTGAAATTGTGGATTTTGGTGGAAACCCCTTTTTGGTTAAATCGTCCCATTTGGTGACATTACATGGAGTTAGTTTTGTATGTGTTGTTTAAATAGTGACCATGGAACTCTCCAACAAGAGGAAAACAAAGAAGACAAAAGAACAACAAATTGAATGAAGAAACAACTGAACGGTGGTTGGTTGCTCACGAATGACAGAGTATTGACTACAAATTCATAGGTATCTCTCTGCAACTTATATGAATGACCAGAAGTCTAGAAGATTACTGTGAAGCTTGGAATAAGTTTTTCAAAACAACATAAATCAAATTGTGGCTCTGTAAAACTTGTAAACTCCAATCTCTAATGCAATTTTTTGATCCAAAATTCAAAGAAAAATGAAAATTTGTAAGGAGAAGAAGTTGTAAGTATGAGTTAATTGAAGCCTTACTAGGAGCTTGTTGGAGTTAACTTGGAAGTAGTTGAGATTGATTTAATCATGACTGAGAGTGGATTGGGGGATTATGAAGGTGAACACAGGAGAAGAGTAAAAAACGCAACTGAAATTATGAAAAATGTGTGAAAACTCAAGTCTAGGAAGTTTGTTTCAAAAAGACTTCCATAGTGGCAAAACTGCACTAAGACTATATTGGGGGATTATGAAGGTGAACACGAGGAAAGAGTAAAAAAATGCAATCGAAATCATGAAAATGTGTGAAAACTCAAGCTTTAGAAGTTTGTTTCAAAAGGACTTCCACAACGACAAAACTGCCATGGTGTTTTTGTGAACCGCCGATGTGGTTTATAGAACCATCGTGGCAGTGGCATGAACTGCTAGGGCAGTGGTTTCGCCATGCCACAATAGTTTTAAAATTTGAAGGCCAAAGACTAAGAAAATGAAAAATTGGAAATTTTCAAGGCCCAGAAAAGGGGCAAAAGACGAGAGAAGGGAGAGGCCTAGGTTTGAGCATATGTAAATTATGGAGATCCTTGCATCATCATCGGATTTTGGAAATGTTGCACCATTCAAAATTTTGGTGCATATAGCTCCCTTGGTATGTGCATTGACTACAATTAATTAAACAAATAGACCATCAAGAACAACTTTTCCATTCCACACATGGACGGACTATTGGTTGAGTTACATCGGGTGGCTGTGTTTACATAGATTGATTCGAGCTTTGGTCACCCCCAAATAAGGGTGAGCAAATGTGACCAGTTTAAGATAGCTTTAATAAAGCATCCTGGCCATTATGAATTTTAGGTGATGCCTTTTGGGCTAACCAATGCCCCAACCACATTCCAAGGTACAATGAACCAAATCTCTTTGAGCCCTATATTGAGAAGCTTTTTCTTGTTTCTTTGATCATATCCTTGTCAAGAGCAAAAATATGGAGTCATTTAAAGCTCTTGATAACTGTTTTAGAAGTCTTGAGGTTAAACTCCTTATTTGCAAAGGAATCAAAATGTGATTTTGCAAAGCATGAGCTTGTGTATTTGGACATACAATTAGTCAAGAGGAAGTCAAGCTTGATCCAACTAAGATTCAAGCTATTCTTGATAGGCCAACGCCCAAAAATGTGACTTAGCTGAGAGGATTTAATGGTTGGAAATTTGTCAAAGGTTTTGGAGGTCTCATGGCACCTCTCACACTAATCTTTAAAAAAGGATAAAGCTCAAATGGACAGAGACTGCCAAAGCTGCATTCCAACAAGTGGGGAAGGTAACGACTTCTAGCCTTGTACTTGCACTTCCAGGTTTTCCCAGCCCTTTATGGTGGAATGCGATGCTTCAGGCATAGGCATAGGACCTGTACTCATTCAAATCAGTGACCTATTGGTTTTGAAAGCAAAAAATTAACGAGGAGAAGCTTTTGTGCATCTATGATCTAGGGTAGGCCTTATGAATGCTATAGAGAAATTCAAGCCATATTTGTTGGGGCAGCACTTCATTATCTGAATAGATCACCAAAGTTTGAAGTAATTCCTGTACAAAAAGAATTTGAGTGAACAACAAGCAAATTGGGGTAAGCAAACTATAAGGTTATTATTTCTAAATCCAATATAGGAAGGACTTATTATTTAAAAATCCAATGAAAGAATGGAAAAATAATATTTTTTCCAATTCTTTATTAAGGCTACCTGAGCTGTATGCGATAGCTGTGATGGAACCAAGATGCAAAGAATAAATATTGGCTGAATATGCCAAAGATAAGGCATCCACTGCTTTGTTGCAAGAGCCAGAAAGAACCCAGCAAGAGCACAATAGGTATTCTTTTTGTGGTGATCTAATTTTTTATAAATTCTAAACTTAAAAAGAATGTACTAGAATAATGCCATTTGTGCTGGCCACATTGGCTTGTTTAAGACCTGTTACAACATGAGAAGCAAACTGTTTTTGGAGAGGATTGAAATAATATGTAAGGAACTTTGTGGCTTTATGTAAAACCTACCAAAGGAATAAATTAGAGAATGTAAGAAGCCCAGGTCAGCAAGCCTCTTTTGCCAAAATTGTTGCATTTTTGCAAAGAATTGGTACAATGCAACATTTCACACATCTATTGGAATGCCACTATAAAAGGCCTTGTACAGCGTTTATCCTCCTCTGTTGGTTGATTGGTCCATTAAAGACACACACGTGCCAGATATTTGTGATTTCCTTGAATAAAGTCAACAAGTTTTGAAGCAGTTAAAAGAGAACTTGAAGCTTGTCGAAGATAGGATGAAATATTAACATAGCCAGCTCTGGTTGGAGAGAGAATTTGAGGTAGATGATTGGGTTTTCTTGAATTTACAACCCTGTAAGCAGCAGTTTCTTAAAGTAAAGGGGGCAGAGAAACTTGGGCCTCCATGCTACGGGCCATACAAGTTTTTGGCACTTGTGGGAAAGGTTGCATACACTATTGAGCTTCCAGCAGGAACTTGAGGGCACTATATCATCCATGTCTCATGCTTGAAGAAGGTAGTAGGGCAAAATGTCAAAACTTAAAGCACCTTCGTAACCCTTGATGATGATGGACATGTACTGCTTCTAGAATGCATTTTTGTAGCTTGATAAAAGAAGTTAAGGACTAAGGTAGTATTAGAATATCTCATTTAGTGGAAGGATGTGCTATTATATGATGCCACATAGGACAAAGCAATTTGAGGAAGGTCTAGAAATACTGCAGCACCCAACATTGCAATGGCTTTAGGGAAAAGCAATTCAAGAGGGGGGGGCTGGGCTGTCACAATGTTCAAAGATAATAAGCTTCAACAATAATTTAGCACCTTGTGGGTCCAATGGGACCAGTTGTATGGTCCAGTAGAAGCTCTTTTCTTAAATTTGTTTTTGTTGGGCAGTGGGGCTCAAACTTCTGGGACAATTCAGTCTCGGTCCTTTAGATATAATTTTTGTAAGAAAACTAATTATCCCCCAAGCAAACAAAAATCTAGTGTGATGAATTAGTTGTAGATTTAAGAGGACATGTTTTTGGGAAAGAAGCTTTTGCGCACAGGTCTGATGACTGTTTGGCCTAGACTGCGGCCACACGTTTTGGATTCAGTGAATTGACATCTACACCTTTTGAAGGAAGTTTTTTTTGTAATGTTTTCAACCTATTTAGCTAGCAATTAAATATTTATGTTTCCTCCAGGTTTTCAAATATATAAAAGATAGTTCAGATTTCAGATTTCTTCAATTCTAGATTTTTACTTTTAACGGTCCAGATTTTCTGTTTTTAGAAGTTCCCAGATTTCAAAATTTACTGCAATGTAATTAAGTTTTATCTTCAGTTTTCAGTCCAACCCTTCAGCTTTTCAGGATCTAGGGTTTATATCAGTTCAGATCTCAGTTTTTATATGCTACAGGAGTTTTTGTCAGAATTTTCCTTCATAACTCCAGTTTTCTGTTTCCTAGTTCAAATTTAAATTTTCTGCTTTTTGACCTAGAGTTTCTGCCCTAGTGTTTTACAACTCTCATTGCAGATTTCGCTGGGCACATGACAAATTATATTACAGTGTTTTTGACTTACATCTGCCATAGCCATTCTGGTGTCAGAAGTCCCAATAAATTGATGGAAGACTATTGAGAATTCCCACAGTAAATGGAAAGGAATTGAGCCAAACCAGAATTGGAATTATTGTAAAGTATGTACTGTGTTTTGTTTGGTAGAAAACAGACACTGGTGTAAGCACATCCCAACGAGGAGCTTATGAATCGTGCAATGCATTTGAAGTGCCCATCCGAAGCAGTGGGGAAGAATTATTTTAGGATGATCTAAAATGAGAATTGGTACTCCTTGTCCCACAGTTTTGATTTTCCATCTACAAGAATCTGCCTATTTATGCTGTGCAATGATTGGAAGAGATTCTTGAGGGTCCTTCTGGGTCTTTGGGAAAATGGAACTAGTTACTCATTATTAATTCTTGGAATTCATTGGATACAGTATGGATCATTATTGCAATTTGAAGCATCCATATGTAAACTCTCTGTGTGAGACACAATGACATCTTAGCATCAACTGTGGTATGTGTTTCCTTTGACATTGAAATTGGAATTGTCTGTCCAAGCTTTGACATTTGCATCCCATCAGTTTGTGTGCATTTTTTGTGGTAATGTGTTCACCTTCTGTTCTTAATTCTTATCGCATGGGCCTCCAATTGAATAGTGAGTAGTTCAATAGAGTATTCGCATGGACTAGAGTGCTGTGATGGGGATTGCTGATTATATGTTGCATCTTATCTGAGTGATTTATCACACTGCAAATGGATTATGGCTGCATTCATACTGTAGTGGCTAGCTACGTTGTTTGGATACGGGTACGGGTACGGGTATGCGGGTACGCCATTTTTCAAAAACCTTGATTTAGATACGTCGTAGGTACGTCTCTATATATATATTTTAAATTTAATACGTCGTAGGTACGTCTTTAAATTTTATATTTTCAAAAACCTTGATTTAGGTACGTCGTAGGTACGTCTCTATGTATATATATGTATATAAATTTAATAGAATTTTAAAATTAAAAATAAAATTTAAATACTACCTAAAGATATAGTAAAATGTAAATTTAAAATAAAATATAAATTATAATATTAAAAATGTAAAAACTAAATAGTATTTAGTTTAAATTTTTAATATTATATTTTATTTTATTTTTAATAGTTATATTATATTAAATGAAAAATTTAAAATTAATTAATTTGATCCCGCTTTAAGGAGAAGGAAACATGGTTTCCCTCATCCTTTCAGTATTTCTTTCCCAACTCGAGTATCCGACTACGATTAAGCTCGTTGTTCTAAGTTCAACTCGTTAGATCGACCCAACTTGGGCTCGAGTTGTGCAAATCGCACTGAAATGGCAACTCCGACAGCATTTCGAAGGTCCACTCTCGGAACCATCCGCAAAAGCGTAAACCGAACTGGCAAAGGGCGGCTAGATCCAATAGTTTCGGAGAACAACTCCAGGAACAATCAGAAAAAGCCAAAATACATGTAATCATAGTCACAAGGTTCGAGTTCGAGTTCGAAGAGGATAAAATTCGGTTCAAGTTTGTCAAAGAATAAAGTTCGAAAAAAAGTTCACCATTAAATTCGAATCATTAAAAAATATATATATATATATATATAATTAAATATAAAAATTAATAACAATAAAAATTAAAATAAATAAATAAAAGATATTTTTAAAAAAATCATAAACTTTATAAATAACAAATAAAACATTAAAAAAATTAAAATTTAAAAACATAATATATATATATATATATATATATAAATAAATTAAAAAATAAAATAAATAAATTATTCATTAAAAATAAATTGATAAAACATTAAAAAAAAATGAAAATGAAAAAAGTAAAACAAAACTACAAAACTTAAAATAAAAAAATTTAAAATACATGCTTAAAAATAAATATAAAATACAAATAAAAATTTATTTTAAAAACAAATTAAAAAATATAAAGATACAAATTTAAAACAAAAGAAAAAAACGTAAATAAAAATAAAGACCTACCTCCCGCTGGCTTTTGAGCTCCTCCCGCTGCTTCGGCTGTCGACGTCAATGGCTGCCACAAACCTCTCGCCGACACTCCATGCTCGCATGGCACGATCGATTAAGTTTTTAGGGTTTTTTTTTTTTTTTGGATTTTCTACCGGAAAATTTCGGGGACGCCCCGGAAACGTCCTGGGTACGCCTGGTGTCGTCTCGGAGGCCCCTGCCGGCGTGTCGGACATTTCTGGCATGCCGGCGGGCGCCTCCGGGCGTACCCGAGACGTCCCCATGCCAGAGGTGCCTCCGAATAGGAGGCATCGGGCCGGGGGGCGTACCCCTGCAACACAGGTGGCTAGTAGTCAAGTGTCTTACTTGCTGAGTCTATCTTACCTTTATTACCTTAGCCAAGGAAATTTGTTCATCCTTTTGGCTTGTGTCTTGAGCTCTTCAACCATTTTGTCTACCTTGCCCTTGATATCCTGAATAATGCTAATTGAAGCTTTTTTTATGTTTTATCGTGGCTTTTGTCTTGATCTCTTCAACAGTTTTGTAGGTTGTCTACTTTGCCCTTGACGTCCTGAATAATGCCAATCTAATATTTTCTTATTTTATTTTCTATGCCTTTATTAGTATTTGAAATTGTAGTCCTTGAATTTTAGCCATGATCATCAAAAGTTTAACTTCATCTACCACATGAACTATATACCCTCAGTATAAAGAGATTATACAATCTTGTACGATTTTTTCAGGTCCATGGTGGAAAGCAGCCTAAGGAACTTTCTTGAGGTTTCTTAGTATAATAGATTAGAAGGAAAATATGACTTTCAAGATCTTGGAAATCCTCCTCAAATGGATGATCATTTTAAAGATCTGAACAAATACAAAAACCCACCTTGAATAAGTGAAAGCCTACTGAGTTTTTTAAAATGTACATCTTTGCCTTTAGGTAGCTTCTTGTCAACATTCTGCATAATATTTTCAGAATATTTGCATAGGTAGCTTCTTGTCAACATTCTGCATAATATTTTCAGAATATTTGCATAATATATGTTTTATGAATTTGCTCATACATAACCGTTTGACAACAACATCTGGTTGCTACCAGGGAAGATATTTATCATTAGAGCAACAGATTAATCTAAGAACAGAAACACAGAAAATATGCACTGCAACTGAAAAAAGATAGAAATATTGTATTGAAATAACAGAATCACACTACAAAGTATTGCGGACCTTTTTGAGGGGTTAATCTCCTTTGAGCAACAGCTCAATACAAAATATTCAATAGATAGCTTTCCCTCTTGCACTTGTAGCTTTCCCTCTTGCATTTGCTCTTTATTTAAACTAATCTATTCAACACAGCTACTACATTCCGTACATGTTGGATAATTACAAATAGCTAATGGGGCGTCTCACAAAGCATATGTGTTGAAGTTTTTATTAATAACACCTAATACAAAAGAAAGAGTTAGGATGAAGGGGTCCTAACAGAAAACTATTCACAGATTTACAAATTGATTTTTACAAGGTCACTAATGCAGAGGACAAAGACAGAATTGGTTGTTTGTCAGAATATGTATGAAGGTCACAGCTAAAATATTCTTAGGTAGGGAAATTCTTAGTAGCCAGAAAGATATATGAGAAATGCTTTTACAAACTCAGAAATATTAATATCTCAGATTTTGTAAGTGAAAATGCTAAAATACATAAAAAAAAATAAATTCACAAAAATAAACATTTAAGAGATATACAAGACATGTTTAAGATATAAAAGCACTTGAAACTATTTACGCTAGTAGGCATATTTCTTCAGTTTTCCAAGAACTGATGTTTATGGAAGTTTGAAGTGCCCAAATTTTCAGCAATTCTAGAGGGATGCTTGTATACAATTGGCATAAAATAACACAGTAAATTATTTTTCCGCAAATCTGAAAGCCACAACACTCATGGCATGTACTCAGAAATAAAGTAAGTTTAGACCATCGGCAAGGATTCTTTTTTAAAGATGATTGAGAATTAGATCATGTATGGATAAGAATGACTAGTTTGTTTTGGGGTTGTACTTGATTGCATTCAAAAATAACAATGATCATGACAGCATTCTTTTTAAAATGACATATAGGGATAAAAAACACAGTACCAAAAATGTGTGCCTTTCTCTATTTTCTAATATATTTGCTTCAATTTTATTGATTTTCCTTAAGTTCTTTTAAGGTCCCGTGAAATACATTTTAAGCATCTAATAATATGTAAGCATGCAATGTCGGATGCATTTTAGCTACTTGAATCAAGTAGCCTATGAGGTATCTTGTAGGGTCTACCTTTGCAAACCACAGAATAAGATACTTGTTTACCCATGTTCTTTATGTGCTCCATGTACAAGGCACTAACACTGGTAAGGGGCAGCCAGAAAGTTTCATTTCCATGTTCAATATGGAAAATTGTCAGTCATCCAAAACTTCACCTCGAACTTGTTCAAAAATGGTTTCATTACGATCATTCTTGGTAAGTTCGATTGGCAATAATTGTTTGTGTTTATCAGTGGAAAACAATCTGACATGTTATCTTTAGTTATTAAGGCAGATGTTTTTAAGCATGCTATCTTGGTGACAGACATTTGGTCTTGAAATATACAAAACTTTAGATAATTTACTTTGGGAGAAACATAGGGAATCAGGCCCACGGTTCAAATCGAAATCAATTATCAAACTGTATGAACACTCTGAAATTCTCGTACATTAGAATAAATATTGAAAGATATAACTTCAACTGGCATAGGAGGTGTAAGATTCATGGGAGTAGAGAATGACTGAAATCAGTGGGAAGGTTTAACAAAGCGTGTATGATCTAGATTCTATCATTAGAAAGGGGGCATTCAAAAAGCTTCACATTTGAAGAGAAATTAATTTGCAACAGAGGACCAATTAGAAGGCCAAGTCAGTTTTGAGAATCGGCAGAAGAGGTTGATGCATTAGGAAATGCTGTTTGGTGCTGAACATCATCATATTCAGGCATCCAGTGTGTCAAATGGATTTTTTAATAATGCAGTATGTATATGCAGCTTAAAAGTGTATTCATAATTGAAACAAATAAGAACTATGGCCATGGCATGATTTTTTTAGGAAATATTCCTTGAATTTTGAAATAACCCTGACAAATTCTTTCAACTGCTGAATCATTGAACGCTCACATGCAAGTGTTGATCACTAACATGCAACAGAAAAAATTGACATGCAAAGCTCAAAATCAACATGCAATGATTGATACCGCACATGCAGCCACCGAACAGTGACATGCAACCATTAGAACTGACATGCAATTCACCAAGCTAGCAAGATCACAACTCTGATACCACTGAAATAACCCATTCTAAAACTGATCTGATTCTCCTGAGTTGCTGGTTATGATTTTTGGTTCTTGTTTGAATGTTTTGGAACAAGTAATGATGATCCAATTGCATGCAAAGAAAATAGAATAAAGATAGGCAAACTATGACGTCATTTCTTCACATGACGATCAAATACAATGAAAATCAGAATTGAACAGAGATCTGATCTGATTTATTACAGTACCAATAATGATCATAAACATTCCATTTTTCTATTTCATTACATAAGCATACCCGAATGCTGAAGATGGATTAGGCTTCAATGGCTTGGATTTGTAAAATGAAATAAGGCCTCCAAAGGCTGAAAATGATTAACTTTGGTCGCTGATCTGATAATCTGTTGAATTTCAAATCTGGTCGCACAATTGTAATTCCAGGTTGGAATTACCACTTGGGTGTGAGGTTTTTCGTTCTCCACCAGTTCCAAATGAGGGTTTCTGTCCTCTGTGGAAAATATAGGTAGCCTCAAGCTCTCCGATGAATTTCAGAACTTTGATTGATAAGTAATAATTTCTTTCTTCTATTTTCCTCTTTTATAAAAAACTTTTCCCACTTGAAAAACCTAAAAGTAATATAAAATTACTTTTTAATTTCTATTTTCCAATTGACCCTCAAAAAAGTAATTAATAATTACTTTTTATTTTATTTTTCATTTGGCCTTTTGATTAATACATGCTTTATGGCCCCATTCCCTCTTAAAACACTCCCCTTTAGCCTACGGGAATAAAAATAGGCTACGGGTCTTCTCCATTTGTGTTAACTCGAGAAAGGGGACACTACAAATTTGTTCCCGAATGAATATTGTTGCTCTATGTTCAAACTTTGCCTTATTATTTGCTGTAATTAATATTGATTAGCTAGCATTTTACTCATTTATTGATTTTTTTTATTGATATTGTGCAGAAGAACGACCCATTCCTCCTCTGGATAATAGAATCATTGATGTGTATAAAGGGTACTCTTTTTTTTCCATGACCAAAGTATGACATGTTTGTGTTCTTTGGGCATGATCCCTTTAGGCATGAGATTTTTTATATTTCTGTTATCTAGTCATCTATTCATCTCATCTTGATGATGGTTCATGGAATATAATCCAAAACGTTGATTTAAAATTTCTTATACAGTTTAAACCAGAAATCTTCATTACTTAAATTGACTGATACTATCTCTCTTATATTTCTGTTGTTTCTTTTCTTCAGTTTCTATTTTATGTACATAATGATAGGTTTTTTTGTATAATTTGACAGAGTGGGTAAATTGCTGAGTCACTACACAACTGGTAAGATTCCAAAAGCTTTCAAGGTTGTACCATCACTTGCCCTTTGGGAGGAGGTATTATATATCACAGAGCCAGAGAAATGGTCAGCAAATGCGGTGTACCAAGCAACTCGAATTTTCGTATCAAATCTAAATGCGAAGATGGCACAGCGCTTCTGTAACCTTGTCTTACTTCCACGTGTTAGGGAAGACATTAATAAAAGTAAACGTCTTCATTTTGCATTGTACCAAGCCTTAAAAAAATCACTGTACAAGCCGCCAGCCTTCTTCAAAGGCATTCTCATGCCTCTTTGTCAGGTATCACCAAAAGACTTTCTGAGAAATTTATCTTCTTTATAAAGTCATATTAGCATTTTCTAGATGCCATTTTTATAATTTTGGCACATAATAATCCTTTATAGCATAAATTTTGTTAAAAACCTTTAGGGGTCAAAGCATATAAGATCTAAGACTTGTAAATAAATGCTTATAGAGTTATTATAAAAAAATTAAGAGCTTTCTTTTCCACGTTTTTAGTCCATGGTCACTAGTGGAATGAGGCATACAGTTCTGTTGGCATATATGTTTGTCATGTCAAGTTGGTTCATAATAGTCATAAGTTAGGTTATCTTACCTACAGTCCAAAAATAGTAATGTATCCATGCCAATTAATTGATATGGTAGGATATTCGCTATATGCAAATTCCTATTTTATTTTAAAATAAATATCATTTCTATAGTCTTTTGCTTGTTTATTTTCCTTGCAGGCACTTAAGTCTTTACAGTCCACAGCCAAACTGCTCTGCACTGTTTTTTATTTTTTTAATGTATGATACTAATACTAAAGCATGGAAAAAAATGGCTATGGATATGGTTCTCCTTTTATGGTGATTACCACTCCTCCGTATGGTACTGAAGGAAACATAGCTTAAAGAGTTTGTGAGATTGTAGAACAGTAACCACTCTGCTTCCTGCCATTTTCCTTACTTTTGCTTAAAATTTCAAATACAGTTGAGAACAAAGAGATAAACAACTTGAGAAGAAAATCAATTGGCTCTGCCTGCAACTCCAATAAGGATTGACTAACACAATTAAAGCTAATGACCAAGTCAAATTACAAACACTCCAATTTTGTTATTTCCTTGGGTTTATTGAGGAAGTTAATTGCTATAAAAAACTGCTCTAGAGTTATATAGTTTTTAAATTATATTTTTTAATGAAATCCTTATCTAACTCTGTTTCTCCTTGATATCGAATATTTCCTCCGTTTCCTCTTCGTTGGAGTCTTTATCCATACTTGTGTGAGATCCAAAGATGATCCTTTCTTGTCTTGCCTTTTTTTGCTGTACTTTGTTTATTAGAGCAAGCTTGTAGTCGATTCGGATTGTTGTTGGCTTGTAGCCATGGTTCGTGACCATATTTTTCTGGCGTGCTGCTTATTTGATTGGGTTGTGGTGTGTGGTAAATTTGGATTGTTGTTGGATTGTAGCCATGGTCTGTGACTATAATTTTTGGCTATGCTGCCATTCTACTTACTTGTGGCCAGATAGTCCCGAAATCTAAAAAACTTAAAAAAAATGAAAAATGAAGTTTGAATAAACTTCCTTCAATATTTTATTCAAAAGGAATGTTTTACTTAAAAAAAGCTAAACATTGCTACTTGGCTTGTTGCCAATTGAAAAAAGAAAAAAAATTCCAAAAAGAATAACACATAAAATGACTCGTTGACAAAACTACAAAAATAGTTTGTTTAGAGACAATATATTAAAACCTTATATTTGAAGGTTAAAGTTTATTCATTAAAAAATAAAAATAAAATAAAAGCATGTCCCCCACCTTTACCACTTGGCATTCCTGCCACACTCTGCCTTTTTCATTCCAGACACTTTTTTTCCTCGAAGTTCAGTGTGTCTTTCGTTGTTCATGTCATTTTACCGCTCGTCCATTCTTCTGCCCTTTGTTTCACACTCTACTTCAAGATTTTTTCACCTTGCATGCCATTCTCCTGCCACCTTCCATCTTTCTCCCACCTTCACTCTTTCCTCCTACACTCCACTTTTCTTCTAACATTCTTGGTCCATTATGTTTCCTTCTCCCACATGCCCACTTTCCTAAATGCTTGTCCTCTTCGTGGGACTGTAAATGACATGCGTGCCTGCAGAAGGTTGCGGCTCCTTCTAGAAAGAACCAAACCTATAACCTATAATATATTACAAATTTTAAAATTAAAAGTGTTAAACTTAATATTTAAACAACAAAATATATATACATACATTAATATTCAAAACAAAATTGATATTTATTGAAAATAACATGTATCTTCAAATAAGAAGTAAAAATCTAGAAAAAGTAAGGGTCTTATGCTTTAAATTGCTTGTTCTATTAAAAAAAACAACAAAAGTAAGAGTAGTGAGATTTTACAAATTAAGGATTCACAAACCTTAATATGTTTGTACAGTTGGGAAAAGACTATAAACACCCTTATAAAAATCGAAAACTTAATTAATGGTAAATGGAATTGGATTCCTTTAACAAAACAAGCCAACAAAAATAAAAGCTTGGGCTAAACAGATTTAAGGGCATACAATCAAAATCTAATAGAGGTGGGGTTCACTATACAAACAATGGAAAATATCAGTAGCATTAGTTTGATAGCAAAGTTTTTAGGAAGCAAAGATGTGATGTTGTGTTCATAAACAGCACATTTTGTGATGTAATTTAATGAGCTAATTTTATATAAAACTTATTTTTAAAAGATGATTGCTTTTTGTGGTATGAAGATTTCTTCTGGTTAAATGAGGATAACTTTTTTGAGCTTCTCTTTCATGGATCCCTACGATGAAGAAAATTATTGCGCACTTATATTTGATGATTCTTCTCTACATCATAAGTTTACTACGAGAGGTGAATAAGATCTGCCACCTTTGTTCTAATGGATCGTTTCTTCTCCAAAGTGAATCTTTTAATGGGATGAATGCATTGGTGGAAAATGTTAATAAGGAAGAGATCATTGAGCGCAGCCACAAACAAGCAACATAAGAGGCTCTTCATCTCAAAAACATTTCCTGCAAGATTTTGTTTTCAGCAGATAATGATAGTTTCTTTGGTCTTCTCTTGTTTGGATCCCCTCGACATTAATTAGAAAACTCTCTTAGTTACCACAATTCACGCAACACATCTATGCAGATGATGTTCTTTATCACAAGTTGAAGATGGTTCACGGTGTCTTGGTTAAGCCATACATAGATCCATATGTCACCCTTGCACATCTAGATCAAAATATAGTAAATGAGTTCTTCCATTTCATTAAAATAGTCCATGGATAAAACTTCTACTAATTTAAGTGACTGCATAAGTTAATATAAATGAAGGACAAAGAAGCGAATGGAGATAATTGTATGGGAGAGCTTCCCAAGGGGGAGGGCATCATGTGTTTCCTAAACACAACATATATTGTGATGTAATGTAATGAGCTAATTTGATAAAGTTCATATTTTGTAATAAGGTTCTATTTTATTGTTTCATAGTCAATGTATGCAAGGTTGAATGTATCTAGTCGTACTTTAGTAGCTTGTAGAGCAAGCAACCCCTTAAAATGTTCTAATTAGTGGTAGATACCGGATACCACTTTTTTGGTAACACCATGGGTAGAATACCACCATGGTTTTAGGTTTGGTGTTTGTCTATCCCTAGAATCTATCCTCTTTTTTGTAAATTATTCTGTTTTAAAATCGATATCAATATCCATGTGGAGAATTATTTCCTCCATTTTTTTCTGCATTTGTAGGTGCAATCCTTTACTTTTGGATGTTCAAGTCCCCCGATTGTTATATTTTGTGTAGTTGTACCTTTTTGCATTCTCACATGTATGCTATATGCAAAACTTCGGTGGGATGTTTATAAAAAGAACACATTAATTCCAGGTTGTCTAATATGGTGTTATTTTGCAAGTGAAGCATGCAACTGGTAGTTTAACCTGGGCTCTGAACTTGTAAAATATTTAACCTGGGAAAATACAAGGGCTGGGAAATTGAGTCTTGTTAAAAGGCAATTTAAAGAGCAAGATGAAGAAACTGATCGTTTATGAAAGCATAATTAATCCATTTTAAATATTAGATTAAATGTCTCAAGTTTGAAAATAAGAGTTTGTACAATCCAAAGTTGGCTTTGGTCGATACAGAGACTTCTACAGATGGTATTTATAGTTTGACAGATAAAGGCACCCAAACAAATGTTAAATCTTATTTTGTAAAAGAAATTTTCAAATTCAATCTAAATAAAACTGAAATAATGTACTCTGTTGAATCGAACAGCTATTGGAATGGTTAAAGATGTGGGTCAGCAAGTATCAAAGAAAATTAAGTTTGAGCTGTATCAACTTCCTCACTATCGAGAGTGTGTTCAACTCAGTCGTCAAGACTAATAATTCTAATCATGATTACAAGAGATATGTGAACCCCTGATTTAAGTTATGAGATTTTTTGTGAATTTTATCTCAACAATACTCAATTCGTCGCAGTTTGTGTGTTAATTTATGATGCTATTCAATGCCAAGTAAGGTTGATCCAAGATGGATTGATCCAGATTCTATGCGTCATAATTCTGGAATTTTTAAATAAAATCTAATCGTTTAATGTATCATAACCGTGCCTTAAAGTCGAACCTTTTTGAATATAGGAGGGTATGTTATGAACCTCATTTATCATAATTAGCTATCGAGAGTCGCTATAAAGAGATAACGCATCACCTCGAAGGGTCACGACCTATTGTATGTGTCCTTTGACTCATACACATGTATCCTATCACCCCTATCCTATCCATTCACCTATCTGATATATTATTTTATTATAGTATTCAATATGTAAATAATACATATATACCATGTATATATCTTATTGGTACTTAAAATGTTTCACCATTGCAACCATAATATGTGTGCATGTGAGAAGACATTTATAATACACATGCATATCTACATAAAAATGAGATTGTTTTTGTGTGTATATATTCGTAATAGGCATGCATACACACGTGGCTATATATATGCATGTGTGGTTTCATATAATTTATATATAAATATATATGATGTTTTCTATATTTTGTAAATGTATATCTATTATACTCGTGCATTTATGTATGTACTTTATGTATATATGTAAACTTCGAATTATATACTAATAGCTACACACACAAACTTATACCCAGACATCTAAGAGCATACATACATGTCTGAATTATATTTTCCTGGTTACATGCATGTGTGGATCTGTGGATTCAGTGCAGGTCAAAACATATATTTTTTATGTGAATGTGTAATGTCCCTTTTTGGACAGAATTAAACAAAATTGGAATTGACTGCAAGTGCAAACCCTTGAAATAAAATGCAATTTCTGATTTTTAATCAGACCTTAACCACAAAAATCTCAGAATTTCTGAAAATGACTATTTAGATAAAAAAATTAATTTTATTCCACAGAAACCCTTGTAGAAATATTTAGAAACTCGGCCACTCAAAATAACAATTCAAATCTGATTGTTGCATGAAAATATAGGTCTGAAAAATTATAAATAAATACCAGTTGAATGTTTAATTGAAAACAAATCAAAATCTTCAACAAACTGTCCTAAAAATTGCAGATTTCACCTCTCAACACCCTAGGGAAAACCCTCCAAGGGGGCCGCTGACTTAACAAGGCCTTGCAAAGAGGTACGCCACCCTCAAAAGGGTTTCCAACAGCTACACCCCTCTCCCAAAACCCTACAAACTACTGCGTTCCACACAACTGATGCCCTAGAAGCCACAAATGCCAATTCTGCCCAATATGACCCCTGAAATGGAGTCACCTAGTTGAAGGTTGAAGGTTTTCATTCTAAACTTAAGTTTTTCAAAGAAGGTTTTTGTCTTCACGGAAACAAGTTGAGCAAATCATGCTCAAACTCACGATTTGAATTGGTTAAAATGACATCCTTTCAAAATGAACCTGCTTCCCCTTTTTATATCATTTTCCTCTAAAAGCCCCTCCAAAAGGGGTGCGTTCCACTTGGAGGGAATATTTAAATATTTAAAAAAAAACACATGCCTTATAAATTCACTTAAGAGTTAAACTAGCCCATGATCAAAAAGCCCCCATTCTTAAGTCAAAATTAGAAAAGATTTACCAAAAAGTACCTTTTTACAACTTGAAAAAGAGAATTAAAGTTTTCCCTTTGATTTTTTCTTCCTTTAGTCTATTGAAAACAACAAGAAAATAGGCTTAAGGTCTTCAACCCTTCATATTTGCGAAGGGGGCATGACAATTTTCCCCTCGAAATTGCTTGTCCTCAAGCAATTGCAAGTTTGGATGTTGCAGAATGGCTGCCCCTTTCCAAATAGCATCCTCAGAGGCAAATTCTTCAAATGAACCAAGTATTCCATGATGCTTCCGTTCCTAAGCTTCCTTTCCCGAACCTTTATGATAGAATTTGGAACCAGAATCAATTTGCCTTCATCATTAAGTGGTGGCAAATCAATGGAAGGAGTGATGTGCTACCCAAGTGCCTTTTTGAGGCATGAAAAATGAAATACATTGTGAATCTGGCTACTTTCGGGCAACTCTACTTAATAAGCAACTTCTCTAACCCTCCTTAGAACTTTGTAGGGACCATAAAAGCGGTGTTTAAGCTTTTTCGCTCCACTTTGCTTGATGGAAGATCATCTATATGGCTGCAATCTTAGAAATACCATGTCACCTACCTCAAAAGTTCTCTCTATCCGATGCTGGTCCGCATACGATTTCTGCGGGTCTTGACCATGCTGGAAATTCCTTTTGAGCTGCTCCAAAATTTCAAGGTTCTGCTGTACCAAATATGTAGTCCTCCTATCGTAAAAAAGAGAATGCATCATACCCATACAAAGCCTTGGAGGGTGACATCCCAATTGACATGTGGTATGATGTATTGTAACTCAGCCATGGACATCCACTTATTTTATGTTGATTGCTGTCCTGAAACGTAGTTTCGGAGGTACCCTTCCACCCATTTGTTCACTTTAGTCTACCCATCGGTTTGTGGGTGGTAGCTAGTACTGGGAGACAACTACGTGCCCATCAAACGGAAGAGTTATTGCCAAAAAAACTTAGGAACCTACTATCCTTGTCACTTACAATGTTCCGAGGCAGCGCGTGAAGTTTACATACTTCTTTGAAAAATATATCAGCCATTATGAGAGCATTATACTTGATTGAAATTGCAAAAAAATGAGTATATTTAGTGAGTCTATCCACCACTACGAACATACTATTCTTACCTTGTGCCATGGACAACCTCGTGATGAAATCCATTGATATGATTTCTCATTTTTGTGTGGAAATTTGTAGGGGTTGCAAAACACCAGCTGGAAAAGTGTGTTCACCCTTATTTTGTTTGCAAACAAGGCTCTCTCGGATGTATTGAAGAATCTCCCCTTTAAGGCCTTTCCAAAAGAACCTCTCTCTTGCTTGTACATTTTGAAGTACCTTAGATGATCAACCATTGGAGTATCATGTACAACATTCATTATTTGTTGTTTCAACTTGGATTTAGGGGTTAGAAAGACCCTATTTTTTTATAAAATTAGACCATCAACCAACTTGTGCCTTTCATCATCAACTTTACTTTCCATGACAGCTGTAGTAAATCCATCTTTTGCATATTCCGCTGTGATTACAACCTTCCAATTCGTTGTAATTTCACTCATAAAACATAAAATGGGTTTCCTAGACAATATATTAACTACATTGGTTTTTCTTTTGACATATTAAATATCAAAATCATAAGATTGTAATTTACTCACCCATTTTGCTGCCTATCACTCAAATTAGTTTCGTTGAGGAATTACTTCAAGCTATTGTGGTCTGTTTTCACCACAAATCTTCCAAAATCAAATATTGTTTGAATTTGGCCAAAGTGTGCATGATGGCGAGCATTTCTTTGTCATAGATTGAGAATCTATGCTCCACTTCTTTGAGTTTTCTACTTTCAAAAGCAATAGGATGTCCTTTTTGCATTATGACAACCCCTATACCTTCCCTGGAAACATCACATTCCAAAACAAATAGCATGGTGAAGTATGGAACGAGTACTGGGCAAGTACTCATTGACTCTGAACTTTTCAAAGGCTTCTATGGCTGTTTTTGATTAGCTGAAAGCTCCTTTGTCAAATTCGTTAGTGAGGCAGCAAGCTGTGAAAACCCCTTCACAAACCGTCTATAGTAGCTGCATAAACCAAGAAATCCCTTCAAATGTGTCATAGTAGTGGGGGTGGCCAATCCACAATGGCTTGTATCTTTTGTTGGTCCACATGGACCCCTTGTGCATTGATTACGTGCCCCAAATACAAAATTTTAGAAACTCCAAACTCACATTTGGATGCCTTGGCGAAGAGTGCTTGTTGCTTCAATGCTCCCAACACTATGTCCAAGTGTTGTAGATGTTCCTCCCATGTTTTACTACAAAGAAGAATATCATCAAAGAAAACCAACACAAATTTTTTAAGTATTGCCTAAAAACATGATTCATGCATGATTGAAAATTGGCGGGTACATTGGTTAAATCAAAGGGCATTACCAAAAATTCATAGCGTCCAAAGTGACATTTAAAAATGCTTTTATGCACATCCTCCTCCCTTATACCCGAATTTGATGGTACTCAGTTTTCAAATCAATCTTGGAGAAGTAAATTGACCCATGAAACTCGTCAATTCTAGGTATGGGATACCTATTTTTGATGGTTTTCTTGTTCAATAGGCGATAGTCTATGCACATATCCTCATTATCCCATCCTTCTTCACAAGCACAATCGAGGAAGCAAAATCACTAGAACGAGGCCTTATGTGACCCATCTCCAAAAGCTCTTTGATAGCTTTTTTAATTTCATCTTTATAGACCCTTGGGTGACAGTAAGGTATAGTAATTACCGCTTTGGTGCTTGGTTCCAATTCAATGATGTGCTGAAAACCCGTATCTGGGGTAGCCCATGAGGAATACTACCAAACACTTTTGCATCCCTGCAAGGATTGGGTGAATATCTTTGTGTTGATGCTGCGACTCCAAATCAGAATTTGTAGCACTTACAAAACATTCAGCTGCCCAAGCAACCTGCCCTCTATGAAAGGCTCTTTCCATCCTCGTTGAAGTGACCACCATGGGTGCTCCATTGCTCAATCCGTGTAGCACCACTTCCTTATTGGCTGCCCTGATTTTAGTTCCATTGTTTGATAATTTTGGGTGAATTCCCCAAGTGAGTGCAGCCATTGTACTCCAAGAACTAAATCAGTTTCTTCTATGCCAATTACATAGAAATCATCTTCAATTTTATACTTACCCAATGTGATGTTCAACCTTAGAAACTTCTTGGTGCAAGGGATGGTGAAGCCATCCACCTCGGTCACATTAAAGGCTCTAAAATCAGTAGTTTGCAGCCCATATCTCGCTGCCAATCCCTCATCAATAAAGATATGGGTGGCTCCACTATCAATGAACAAGATGACCTTCTTACCTTGCAAGACCCTTCTCATTCGAAAGGGGTGGCACCTAGGAGCTCCGGATAAGGTGGCAATGGTGCCATCCAAGTTATCTTCTTCTCCCTTTCACACTTTTTCCTCTTCATAGGTGGCTGTCCCTACCTTTTCTTCTTCTCCTCCATCCAGAATCACTTTTATGTAGTGAACTTGCCCCTTTCCAAGGCAATGATGCTCCGGTGTCCAAGAATCCTTGCATGAAAAACACAATTTTTTTCTTCTTAATTTATTTCTCGACTCTCCGACATCTTTGTTCATCTTTGGCAGCTCTTTTGGCTGTCCAAATCCTTGCTGATAAGGCTTCCTTTGTTGTCCAAAGGGGACTGATTTTGGCTGCTCCAAAATTGCCGTCCTAAGCTGCCCAAAAGTGTTTGTCCTTTGCTGTCCAAAGGGCCTAAAAGTATTAGTTTTCTGCGGTCCCAAAGGCAGAATTTCGCCCCTAGGAGCTGTAGAATCAAGGTCAAGAGCCTTTTGAATGGATTTTTGAAGTGTAAGAGGGTTGAAAGCCTTGACTAAATCCATGAGTGGGTCAGCCAACCCCTCTATGAACAAAACTACAAGTCTTCTTTTTGAAACATCCACTACCATAACTGAGATCCTTTGAAAATCAGCCACATACTCCTCCACAGAATTCTTTTGTCCTAGTTGAGTCAATTCTTTGAAATGAAGTTCCAGATCAACCCTATCAAATTTTTCAATTATTCTTCTATTGAATTCCTCATAGGTGTTTATGAGGTGGTGACCTTGTGTTACCAAACCATGGTAGCACCACTCATGGGCAACTTCTTCCAAATGCAAAGTAGTGAATTTTATGGCCTCATCCTCCATCATAGGCCGAAGTGTAAGGTATGTGTCTACCTTTTGTATCGATGCCCTAGCTGAACTTTTGGTAGATCCATCAAAAGTGGAAAGTGTGAGCTTCCACAAAACATATCGAAGATTTCCCTTCATGTTCTGTGGTTTATGACCAACCTTCAAACCACCCTTGCCTTTCTTCAATGTCATGAAATTTGCAAGGCTCATTTCCCCTTTGATTGCAGGTGAAAAGGTCATATATTCCTCATAGCTTGCATCCACATCATCCAGTCTAGAAGGTTGCTCCTCCCTTTTCTGGAATGACTTCCTCTCTATGAAGGAAGTTGTGCTGAAAAGGCTTTTGTGTAGATCCAATTGTCACCCTTGGTGGAGGGGGAGGGTTGTGTATATCGGAAGCCCTTTCCTTACCATTATGAGGTTGGTGCCCATTCATGTTCTTCATGGTTTGGATAAATTCAGCTATCATATCTGTCAAACGTTCTTGATTTTGAGCAAACCTCTCAAACCTAGCATGATCCGGGTCATCTATGTCTTTTTGGCTTGGCTGCTCCAACTCTTGCCTTGGCTGTTCCAACTCTTGCTTTGGCTGTTCCTGCCCTTCTACTTGATGTTCTGGAGTTCTTTTCTTTTCCCTTTTGTAGTATCTAACCTCTTTGTCACTGTTTGGCATGTAGACAATTCACTTTCCCACAACTAGCCAAGAATTTGGCTTTGATACCACTGTAATGTCCCTTTTTGTACATAATTAAACAAAATTGGAATTAACTACAAACCTAAGTAGCCAATATAGGTATGGGTACAAGTATCGGGTACGTGAATACGGGGATTGTTTTTGGGGGGTTTGGGTATGGTTGGGTACGACTGTACAAAAATATTTATAAAAAATTAAAAATATAGCCATATAAGCAAAATTAACCACACAATATGCATAGAGGAAACAAAATAAGTTAAATAACCACAAAACATACTCCTAATTTCAATGCCAAATTTTATAATATTCAATGGTCGAACTTAGATTAGTTTTATCACAGGTACATGGTGCATTTGGAAAAGTTACAATGTATTTTGAAGTCCAAGAGTGAACAAGAGTGGAACAAATATTGCAATGTGTTAGGAGGTGAAGTGAATATCCAAACCTCCAACAATTGTAATGGTGTGATGGCTTGTAGTCACCTTGGCAATGTATTTTGATAAAATGAGTGTTGGGAAAAAAAAATGAAAGGTAAATGTGTTGTGATTGCTGCTTTTAGGGTTGTATATGCACTTTAAAAAGTTTTTTGAGGTCCATATTTGACTTTGATCGCCGAAATAAGGAGGAAAAATATAAAGAAAATGCTTTTTTGGGGCGGTACACCAACCCTACACCTAGGGTACGCCCCAACCCCTGCAGGTACGGTCAAGTACGTCCTCAACTTGGCTGTATCCGTAGGGGTTGGGGCGTACCTTGGGCATAGGGTTGGCGTACCACCCCCATACCCATATCAAAACGTTGCGTACCCGTACTAGGGGGCGTATCCGGTAACGTAGCTGCAAACCCTTGAAATAAAATGCAATTTCTGATTTTTAATCAAACCCTAACCACAAAAAATCTCAGAATTTCTGACAATGACTATTTAGATAAAAAATTAATTTTATTTCACAGAAACCTTTGCAGAAATATTTAGAAACTTTGCCATTCAAAATAACAATTCAAATATAGGTCCGAAAAAGTATAAATAAATACCAGCTGATTATTTTATTGAAAACATATCAAAAATTTCAACAAACTGCCCCAAAAACTATAGATTTTATCTCTCAAGTGGGTTGCCACCCTAGGGAAAACCCTCCAAGGGGGTCACTCACCTAACAAGGCCCTCACCACCCTCAAAAGGGTTTCCAACAGCTATGCCCCTCTCCCCAAACCCTACAAACTATTGCATTACACACAATTGATGCCTTAGAAGCCACAAACTGCCAATTCTTGTCCAATATGACCCCTGAAATAGAGTCACCTAGTTGATGGTTGAAAGTTTTCGTCCTCAACTCCAGTTTTATAAAGAAGGGTTTCGTCTTCATGAAAACAGGGAAGCAAATTGTGCTCAAACTCAAGATTTCAATTGGTAAAAATGACCTCCTTTCAAAATGAACCTCCTTCCCCTTTTTATATCATTACCCTATAAATGCCCCTCCAAAAGGTGTGCGTTCCACTTGGAGAAAATATTTAAAAAAAACACATACCCTATAAATTCACCCAAGGGCTAAACTAGCCCATGATCAAAAAGCCCAATTCTCAAATCAAAATTAGAAAAGATTTACGAAAACGTACTTTTTTACAACTTGAAAAAGAGAACCAAAGTTTTCCCTTCGATTTTTCCTTCTCTTAGCCTATGAGAAATAACAAGGAAATAGGCTAAGGGTCTTCAACCGCTCATATCTGAGAAAGGGACATGACATAATGCAAGGCTGTCATAGATTTCATTGATGTGAATGACTGTCTTAATATTGTATCATTTGTATTATTCTTTTAATTTACAAAGTTTTTACATGGTTCCTAGCTAGCATGCACAGCTCGTACTATTTAAAGAGCATGTCTGTTGCATGCTTGCCGCTACTAGCATCTTTGGGTTTTGATACACTGATTTTGATTCCAAGCACCAGTTTTAATAATAAGAGGAGTTTTGCCCCTATGTTTGATTGAGAAAAAAAATGCACGACTGAAATTATATTTATTCTTGCCCAAATGAGATTTTTTAAATATGAAATAGAAGCCTTTATTTTCCACAGAGTTTAGGCATGTTTATCAGCCAAAATTTTGTATCCATCTGTTTCTTTTATATATTAGTTAATGATATGTTACTTTGTTGATTCCTTATATAGTATTTGCTTCTTGCTTGAGATATTTCTTTCCAATTTGCAGTCACGGACTTGCAATCTGCGGGAAGCATTTATCATTGGAAGTGTCATTCAAAAGGTCTCAATTCCTTCACTTCATTCTAGGTGAATTCCAAAACTGTGATTCAAGCTTTTTCTATTAGGTGGTTGACCGGCACAATTTGATGTTATGTCTATGCTGTCTGCCATCTGAAAGATTTTTTTTGATATTGCTATTTCAGTAGAGCTTATTTTGGTATATGTTATGTCTCTCTCTAAAAAAATTCATTACTGAGATTCGGGCTATATAAAATTTATATTGCAGTGCTGGATTAATGAAAATAGCAGAAATGGAGTACTGTGGCACAAACAGGTAAAAATGTTCAGCACTGAGTAAAGTTGGAACAGGTTTTGTGTAACAAACAATGGCTTCACGTGTATTTTGTTTTTAGTTGTTACTGCTGGTTTGACACTATTAACAGATACTGTACAACACATCTTACTTTAATGTTTACAAAATGTTACTAAGGGGCAGTTGTTTGGATTTTTAAGGAACCAAGGCCCACCTTGTTTGGGTGCCTTGAGATATATATATATATATACACACACACACACACATGCTATTTTCTTTCTTCTTAACTCTCTATCTGGTTCAGTTCTGGAAAATGTTAATATAGCAGCAGAAGTTATTCCTAACATGGAACACAGACAATGATGGAATCCTATACCGGGGAAAATTGAAAGGGAGTAACTGCCAGTTGATGAGCTACCACAATTTGTCATCACTTTTGCTATTTGCATATCTCCTGGAACAATGTAGCACCATTTGTATTTTATGAAGTGTTATCTCCAGGTTGTACATGCATGCTCATTTTTAAGGAACTGATGGCCTAGTTATGAGACAGAGAATCCTCATATCATCTATCAAGCCTAACATATGCCTTGATGCTATAAGTACAGACATTGCTTTATAAGTCCGGGCCTTAAAATAATTCCTAACTAAGCACTCCAAAGGAAAGCGTTCTTTAAACATTCATGGAAAAGCTGTTTTATTCTTTCTGTGCCCTCTGAGATGTTGTAGGCTTGTAGCAGACGTTTCCCAGTGAATTTCAAAACAAGGAGTTCCATTTGATGCATGAGGCGAACCCATCTCTTCTCATGGAACTATTAGGCATTCTAGCATCAAAATCAATCATGATAGGAATAGAGATGTGTCCAAAACAACAAATTACACTGATTCCTTTCAGTATTGACTGAAACTCCACAGAGAAGCAGGAAGTTCCAAAATCATTTCAACTGTCAGCGAATCCTTTATTGTGTCTCAATGGTGATGTTTTACTGTGGAAGTATATATTATATTATTAGGTAAGATACTGACTGCCACCTGCTTGATGAAGGTTGTGGAAGGGCGTGCATAACGAAACAAAAACTTCCAAATGAAAAAGCACAATGTTTCCAAGATACCCTTGTAAAATGCATCCAAAACATCATTTCTTTAATCCTAAAAAATTTCATGAGATATACTTTCTTATCGATAACATATTGTCTCACTAAATGGTGCAACACCAAACACATGCAAATGGTATGGACTAATTGTTTTTAAAGCTGTTGAGATTTTAGTATCTTCCAATTTGGCAATATCTCAAGAACAATTTTTAATAGTTTGAACTGTTACCTATTGCCTTTTCTTTGTAAAATGTAATGTAATAGAGACAGGCCCATTGACATTGTCGATTTTAGTCCTAATAACCATCACGCTATTTAGTTAAAAGGAAAATTTATAGGGTTGCTTAAGTTTGTTCTCTTGTTAAAATTAAATCAGTGTTGTTAAAATTAAGTTTGTTCTCTTGTTAAAAGTTTCTATAGGGTTTACTCTCAGATTTCACAGAGTTTCTCTAATGTAAAAATACTGTGTAAATATATTTAAATCTATAATTCACAATTCTTTCATTACAAAAATACTCCATTTAAAATAATTACAGTACCCACCTGGTACATTTTTTCTTTTGCTGTAGATAAATTTTTTCTCTTTTGCCTCCGAAGCCTTCTTTTTGTTTTTTCAACTTCCTCTTCCCTTTCTCGTATATCTTCCGTGTGTGTCAAAATCCTTCTCTTTTGCTTTTATTAATACCGCTTACTCTCCATTTCCCTTATTTGCATGCCACTTGAAACCAAAGCTGTAGGCTTTGTTCCCCATAATTAACCGAGAGTCCTACAAGTAATTAT